>JZKD02S1794624.1:0-13264 GCA_000966675.3 Picea glauca | reverse complement strand
GTACACATGAATCAAAATTACACGACTTCATAAAAATCATGTTTCTTTAAATGGATACCAAGGATAGTGGAAATGGTTTTCATGTACTATGTATTAGTTCTAACCCAAAGGGAAGGGAAACATTTTTTATGGGAAAGCCTTGGATTCATTTAAAAGGTTGTCCTACCTATATCATTTTATATCCCTTTCTAGAATCAAATCCTTTGGTATTTTATTCTTGAATGAGGGAACACATCCTTGTTTGTGCATAGTAACTTTTTTATGCTCTTAGAGGTGACATTTGTGTTGTCAATTTACATCAATAGGTTCATTGTAAGTACTATATGAATTGGGATGTGGGGTTGCAACTTTTGACAATGAAAAATCATGAAAAATATATTTACAAGAGATATTAATGATGATAGGTACTATTTCATGAGATATTAATGTTTATAGGTACTATACCACTTATCTGGGGCATTCTACCTACTGGAGATGTTTTTTTTTTTACAATTTGAATTAATGGTGGAATAGTAGAAAATGTATAATAGAAACAAGAGAACTTATAACTATTTGGTTTTACAATATTAATCTATATACAACTTCCATCCAACAACATGGGAATATGGAACCATGTTTCCAACCTTTTGAAGATCATGTGAAAATGTCATAAAAATATGGCTTAGAAATGCATGCTTCTCTTTCATTGGGTAAAGAATATTAATTGTGAAACTCTAGGTAAGAAATTATTAGTGGATAGAAAGAATAAGACATTATAGTGGTGACCATTCAATCAATAATGTGTTCAACATGACACCACAAAAGATGTAGATACACGAGGTATGATAAGGAGACAAGCCACCTAGGGTTTCCTCAGAACCTAGGATTTCCATCCTGTAGGATCCTGGGGGACACATCCATCATTTTTTCCTTTGATAGATGATGTGAGCCATAGATGTCCACTAATTTTTCCTTTTCTCGATTATGGGAGCTGAAGATGAGGTAGAGTCAAGCTTGGATAAAAAACCCTAGATGGATGCCCTAGGATTTGATGTAGAGATCAAAGATCATTGGTGCTTTCAAAACATTGATGCTACTATGTGACAAATAATAGTTGGGCCAAACATGTGTAGGATGGATGGTGGTTACTATATAGAAAAATGCATCCAGATATCTAAATCTGAGAATGACGAGAAATTAAGTGACAAGTGCACAAACCTGCTTACTATTGGAGGGCTATTGAAAAAAAAATATGGAGAATAGGTATGAATTTTGAGAGTCTTCATGTAGTTGTTGTAGAACCTTAGAGAGTGTTCTTGGGGTCCTGTGACTTATTTTTGCTGGAGAGTGAAATGTTTATAGAAATATAAAGTGTACCTAAGAAAAGAGATCAACTACCTTCATGAGGAATGATGTTATAGAGGATAGAAGATTAAGAGAGGCACTACAGTCACATGATGAGTGTTGACGTCGAAGAACTAGAGAGTCTCCAACATCAACATTTTCAACCTCTCGTGGGTCTAGGCAAGAAGGGACGGGAATATCACCTTAGGTTTAAAGCCCTGGACAAGAAAGCGCATTGAACTCTAGGCCAATTTTGCCCTAACCTACAGTCCAAACATAAATTCCTTTGCCTTATAATTTTATTTTTAACAATATTTAATTTTTATTTAATTTATTATTTTTATGCTATTTTACAATTAAATTACTTTTATTTGAGATTTTATACATTTGGAGTAAGAAATCAAATTTAATAAAGAAAATACAATTAATAAAATGAAAAGGGAATTGTTTTGTTTTTACTTTAGCAAAAAGTAACTAAAATCAAGTTAACCAAAAGTTAGAGAAATTCAAATAAAAAAATTATCTAATTAAAAGAAAATTTCATTAAATAAACATTAATTTGAAGAATATAATAGAGTAATACTTTTAATGATTTGATTTTGTTTTTATTTTCTTTAGACGTTAAGATATGAGAAATAAAAAAATTAATTACAAAATTAAAAATAACAAAAACTATACCTTTTTTTTTGACAAAAACGGTTATGTTGCATTAAGCGGCATTCTCGTCAGCCAGAATCAGAAAGTTACAAATCTGAAGAAGGTTGGTGACCTCTAACAGTGCTGCCAACCTTCTTGTGAATGTCTTGGGAGACCAATCCCCTCTGCTCCTTGAGCTAATTCGATAATATGACAAAGAATGCGTACATGAGTAAATTCTCACAAACTGTGAGCATAGCAAAAGACAGAAGAAAAGCATTATACCGGGGGGGCTGAAACTTTCCCCTTAATGTAGGGGTCCAACTTTTTCTGAGAGCCTAAAGAAATTTTGGAGGCCGCCTCCTTTTCTCTGTGCGCTTTGTTGGTCCTTCGTCCTCGGGTAAGGGGTGGAGACGGGACTAAATTGTCTTCAGGTTCAGAAGTTCCCCCAGAGCCACTAGAGGGGACTGTAACAACCAGACCTGCATGGGTAGAGGGTTCCGGATCTGAAGCCCGAATTTCTCTCGCTGCTGCTGAAGCTGGGCGGGTGGATTCCAGAAGCCTTTCGTCTGCTGGAGGATCTTCCTTGACTGCTGTTGGTTCTGATTCTAGGCCTTCATCTTCCTTTAGCGCATCAAAAATGTTTTTATTTTCTAGAGTTGCCTCTGCTGAATAAGTGGCCTTCGGGGCCTGGGCTAGTGGGTCCTTTCACCTTGACTGCCTTCGTCGGTTAGATACGGGCTGAAAATCATCTGCTTTGACTGGTCCCGGTTCCTCAGAGGCTTTGGGGCAGTTTCTTGCGAAGTGACCGTAAGCATGGCACCGGAGGCACTTAAAAGGAATCTTCTCGTAGTCCAGCTCTTGGATATGGCACCATTCCCCAGGGAGAGTTTAATTTATTCTGGGAGACCTTTCTCAAGGTTAACCTCAACACAAATGCGAGCGCAGGTAAACTGGTCCCCTTTCGTCTTCGCGCTGTCCAGGAAATGTCCAAGCATATTTCCTATGTCCTCCAGAGAATTTGTCCCCCAGAGATGCAAGGGAAGGTGAGGCAGCCTACCCCAAATAGGGGCTGCGGTGATCTCGGCTTTGGGATTGAAGTCAAGGGTCCAGGGGGCTAAGAACAGTCCTCTCGACCCCATGAAATAGGGTCCAGATCTGAAAACTAGATCACAGTCCTCTTTGCTCAAGAAACTGAAGACAAAAAAACCCCTGCCTACTGCGAACATAGAAACTTTTCCCTTTGTCAGCGATTTCCAACGATCATCCATCCATGCCTCCACCGTTTTGGGGCTAGGCCATAACCCCGTAAACTTTCCGATGAGGGCCTTTTCTGCTAGAAGGAGGGCAAGAGTGCAGGGCTGCTCTGGAGATAGTTCCAGAGAAAGGATCTCCTCCAACTTCTTAATAAACTTAGACGAGAGAGAAGGCTTGGATTTGGGTCCTGCCGAGCAGACTAACGCTTTGAATGCTTCCAGAGGGTCTTTGCCCCTCTCGGCAATCGGATCTGGGGCCATCGTAGCCGACCTCCAACAACAAGAAGACAAGTCACAACAGCAAGCCAAGACCACTGCCCAACACACATGCAAAAACTCAGGCCACGCAGGAACACTCTGAAGGTGCTGATTCGCAGCTTTGTATGCACAGGGTCAACATTCAGATTCGCATCAGGGCCGCCGAAGAAGGGGGTCGCGACCTTCAGACCTTCAAAGCGGGAGACACCTCCATTGAGCCCGAACCGATGAGAGAAGCACTGCTGGCAACGAGATCAGCCAAAAAACAACGACGAATTCGAGGTGCCGGTCAAGCTAAGCCTGGCCGCCGAGAGGGCCGAGGCTGCCTGTGCGTGCGGCTAGGGTTCCCGTTTTCGTATTCATCATGGCCCCTTCACGACACTAATAAAGTTGAAGGACATGGGGGTGGGATTTGATCCACTTATGTGTGCACGGGTCATGATACCATTTATTATAGTATCTCTGGGTGCAACCACACGTTTGACCACTACCTCAAGGTATCCCCATGGCTCCAGGTAAAGCCCTCACGAGAATTTAACCTTGCCCAACGGTGAAAAACTCCTCGCTTTCCACCATTGGATCCAACCCCTTTGGGCTAACAAAAACTATACCTTGAAACAACTAAAAGAAGGAAATATATATACATATATTATCCATAGTGCATTATGTGATTTTAAAATTATATAATTTTTTTTATATTCGAAATTCAAAGTGTTAAATTAATAAAGATGAGGAAAACTGAGGAATTTAAAGAAAAATCAAGAGAGAATTCAAAGTGAGAAAGAAACTGATTTTATTTAAAAGGTTTCCCATACAAATTCATAAATTTTCGAAATCAACAAGTCTCTCGGTAGACTAGGGCCAGGTATATGGTCTTTATCCCCTCTAGACACAATGTACAATAGAAAGACCAAGACTAAAAAAGAAAAATAAAGTTGAGCCAAGAAGGAATGAAGCCATGATGGTGAATCACAAACACAAAACCTGCATATAGAAACCGATTAGCGTTGAATAACATTGAGCTTTAATACATGAACCTAACAAGTAAACCTTTACCTTATGAAGGTCAATAAACTCATCCTTGCTTTCTCCTTTTCGTTGCTTCATAAGACCCCATCCTACAGACGATTGTCAATCCCCTCTGAATATGTAAAATAAGAATGAATATAAAGTCCTCACAACACTCCAACATACTTCTTTGAATTTTCTACCAACGTTCTCTCTCATAAATATATTTTTCTAATTTTTCTCCTTCACAAAGTTTTCGTTCAGAAAAACTCCCCCTTTTCTCGTTGTAGAGTTCCTCTTTTATATTCTTTGATGGTAGTTTGAGTGGTTAGGGTCGTTTTAAATCTAACTGGTTGAAGGTATAGGTCCGGACCTCCTGGTTTCTTTCCGTTTGTGATATTCCTTCCTTGATTTGCATAACAGCTATAACATTGAACCATATATCGACCTTGGTATTCCTTTTCTCGACATGTGTCCTCCATATTTCTTGCAAAGCTAATTGTCTCATTCTTTAGCGTCACCTCTGGAATTGGCACGTTATTGTTTATTTATTAAATTTTTAGTTTTTTTTATCGACTGGGATGAAATAGAAGATTCTATCAAGATATTTGCGTTTTGCACCAATGTTTTGGTCACTTCCATTCTTGTTCATGCGATAAGATAATGTATGATACCTAAGTACTGCATACTGTGTTGTTCTCATCGATTTCCTCACTGATAAGCATGGAAGCCAACTGAGAGACATTATCTCTTTCTAACCATCACTGTAAGGGATGAGTATCACAATCTTCACTTTCTTTTGTCGATCACATAATCTTGTAGGTAGTTGAATCTCTAGAGCCCCCAATTTTTCAGCAGCCTTATGTCTGTGCTTCTTTACATTTTCTTTCTAATTGGTAATAAAATTTTCATGAAGATCAACTCCAACGTATTCTCCATATATGAGATCAATTTTTTATTTGCTGATGTTTCTTGCACTGACAATGTGTAAAATCTCACAGTATAAAAGTCTAATTATCTCTTAGAATAGAATTAGGTTATCTTCTTCAATTCCAATAAGCAGATCCACGAAATTCCTTTTAAAGTATATTTCCCCAATTTTGATGTCAATTTCGGGTGGCAAACCCAACAGGGAATCCTTAAATGGATACTTGTGACTAGTTATTATCTCTCGGGTCAACCTTTTCCAAGTTCTCGAATGAGGTAATTCCAGATAAATACAACGCCTTTGCAATAACCAACTCTAACTAGCTACTTCAATTGGTATGGATTGTCATCCCACAGCTTTTGGTGCAAACAATTTTCTAGAACCATTGAATTTATTGATTCAATGTACTTGTTCTGGAGAATGAAGAAATCATTCATGCAATGAGAAATTCTTCTTCCATTGGATCATATTACATTCACATCCTGATTCAAGGTCATTTCATGGATGACTGAATATCCAGAAAAGCAGTCGTTGGCCAAGGAAAATATTTTCTCCTTTCTTGTTTGAATTCTCTTCTTAATATTTCCATTCTTTCTCCAATCCCATCTCTTGTAGTTCATGTTCAACTATGTATCCTCTCACTCAGCATCAAATTCTAGCCTCGGTAACAATGGAAGATGACCGTGTTGGGCGTGGAAATGATGCATTGAAAGGCTCACGATTTTCTTGAATTCCAAATATTCAGCTACAGAAAGATGTTCAATAGCAAGGTCATCACATTTACACGGAAATAATCCCACACACCAGGTCGAGTAAGCGTAACCAATAAACCTAGTACTTCTTGTCGATGATAACTACCAATAAACTCTCCGATGACCAAAACATACACATGGATACATATTTTCGAATGGCCAGTTCCTTACATGTCAAAACGACGCACTAATTGAAAGAAGATCTTGGAAATGTACCTACAGTGACTCTCTTCGACCTTCTATATACACTGATGAAGTATATTTTTACCAAAGAATCCACCATTGACCTTCTTCTGTATTACTTTCTCTGTACTTTTACGTAGTGGACTGCCATTGGCAAAGATTATCAGAAGAAGTAAAACATCAATTGCTTTATGATCACATTCATAATCAAGAGATTTTATCTCCTTCACTTTACATAATTTATTTCCATAATGACTTAAACCACCACTTTTATGGCCACATTATTTATTTATATGGAAAAGGAAATGCATGAATTTGATTTGGAATATAAAGCTTTAAATAATGGTTGCAAATCGTAAGCCATACTAATCCACATGTAAAGTCAAGATTCATTTTTATCTTAAATAATAAAAATGTCATGTGGATGGAACATAATAACATGGTATAGTTTTGAAACATGAAAATATGCCAAAGTCATAACCCCAAAGGTAAGGAAAAGAGAGGCATAAGAAATAACTTTGGACTTGAGTGTTTTGAGTGTAAGATTGACAAAGTTAGGAATGTGAGAAATGAGAGAATATGCCATTTTAAGTGATAGGTAAAGAACCATGAAATTTTTTCCAGCACTATCGTAACCTTGCTGAAAATTTGTAATGACTTTCCTTCATATGAATTAACCTGTATCATATCCAATAAAATATGTTGACTTACGATCATGGCCATTCATTAACCAATACATATAGTAAATTTTGGAACATTATTGAATGATGAGGTATCTGAAATCATCTTCCTCAAATGTGTTGAAGGAACTCAGCGATAGCGGACAATACTTTAAGCAAGAAATTGTGAAATGAGAGGGGGATCCTGGAAACACTTTTTCGGCTATGTACTATTGAAAAAAATCACCGTCAACAATTTCCAACCAACAGATGCATGCCACTTATAGTGGCGTGCAACTTGAAACAATAAACTTATGATCCTTGATTCTCTGTAGGAAGGGAAAGGGAAGGGTAATGGTAGGATTGAGGGTGACTCTATGTGGAACAAGAAGAGGCTGTTAGGGTTAGGTAGACCATGTTATACAACAGGGGGAGAAACACTGGAGGTCAAGGGATTAATGGATCGAGACTTCATGGAATAACTCATGGAATGTGGTAAGTATGAAGGGGTTTGGTACTCCTATTGTATAACCCGAAGGGATGACTCTTTAGATATTGATAAAAATGATTGCAAGGCTAGAAAACTTTCATGGATGTGTGCTGAGGGAAAGAACCAAGTTTAACACTGAGCATCCACAACATGTATGCTGGAGGAATCTCAAAATGAAGGGGACGAAGAAAGGGAAAGAAGGAAGATGGGGATAGGACTGACGAACGTGACGAGCGAGGATGTCTCGCATAGAAAGCACATGGTAGACAAGCGAGGGATTATGACAAAGGAAGGAAACTTGGTTCACCTACAAGTATGTTGTCCACCAAAATACATTTGGTCAATAAGTTAAAAATATACAGATAACCTACCTTTTAATATCACCAGTCATTGCTCCATCACTTTTGACCATAAAAAAGGAAAAAAAGGAAAAAAAGGAAAAGAAATCGAAATAAATAAAAGTGAGAAAATAAACTAAGTAAATGCGAAATCAACTCAAAACTAATCCAACCCTTCCCAAAATTTTTATTATTATTATTATTTTTATATTTTTATATTTTTTAATTATTTTATGTACAGAGGAAAATAAACCATTAGCTTGGACTTAGGTTGGATGAAATTTAGCATAAAGGAATGTGTCAGCTTCTTTCCATGTGGGTATTATGATTTTGACAAATTCGTGCATGGGGGGAATGCCAAAATGTCAACCAACAGATGTGTATGGTGAAAAGATACAATTAATCAATACCCAAAAGAAGTGATCACCAATCCCTAAGATATGCCAACCAACAGATGCTTTGCCAATAATGATGAAGGTATTAACTGAATTAGATTTAGGGTTTAGGGTTTGTACCTTAAAGCGATGATTCATGAATTCATCAAACGAATCAATATCACCTTTGGAGACCTTTCTATCAGGAACATGATCATCATGATGCAAAGAAGATTCATAACATGGATTAAAAAACATATGAATGTCCCTAGAACATTCACTATCATAACAAGTGCACCTAGGAGGGACATGTTTAATGGTGTGAGGTTCTTTAACCTCTCTTGATTGAAACAAAGGATTAGCAACAATTTTATATAAGTTAAGATCTTGATTGAACTCATAGATATCTTCAAAAAAATATTCGTCGCATGCATCATTAAATTCATGTTGGTCCTCATCAATTTGTATTTGCCACTCATTAGCATCATCATAGAATACAAATGTATCATAAATTGGTTTGACATAGTTAGAATTGATTTCTTCATTTGCATAATCAAAATTTCCATCATATGTGTGTGGATAAGAAGCTTGAGATGAAAGATGATTTTGGGGTTGAGTTTCTTTATGAGGTTTAAAAAGGGTGTGAGAGGTGGATTGGTCATTAAGAATCATGATACAATCATGATCCTCTTCACATCCACACTCTTGACCACAAGTAGTGAATTCATCATAAATAGGCCCTAAGAGAGAGGGATCCTAAGATACATTCCTAGCATGATTTGAATATTGAGATTCAATAAAGAATAAACAATATTGTAAGCTCTTAATGACAGTGATTAAATAATACAACTCCTCGTGTGAATCATAAACGCCAAAGGAGTAACATGTTCTACGGATTTTCTCTTCGAATTCGAGGCAAGTGGATGGGGCTAGGTCTAGGTTTTGAACATTCTTTTCTTCTAACCGCCATCGGTAAAGAGGAGGTAGAATTTCATAGTAATGCAATATGGTAGCCGAGTTGGTAGGGAGAATGGGAGTAGGAATTAAATTGTATAACTTGATAAATTGAAGATTAAAAGTAAGAATTCTCTCATTATCTTTAATATGTAAATGATTAAATCTTTTAAGATGTTCATAAGGATTATCTAAATTCCCAAAGGTAGAGGTAAACCAGTAAGAAAGTTCAAACCAAGTAGAGATGCATCCATCAGGAAGGCTGGAAAATAAGGAGGCGACTTCACCCTGAAGGGAATTCATAAACAACAACATGCAGCTATCATTATTATTTACTCCAAGAATGGAGCAAGCATTCGAAAACACATGAAGATGTTCAATCACTGTAATAGTTCCATTTCCATGAAAGAGAGACAAATGATTCTTGAATTTGTGAGGTAAAGGGTTCACCGAGTGAGCGAACTTCAAGGGAGTGGGTACAAACCAAGGGGAATTTTTTAGGTTTTCTTCAAAATCAAACAGACCATACTTGCGAATGACTTTCCCAGGACCAGTAGCTGAAACCACAGGGTTATAACCACCAAACAGGCTTCCAATTGGTTGAGACATTGAGGAAAAGTAAAAATAAAATTAAAAGAATTAAAACAAAAACTAGGAATGAACCATTGAAGGGTTGTCGCCAGTATGGTCGCCAAAAATATGTTGATGTCAAGGAACTAGAGAGTATCCAACATCAACATTTTCAACCTATCATGGGGCTAGGTGAGAAGAGGCGAGAATATCACGTTAGGCTTAAATCCCCAGACAAGAAAGTGCATTGAACTCTAGGCCAATTTTCCCCTAACCTACAGTCCAATCATGAATTCCTTTGCCTTATAATTTTACTTTTTAACGATATTTAAGTTCTATTTAATTTATGATTTCTATACTATTTTACAATTCAATTACTTCTATGTTGGATTTTATACATTTGGATTAGGAAATCAAATTTAATAAAGAAAATAAATTTAATAAAATGAAAAAGAAATTGTTTTGTTTTTACTTTAGCAAAAAGTAACTAAAATCAAGTTAACCAAAAGCTAGAGATATTCAAATAAACAAATGATCTAATTAAAATAAAAGCTCATTAAATAAACATTAATTTGAAGAATATAACAGAGTAATACTTTTAATGATTTTATTTTTTCTTTATTTTCTTTAGAATTTAAGATATGAGAAATAACAAAATTAATTACAAAATTAAAAATAACAAAAGCTATACCTTGAAACAACTAAAAGAAGGAAATATATATACATATATTATCCATAGTGCATTATGTGATTTTAAAATTATATAATTTTTTATATATTCTGAATTCAAAGTGTTAAATTAATAAAGATGAGGAAAACTGAGGACTTTAAAGAAAAATCAAGAGATAGTTTAGAGTGAGAAAGAATCTGATTTTTATTTAAAAGGCTTCCCATACAAATTCATAAATTTTTGAAATCAACAAGTCTCTGCGTAGACTAGGGCCAGGTATATGGTATTTATCCCCTCTAGACACAATGTACAATAGAAATACCAAGCTTGAAAAAGGAAAACAAAGATCAGCCAAAAAGGAATGGAGCCATGGTGGCGAATCACAAGGAGAAAACCTACATATAGAAACCGATTAATGTCGAATAACATCGAGATTTAATACAACAACCTAACAAGTAAACCTTTACCTTATGAAGGCCAACAAACTCATCCTCACTTTCTCCTTTTCATTTCTTCACAAGACCCCCTGTTGCCGACGATTCCGCCAGTCCCTTCTGAAGATGTAAAAGAAGAATGATTATAAACAATCCTCACAACACTCCAACATACTTCTTTCAATTTTCTACCAAAGTTCTCTCTCAGAAATTTATTTTTCTAATTTTTCTCCTTCAGAAAGTTTTTGTTTAGAAAAACTCCCCCTTTTCTGGTTGTAGAGTTCCTCTTTTATATTCTTTGATTGTAGTTTGAGTGGTTAGGGTTGTTTTAAATAAACTGGCTGAAGGTATGGGCCCAAACCACCTAGGATCTTTCCGTTTGTGATATTCCTTCCTTGATTCACATAGCAGCTATAACATTGAACCCTATATCGACCTTGGTATTCCTTTTCTCGACATGTGTCCTCCAGATTTCTTGCAAAGCCAACTGTCTCATTCTTTAACGTCACCTTTGGAATTGACTTGTTATTGTTTATTTATTCAATTTTTAGTTTTCTTTATCGACTAGGATGAAAAAGAAGATTCTATCAAGATATTTGCATTTTGTACCAATGTTTTGGTCACTTCCATTCTTGTTCACACGACAAGATAATGTATGTTGCCCAAGTACCACATACTGTATTTTTCTCATCGATTTCCTCACTGATAAGCATCGAAGCCAACTGAGAGACAACATCTCTTTCTAACCATTGCTGTAAGGGATGAGTATCATAATCTTCACTTTCTTTCTTCGATCACAAAATCTTGTAGGTAGTTGAATCTTGAGAGCCCCCAATTTTTAAACAACCTTGTGCCTGTGCTTCTTTACATTTTCTTTCTTACAACTAATAAAATTTTCTTGAATATCAACTCCAACGTATTCTCCATATATGAAATTAATTTTTTATTTGTTTTTCTTGCACTGACGATGTGTAAACTCTCACAGTATAAGGTCTGGATAAATCGTCAAGTCTGATTATCTCTTGGAATAGAATTAGGTTATCATCTTCACTTCCAATAAGCAGATCTGCGAAATTCCTTTTAAAGTCCATTTTCCCAATTTTGATGTTAATTTCGGGTGGCAAACCTAGCAGGGAATCCTTAAATGGATAGTTACGACTGGTTATTATCTCTCGGGTCAGCCTTTTCCAAGATCTCGAATGAGATAATTCCTGGTAAATACATTGCCTTTGCAATAACCAACTCCAACTAGTTGTTTCAGTTGGTATGCATTGCCATCCCATAGCTTTTGGTGCAGACAATTTGCTAGAACCATTGAATTTATTGATTCAATGTACTTCTTCTGGATAATGAATCACTCTTTCATGCAATGGACAATTCTGCTTCCATTGTATCATATTTCATTCACATCATGATTCAAGGTCATTTCATGGATGAATTAATCTCCAGAAAAGCAGTTGTTGGCCAAGACAAATATTTTCTCCTCTCTCGTTTGAATTTGATTCTTAATCTTTCAATTCTTTCTCCAATCCCATATATTGTAGTTTGTGTTCATCTCTATATCCTCTCACTCAGCATCAACTTCTGGCCTCGGTAACAATGTAAGATGGTTGTGTTGGGCGCAAAAAGGATGCATTGAAAGGCTCACAGTTTTCTTGAATTCCAAATATTCATCTACAGAAAGCTGTTCAACAACAAGTTCATCACATTTACATGGACATAATCCCACACACCAGGTCCAGCAAGCGTAACCAACAAACCTAGTACCTCTTATCGATGATAGCTACCAATAAACTTCCCGATGACCAAAATTTACGCATGGATACAAATGTTTGAATGACCAGTTCCTCACATTTCAAAACGACGCACTAATTAAAAGAAGATATTGGAAATGCACCTGCAGTGACTCTCTTCGGCCTTCTATAAACTAACGAAGTAAATTTTTACCAAAGAAACCACCATTGACCTTCTTATGTACTACTTTCTCTATACTTTTACGCAGTGGACCTCCATTGGAAAAGATGATCTGAAGCAAAAAAATATCAATTTCTTTATGATCACATTCACAATCACAATGACTTAAACCATGACTTTTATGGCCACATTATTTATTTATATGGAAAATGAAATACATGAATTTGATTTGGCATATAAAGCTTTAAATAATGGTTGCAAATCGTAATCCATACCAATCCACATGTAAAGTCAAGATTCATTGTTATCTTAAATAATAAAAATGTATGGGACATAATAACATAGTATAGTTTTGAAACATGAAAATATGCCAAAGTCATAACCCTAAAGGTAAGGAAAAGAGAGGCATAAGAAATAACTTTGGACTTGAGTGTTTTGAGTGTAAGGTTAACAAAGTTAGGAATGTGATAAATGAGAGAATAAGCCATTTTAAGTGATAGGTAAAGAATCATGAAAA
>JZKD02S1794623.1:641331-651371 GCA_000966675.3 Picea glauca | reverse complement strand
TATATATATATATATATATCAACTTCTTTATGAAATTAAAAAAATAACAGTGCTAATATTTAAATTACACATCGTATAAGATATATCATGCAAACAGTTCGAAGGCATATGGAAACGCTACAAACAAAACCAACTATCTATATTGTAGAGGGTACTCTAATTCAACGTTAAAATAGAGTCAACCATCATGCTAAAAATTTACCAAACTTCAAATAGTGTATACCACCCACAGATAACGACAGTGACATTAAGAGACATATTTTTATTACACCAAACAATAATGCATTAGTCTCTAAAGAAAACATTTTATTCGTAAGGACCAACTAAGGGTCTGAACAAAAGTACCGAAGGGTGGATTCACCCTTTACAAAGAGAAATAAAGATAAGTAACATAAGGTGCTACACACAGTGTGTACAGTGAAATCTAGCAAAGCCTCATGAGAACTCAACACCAGACCTCGACACACCACAACAAAGTAAGAGCGTAAGAGAATTACGATACTAGGGAGATAAAGAAACACTAAGTTGGAAGTTACACAAAAAGGGAACTATGCAAGAATAAATTCTCTGAATTCAGGACGAAGATATGGAGTGCCGAGACCTTCGGAAAGATTGAGACGAAAAAACAAACGAATAATATAATTTTTACAGAAGAAGGAACAATCTCGAAAGATTTCAAGCAATATCGATGAGGAGAGGATTTAAATTAAATCTATAGCAAGAGTTACAGAATGAATATGGATTTCACTGTAATGAACCTCCGAGACTCCACTCTTTTACGTAAACACAATAACATCTTAAAAACTTACCAGGAAGACGAATAGTGTTGTCTGTTCCAGACCTCCAAGTCGACAGTTCTCCCACGCTGAGGAAATAAGACACAAAGCCATTTTGGGGTTCAAAATGACAAAGAAAAACTCACCTAACCCTAAGAGGATCTTTCGCTATGCATAATAAATGTTGAGGGTACAAGGTTTGTCAAGCCATGTGATAGGGCAGAGTCGACACAACAGGATTGGAGGAAGGGTCAGGTGAAATGGCCATCGAAACTTGTGTACACACGACCTCCATTAATCGCAGGAGAAGAGCCTTAACTTCTTTTTGACAAGTACATATCCCTCCCTTATCAACATAAAACACAAAGTTAATGATAGTCTCTTCGTGACACGACTAGTTGGGACCAGTTAAGTACAACAGTTTCGTCTCAGTTAACTTACAGTTCAAATGATTTTTTCGGTGATACAAAGCTTAGTTAAGACATAGTTGAACAAGGATTTGTGTGAGATTTTCTTTACCCAATCTTTTGTAAGTATGATGACTAAAAGAACTTTAACCACAAATAATTTCATAAGGAAATCCGTTTGAATGACTCGGACCTCTTTCAAATGATGTTTACTAACTTATGATATGCCATGTATATTCTACCATGGGGTATAACTACCGACTCCGTTATTCATTTGTGGTAGATGTTTTTATTTCAAGATCAAATCGAATAGTCTTGCGCACAAGCATAAAGAATCACATCTTAAAGGAGAGATTAGGACTATAAATCCTAAATATTAATTACTATATAGATACATATATATATATCTGTGTGTGTGTGTGTGTGTGTGTGTGTGTGTGTGTGTGTGTGTGTTAAAGAAAAGTGATAGAACTTTTGGAGAACTACTCATATATTTTTTTAAGTTAACTTGGTATAGGCATGTCATCGTGTGGTGGTCAGAACATAGATCTATGATCATAGTGAATATTACCTCCCCTTCGCTACGAATCTATTAAACGAAATTGGAGATTAATGTTCCATAGAATTTTTTTTTATGTCAAAATTGAGGTTCATTACATTGACACTGACAAATTTGGGAATAAAGAAGCTAAGCATCATATACGATATCGAACTAAGAATATGTATAATACTTTTTTCAAAGATGAATCAGTAACATTACAAGCTCAACTTTTACTCTGTCTAATATAATCAAGAAAGTTAAAAGAAGCGACGTAATTATTGGGTATTCAAAAGTCGACAAAAGATACAAAGGTGAAACAAAATGTCTTTGACAATATAACTAGTGTATTAAAAGCTTTTGTAAAATCTTGAAAAAAAGATGACAGTGTTGCACATAGAGTGATACAAACAACAATTGTTTCATCTAGAAATATAAAAGATCATTTGACATGACACATGGAAAAAATGATGGGAATGTTAAGAAAAACATTGTACAAACATAGAAAAATTTGATTGCAAATAGATGAAAATTATGAAGTTGATTGCTGGATAGTGATTTGTAGACAACCCTACAAAGATAGACTTGCATAAAATGTTAAAGAATTGGACCGTAATTGTTGTTTGACAGAATCTCACATTTCACCACATACAAGGGATGTGTTGCGACTAAGAATAGCACGGAAACAATATGAAGAACATCCAAAACATATATTGCCAATGACACAAACAAAATTGTTCAATAAGTTCAAAGAAGAGCACAGAGAAGTTAAAATTTATGTCAATACATTTGTGCAACAAAAACCGTGGTTTGTTAGACCCATCACTGTTCATGACACTTATTGTTTTCGTTATCATGTGGAATTTGAGTTATATTATGGCAATGTTTTGATTTTGGTAAAACTTGTGGCCAATTTCACCTCCTCCTTCCAAATTTTGTTCTTTTATATCTGAAATTCTATGTGAAAGAGAAGGTGATGAATTATTTTACCAAAAAAAATGTGTTGGTGGAAATAAATGTGATCGTTGTTGAAATCTAAGTTTGTTTCACTTAAAGTATCCTATTGATACGAATGATCAATCATTTTCTAAAATAACATTCAATTGGAAGAGATATGAATATATCAACAACATGGATCCACATTCTTCAAATGTTATTTCCAAAGGGATTGATTTGAAAGTAGATAAAATCAGTGTGATAGATTTTTTGAAGAAGTTTGAGGAAAAAATTTACAAATACACCAAGCATTCACATAGAGCTCGATGACAAGACCTACAATTCAAACATTCCCGTGAAGTGTTTCCACTAGGGACAATTTTGTTTGTAGTTGATTTTGCAGAGAATTACACATTCATTACACAAAAATAAATACATAGTGAATATTATCATTCTGATCAAGTCACTATATTTGTCCATGTTCTATATAGACATGCTCAATGGAGTCTTGATAACATAGAAAGCACCAACGCCAATCGACATGTTATTAAATAATATCACTTTTATATAAGTGATGACTGAGCACATGACACACATTATGTACAACATTGTTTTGATAAATTTTATGATTCATTGAAAGAACACAGGATCAGATTCGATCGACATTGGATATGGTCATATGGGTGTGCGGGTGAGTTCAAATCTTCACAATCATTCTATTGGTTGTGTCGTCTTCATAAAAAATCAAACTTTACACATTGTTGGATTTTTTTTGAGACTGGTCATGGAAAAGGAGAGCATGAAGGTGCATGGGAATGTGTAAAATGATCACTTCGAATGCATCAGATGAATCCTCATGCCGATCGATTTGAATCCATTGATCAAGTTGTTGAATGGTGAAAAATGGCGCTAAGACATGAAAATAATCCGTCAAGTGATGTGTGCAAGTGTGTTTATATATACATGTTAGACATGTACACAGGATAATTTTATTCATGTGTCCAAATTAATATTCAATCCTCAATCATTTTCTTGAGAGATTTCAAGTTAACAAGTTCTTGCCTTGTGTGGGTTTTTTGGTATGTTGGAATCCAAGATGTAAATAGATCAATCCCATATGAAGTTGGTACAATACATGGGACACAAAAATGCATTCGGTTAAAATAAAATGCTATCAAAATGTGTTTGCATTTGATAGAAGAAATGAGTCTTTTTTTTGTTCAGTTTACATAGAGGACACAAAATCCATAGAGATTTGCGAAAACGAAAATATAGAATATGTTAAATCTTGGAGACATACCAAACTTAATATAAAAGAGAAAATTCCACTTGCAAGATCAGAGGAGATGGAATCAAATGAAACTATAATGTCAGTTGATGGCGATAGAGTTTCTGATCTTGTTAGAGAAGGTAATTTTTATGTATAATTTTTTTCAAATAACTTGTATATGTACTTGTATGATAATCTAACACAAACTACTTGTTTTCAAACATATCGAATTATTTGTAGGAGATGTCTTTGTCGCGGTTGGACCTATAGACAACACTGAAAATGTGAAATATTATTTGATGCGATGCACATAACAAAAGATGAGGTTATTAGAAGATTTTGACGATAACGGTTTTATATATGAAAGATGATCCATCGTATTGAAAGGATATTTTTTTCAAGAAACCCATCAAACCGATACTCATGTTCACTTTCAAGACTATCAGTCAGATGTCATAAGTTGTCAATATAGTCATTTGGTATGTGCAACGTGCATAAATTTAATAGAAGTTCAATCAAGAAAAAAAAAAGTTAGAAAATGGAAATGTCCAAAGCCAATCATGAACGAATAATTAAAGATGGCATACCATTACGATTTCTTTAAACAAGTGACATGTACATTCCATAATTTTATATTTTTCATTGAAAGTACACGCATTTATGAATATATAGGATTCTAGGATCATTTCTAGTTTAGTTTACTTTCATGGTCCATTCAATTAAGATTTTTTTTTTTTGATGAATTATAAAGTTTACCAAGCCTTATTTACAATTTTAGGGAAGAACCTATAGATTATATCTAGGGAACCTAAACTGACCTATACTTTGGATGATTATACTTTAATCCTACAAATTATCTAGATCGTATACACAAATCCTTTAATGCATGTAACCAATTTACTACATATAGGATTTGCATTCATTATTTGCAATGATTGTTCAATGCTTTTTCATATGAAGAGAATAACTTCATATCAAAACTAGGGCCCATTTTCATGTTATTACAAAAGACTATTGATGGCTTAAAAAAACTTTAAAGACATCTTAAAAAGTATGATTAACATCCTAATTAAAGAATTTAAGGTAATACATGTGATTAACATCCTAATTAAAAATTTTAAAGACATCTTAAAAAGTATCAATTTTAATTATGAAATTGTGAATTTCGATTCCAATAGTGTTGATATTATATTAAATTGTTAAATTTGTGCATTTAGATTTCAATATCCTGAAGCAAATTGAAAACAAAATTGAAATTATGAGTTACTTGAAAAATGTGTATGATGAACCTAACACTACTTATATTCTACACATTAAACATGGTTTTCATTAAGTTTTATTGAAAAAAACTTAAAACGAAATTGATTTTGTGACTTGATAACAAAAAAAAAAATTAACAGGTCATGTACTAAGGCTTGGTTTGTTGCATTTAGATTTTCATTTTTTTAATTGAATTTGGAGTATATTCAAAATTCAAGGTAGTGTATGATTAACATCCTAATTAAAAATTAATATCACTACTGAATACTTCCATTAATGACCTAGTTTTCATATTAATGGCATTAGTGAATACTTCCAATGTGCAGAGGGTTGATAATTTCCATCAACCATTTTCTACCCTTTTGGAGACATAAACAATTTATATCAATATAAATTTTAATGAAAATCGCTTACTTATATTAAAGTATATTTTAATTTTACATATCAAAATAGGTTCTAAATTATGTTTTTCTTTCAATTTTTATTTCAAAGTACATATTTTTATTTCACATTTTCTTGAATAAATATATTGAAAGCTCGAAAAGAAACCAAAGACTAACATTTAACTAGTTTAGTGTTGGACTGTCATATAGTGAATACTTCCATTATTGGTATAGTAAATACTTCTATTAATGGTAGGTGCCATATTAATGACATTAGTGAATACTTCCAATGTGCAAAGGATTGATAATTTCCAGATCAACCATTTTCTACTCTTTTCGATACATAAACAATTTATATCAATATAAATTTTAATGAAAATCACTTACTTATATTAAATTATATTTTAATTTTACATATCAAAATAGGTTCTAAATCATGTTTTTATTTCAAAGTACACATATTTTTATTTCACTTTTTCTTGAATAAATATATTGAAATCTCGAAAAGAAACCAAAGACTAACATAACCAGTTTAGTGTTGGGTTGTCATTTCATTGTTAATTTTCAATAAAGAAACCAACGATGAACATATTTCATTATGAATTTTCAATTTTGAGTTCATAGTTTTTACTAAATTTTGGATTGACAGTTACTCTCAGACTTTCTTTTTATGTTTTCACTCTCTCATAAGAAATTCACATACATTTTCAATATACAATATTGTTTGTTTCTTTTTCCATTATAATATTATTAATATGAGGCAATTGAGAAGTCTCTAACCTAACTTGAACAACCCTCTAGTCCTCAACCCTCATCTCTGAGTGTCGTTTGGGGTAAGGGGCTCCAAAGTGGGAAACTATCAAATTTGATGACTTTTTTGACTATTTTCAACCATATTTCCAAATAAAACAAAATTTAAATTATAAGTTAGAAACTATAATTTGATAACTACCCAAATTTCCCATCACTATAGAATTAACTCTATTGTATACAAAATCAGCTCTACTTCACATAGTATAAATCTAGGATCCTTATATTAATAACTTCTTATGTCTATACAATGCCACCTATTAGCTACCTGTTATGCCACAAAAGCGAAACCAAAACAGGTGGCTTTGAACAACATCTTATCCTTTCACCATCATAAAAATTGAAATTATAAAATCATAACAATTGAAATTATAAGTTGCCCCATAAAACATAAGTTATCCTTTCACCATCATAAAAATTCAAATTATAAGCTATTGACTATTTATTAATGAATAAACAATATATTTCATCAACATAAACAATATAAGAGAAATCAAATATGAAACAATAAAAAATATATTCCACCATCATAAACAATATAAGAAAAATAAAATATGAGACAATAAATTAATATTTTGAGCTCCAAAAATATCATATATATATATAATGAAACTTTGAATAGTTACACCGCCAAATACATAGGTTCCACATCCATTTTAGGATGATAACAAAAACTAAAACATTTAAATCCAAAATTTTAGACTCTAAGTCTTCGCTTTAAGACAGATCACTTCATACCTGCAAAAGAAAACATTTGTCGAATTCAAAATTTAAAAATTTACAGTAAAATATATGTACAAATTTAAAATAAAATGTACACATGTACTATTTTAAATAAATAAAAGAAGTTGTCATTAAAGAAAAATTGACATGCATACCAAAAGAGTTAAGTCTCATCATCCAACATACTCCTTTCCATCAAATATAATGTAAACATATTTTCCACCAAATATAATGTAAACATATGTAACAATAAAAACCAATAAAAAAAAAACAAATAACACATATTAGCATATATACTTTAACTAAATGTTAAATAAACAATAAGAAATAATAACCTATCCAACAAGAGTTCCATAGATTTAAGATTATCCCTCTCTTTTTATTACACTTTTTTTGTACTTTTTTTAAACCAAACTTCCATCACAAAGTTCCAAAACTTTCAAAATAGTTACTCTCCACATTAAACATACATAATCCAAACAATGTAAAATCTTATCTAAAATATTAAAAAAATTTAAAGAGAAAAATTGTGTTTTTGGTAACCAATTTTTGTGTTCATAGTTAGATAATACTCTGAAAATAAATATAGTTGTGTATGCAGAAAGTTCACAAATCTCCATATTAAGTCAATCTTTCAATAAAATATTTATTTCCTTGTGGATAAGTCTCAGATCCTTCAGATGAAATTTTCATGCTAGGTGATCTTATTTACTTAGTAGTAAAATACTTATCTCCTTAGCAGTAAAATATTTCTCTCCTCTTCTATAGTGGAAAAGATGTTCCCATATAATCAAATGCCCCTCAATTTCCATTTCAAATTAAATGACTCATAAATCTCCATATTAAGTCATTCTTCCAAGAAATTAATTATATCTATGAATGTTTACAAATCTCCATTTTAAAAACCATTCTTCCATAAAATACTTATCTTCTCTTTTTGCGGTGGAATAAATGTTCTCATATAATCTTTCATGTACACGAAGAAAACACAAATCTGCACATATATTAAGTCATTCTTCAAAAACCATTTAAATCTTTCATCTTTAAGATGTATTCATATTACATATAATCAAATGATCTTTGAAATATGCCTTCGTCATAATCTAAACATAAGTGAGATCATGCACGTACATAACTTATTTGTAAATCTACTTGAATGTTTGTTTTTGTGGTTAGTAACCAATTTAGTTAAGATTTTGACAATACTCTAGCAAGAAGGAATTCACTTCATTGTATGTAGAAAACACAAATGTCCATACTACACCATTCTTGGACAAGAAGGAAATGAATGCAATCGAAGAAAATTTAGAAACTTCCCCTTTTCTAATTGGAGATAGAGTCTTTTCTCAAATAATCAA
Source organism: Picea glauca (assembly GCA_000966675.3). Taxonomy (NCBI): domain Eukaryota; kingdom Viridiplantae; phylum Streptophyta; class Pinopsida; order Pinales; family Pinaceae; genus Picea; species Picea glauca. The sequence goes on along the minus strand of JZKD02S1794623.1, from coordinate 642,910 downwards.
ATGTTGAAGTTCAAAATTAGGTCTTCATCATGATCTAAACATAAATAATCTTGAATGTACCATTTAAGACAATGATAAGTTTATATAGAGGTTTTATATATTTCAAAATAATTGATCAAAGCATTGAAAAGTTATATAGACACTAGTTTAGTAACCATATGAATAGGAAATGATAAACTAAAAATTTGAGAAAACACAAATTTGAAAAAAGTAAAAAATATAAGCTTATTCAACAAAAATAAGCTTGAACACTTTTATATAAAAGCCCAACATAAAATTAAAGTACAACTCACTAATGTGCAATGAACATACATTTATGAATCATCATGAATAGACACATTCTTTCGAGGTATGGATGCTTCCTCTTCAATCCCAATCTCTCACACTCTCTTCTCCACATTTTGTTCAAGAACACTCTTAGGTACTCTCTTCTCCACATTGCCCTATATAAAACATTTCGAATTTAAAAATTTGAAAATTAAATTTAAATGATTTTAATACATTAAATTGTAGTTTTAAATTTTGAAACATGTAATGCCTATGATGTGCCAACCTATGATTCAATAAATTAAATATTGTTAAAGACATTCTTCTTTTAAATTAATAATTAATAATTTAAATAACAATTTGCAATTTTAATATATAACTAAATTTGTTTTCAACATACAATGATACCTGTGAACTCCCACCCTCTTCAAACTCTCCTAATGAGAATTGGGACAAGTCTGCCAAAGTAGTAGGAGATAGAATAGGGTTGTGTGAACAACACAACTAAGAACCAAATCTAAGATTCAATGTGTTCACATTTATACTAAATCATAAATGTCATGTTGTTGATCTTATTCAAAATATTGGAGATTGGAAAACTAAAGTGCTCATATGTGGATATTAGAAAATACATACCTGATTCAACCCATCCAAATTTAAACTTGTAGAATCAAGTCCCCTATTTACTGGGGATTCATTTAACATATACCCAAACTGCAATTAATGGAAATACCAACTCAATTAATTTTATAGATACAATGATATGTATCTAGATCTAAAACTGGAAGTAAACTATCCTAAACAAATTACTAACTAGAACATATATCAATCCGTTGTTTAGTTCATCATTCTGAATGATCTCCTTCCTACTATTAAGGAAAAATTTTGCATACTCCTTAAGATCTTCTACTGACATGGTATCTAACTCATTTGTTTTCTAAAAAAAAATGGCCTAAGAATTGTCTTCCACTCAATGGCGGTTCAAACCAACATCAACACCATAAAAAAATGATTCCAAATTTTTCTCGATTGCATTCCTAGCCTCTTTGTCAATCTCTGATGAAGCTCACAACTCTGAATATGAGGTAAATGCCTCTGTTGGGCGAGATACTAAAGGTCGTGGAGGCCTATGCAATGTCACATTTCGATATGCCATTTTTCGATCATATGTCTGTCATTTATTGACCCCATAATAATCGAACAATAGACTAATATAATCACGGTGCATGTCCATGAAAACCTCTGCATAAAAGTATCTAGAAAAATAATGTGGAACTTCATCATTCTGCGACAATTTTTTTTTTTTTTTTTT
>JZKD02S1794623.1:616224-630954 GCA_000966675.3 Picea glauca | reverse complement strand
TGCTTAGCGAGTACAACTTAAGATTACTTACATAAAAGGATTAGTGAACCGAGTGGCGGATGCATTGAGTCAGAGACCACGCATATTTTTGGTGTTGCCTCTTCAGACGAATCTACGTGAAAAGATTCTAACTTTACAGCATGACAATGAATGGTACAAGGAGGTCGAGGGTTTTATCGGACAAAACACAATGATGGTACCATGATTTGAGGGATTTTCATTTGATAGTGATGGCTTATTGAGGTTTAAAAGTTGGATCTACGTACCACCAAACGATGAGTTGAGGATGTTGATCCTAAGCGAGGCTCATAGAGAAATATACATGGCTCATCTGGGAGTCACGAAGATGAGGGCAGACCTTAAACCCTTATTCTTCTGGAAGGGAATGAAGGCCGACATAGTCAACTATGTGTCAAGACATCTAGAATGTCAGCAGGTAAAGGTTGAACATAGACACCCAACATGATTACTACAACCACATGCCATTCCGGAATCGAAATGGGAGGTTATTTCGATGGATTTTATTGTTGGATTACCACTGTCGGCAAGGAGACATGACTTGATTTTCGTAGTAGTAGACACTCTGACAAAGAGTGCTCACTTTATTCCTGTGCGTATGACGTATCAGGCACCTGACATAGCTATAGTTTTCATCAGTGAGATTGTGAGGCTGCATGGCATGCCTAAGAGGATTATATCCGATCGAGGATCGGTGTTTATTGGACGATTTTGGACGAGTTTCCAAGAGGCCTTGGGAACCCAACTTCACTTTAGTATTGCGTATCACCCAGAGACTGACGGGCAGACCGAACAAATGAACCAAACCTTGGAAGACATGTTGCGCATGTACGTGATGGACCAACAAAAGCGTTGGGAGGAATTCTTGCCACTAGTGGAGTTCACTCACAACAACAGTTACCAGAGGACCATTAAGATGGCACCTTTTCAGTTTCTTTACGGGCGATCGTGTCGAACGCCCTTGAGTTGGGATCGGCTTGAGGATAGGGTCCTAGTGGGACTAGAAGTGATCCAAGAAATGGAAGAGAAAATGCAAACAATAAGACAAAGGATTAAAGAAGCGCAGGATTGACAAAAGAGTTATGTTGATGTCGACCGTAGTTACGAGGTCGGCGATCGAGTCTTCTTGCGGGTTAAATCGCACAAGAGTTCGATCAAGTTTGGGAAGGGAGATAAATTCTCTCCTAGGTTCATGGGACCTTTAGAGATTGTGGAGAGAAAGGGGCCTGTGGCCTATCGACTAGCCTTTCCTGATTCCTTGAGGTGTATGCATGATGTTTTTCATGTATCTGTTTTGAGACATTATATTAGTGATCCTACACATGTTATTGACATGAGTTCCTTACAGGTATTGGACGAGGGAGTGCTCACAGCTGAGCCGGTCTACATCTTGGATCATCGTGTTCGACAGCTACGATGTCGAATGGTAGATCAGGTCAAGGTCCACTGGGACAATTATAGTCCGCACTTGGCGACCTGGGAGGACGCATATGATATGCGCCAACAGTTTCCATTTTTGTTTGATAGATAGACATATGATACTGTGATGCACTTTATTTCGGCATTTATACTATGAAACTTCGGGACGAATTTTAGAACAAGAGGGGGTGTATGTAACACCCCACTCTGACGCACTAAGCAAACTTATTCTTTGAGGACACTTGCTCGCAAGTGATCCGAATTATTATGCTATTAAAAATTTTGATTTTGATTATGAGGCGTTATGGGATGATGACATGTTGTTTTACCGCTTTGACATAGAAAAGTGTTATTGACTCGGTTTTACGGAGTGTGCAAGATTATAGACCTAGAGGATGTCGAGGCATCGATGGAACCCCTTGGAATCTGAATCGAGTCAGGGAGAGTTCCATTAGGGTTTGATTGTTTTACTGTGATTTTAGTGCATCTAACTGGATGATATGATATGGATATGTTCTAACATGATGTGTTGATGATGCAGGCTGACGATAGCTTGCCGACCAGACTCACATATGGAGTAAAGGGGTCACACACGACTACCAGAGATGTTGAGGGAGAGGTGTGGACAGCAGCCCTGCCACAGCCTACTAGCACTCCCGCCATGGCTCGAATTGTAGGTTAACGATTACCTAGTTCGAGAGGACCCATGATGTCGTGAGGTTAGACTGCGACAGTCGCTCACAATGATTCTAAGGGGCACACAATAAGGCGGGGGCCTTATTCCTTAGAGGCCCTTAGTCTCCCACAAGTTCACCTAGTGGAGTGTTGACTCCAGGGGTTATTGATGTCTACCAATCAATCAAGAGGCGAGTTGCACCCTTGGAGCACGTAGTGCGTCCTGAAGGGCACGTCAAGCAAAGGAATAGATGAGGCGAGTGACACCCTTAGAGCACCTAGTGCATCCTGAAGGGCACGTCGCGTTGATGATGATAGAGGGATGAACTTGGATGGCCCTAAGACAAATAATAGGTTAAAAAAGTTTAAAACAATTTCCTTAATTAAATGTCACCCAATACAAGATCTAAGTTCTAAGTATAAAATTTCGCTAGGGGTAAACTTTTGTCTACCTTTAAAAAAAATATTAATTAAAATAAAATAATAATAAAATAAAATAAAATAATAAAATTTAAAATAAAAACCACTTAAGTAATAATTATGGCCTTCATAAAATTTTGTAACATGAAGGAAGTAAGAAATAAAATTATTCATAAGAAATAAAATCTGTGGATATAAAAAGTAAAGAGGGAATCAATCATTTTATCTTTTGATAATTTAAAAAGATACTAAATTAATGATAAAAGGGGTTATATTCCACACCTGGCTTTTTGAGTTCTAAGTAAAAGGGGAAAGAGGGAAAATGAAAAAAATAGGAAACTAGGGAAAGGAGGTAACATAAAATGGAAAAAGGGGAACTTCTGGCAAATTCGTTTTGCAAAATTATTTCTGTACAATTTGTTTCTGGCAATTTCGTTTCTGGCAAATTCATTTCTGTAAAGGGTATGCCGCAATTTCGTTTCTATAAAGATCATGCTGGCAAATTCGTTTCTATATGCAGATTACCCTGAGCATTTATCGATTGAAGGTGAATTCGATCTGTGCGCTTATCTTTTGATTATGGAAAGTGACTCTGCCTTCCATCCTCCTCTACAACCATGTTTTATCCACTTTATTTTTCCTTTGCCTGTGTTTCTCTTGGTTGGCATGTTCATTTAGAAATCTGTTGCTCTTGTCTTGGATTTCGTTTTACTGGTGCCCGACAATGGATGAATGAGAAATCCATTTTTCCAATGTATTAGATAGGGATTTCATTGCTTGTGCCTGGCTAAGTGATTCGGTAATTCCCTTTGTCTATTCAGAAAGAAGACTGCATTGTCGATGTGCCCACACCTTCTGCATTTAATTGTGGACTGTGATGCAGATAGTTGGTCACGAGTGTCCCATTTTGCTGACTGCGCCTTAGGCCCCGAGTTTTTGTTTTTCCTTTAGTTGGCAGCAAATCTCACCTTTGGCTTTATGGATTTTACCCTTCCAGCCAGTTCCTTTAATGTTCACAGAAAACTGTCACCTTGGTGCCTTGAGATAAGTTAGTCACTTGCTGGAATGTATCGAGTTAATAATGTCTCCATGATGTTTCCTACCATGACGTAGTTAGTATTTTTAGTGGTATATTAATTGATAGGTCATTTATTATTTAATGCCATGTTATAAAATGCCTTGGTAATTTGCTTTGTGATAGGGGCTTTTATTATTGTTTCATTGTTTATTTTAAATGGTAGCCTTCAGTTTGAAATGGATTCTATTGTCATCACGATTAATGGCTAGTTAGAAGGAGTGTTGGATTAAAGATGGGTTGCATATTTCACCTTGCTAGACTGGTTGCATTTAATGTCCATTTGCTTAATGGCTCATTTATAATTTTAGTCAAGCTAGTTAGCCTACAATTGATGTCACTTATATTTTTAACCATGTCGAAGTTCAGACTGGCTTATTGGATTCTATTTAATGTAGTTTTAGATGGCGCCTTAAGACAATGTGGATGCAATATTGATGGTTTTAGTTTCTCACTTCTTTCACAATGTATTGTATGTCGTGAATGATAGTCATAGATGTTGGGTTTCTTACGCATCGGGGTTTATGAAGTAGATGGTGGTTCTAGATAATTAGTTTTTTTTTTCATCTAGTTTATTTTTGGTTGATGGCCTTAAACTTATTTATTTCTTGCCCACCTGAAAAATTAAGGTGTTGCATAACATATTGCATAATGTTAGATTTTACTTCTTGCGCACAAGGGAATGTCAATGTAATGTATGGTAGACGGTTATTTACTTCTTGCGTCATCAAATTTATTGTAACAATTCCGAGTGTAAGAGTGTTTAATGTGAGACCTTATATAAATAACATAGTTTTCATTTTGAGTGTAAATAAAGTGTTTCAATGTCTACCTTATGCAAAATATTTTAAAGGGCTGACTTTAAATATTCTTAAAAGATTTATAGAATTGATTATTGTGGAGTGAAGTGTCCGGGATGATCTTGATGTTGACTTTTAGCTTGTCGGCTTGGACTTGTACTTTGGGGTGGGATGTAGACACCTCCATGTTCCTCAGAACAGTGACCAGTCCTGAGACCTTAAATGGTCAAAATCAATGGGAACCTGGACTTGAGCGTTGCTTATGTGTCCTGGAGGTCCTAACCATTGCAAAGTAGGACAAGCGGGTAGTCATTCTTATTCTTGTTAGGTCATCATGATTTTGTTGTGTGAGTTGTTGCGCCGTGTTCGTCGTCGTGTTGCGACACATAGTATAATGTCTTTATTACCCTTGTACACACGCACACACCAAAAAAAATAAAATTGCACTTGTTATAAGAGGTTTGTTGTTGTACGAAATGGGAGGTCTGTTACAGTCATTTTGTTGGTAGCATACACCCTCTAGGGGACACCCTCAGACTATAAAAACACAGTCCGAACATAGGGGCTCGAGCTTTCCAACCATGACCGAGGTTAGTTTGCCTACAATTATTAGGTGAATCTTCTTGTGTAGATTTGTGAAATATGAAATGACAATATTTAGGACCGAAACTTTTGCATCTGTGAGAGAGGAACCTCAAGTAATGAGAGAGACAAAGGTGGTAGATTTGTAATGGAAACTTTGTTGCATTTATAATGGGGCATTTGATGCATATATTAGTGAATATTGGTTGATTTTATCATAGGCATTTACTGAATTTAGGTGTTGCATTTATAATGGGGCATTTGATGCATTTATTAGTGAATATTGGTTTCTTTTATCATAGGAATTTACTGCATTTGGGTACTGCAATTATAGAGGAAAGCGAGAAAGTGTGAATATGATGGGAATAATGGCACCCATAAACTCTATTTAAATTTTATAATAGTCTAAATGTCTAGTTTTCAAGGTTTAGCTAGAAAAAAATGCAGGGCAGATGCTAGCATTGATGAAGGTTGGTTTTCTGCAATAATCGAAATGTCATTTTCAATGAATATTACAACTTGCTATATTAAAAAAGTACAGATGTTATTAATGTATACTATAGTTGTTATTAATATGCTATACAACTGCTATTAAATTCTAGTATGGATCTTGTCCATGTACATACCCAAATATGACCCTATGAGATGGCTTCCTACCTTCTTGGCATAGACATTAGGATCAAAATGTCATCTAGAGAATCTGGTGTCAATAAGAAAGATGTTAATTTTTGCATACCAAGCTCGAGGACCTTTCTTAGTACCATAAAGAGATTTCTTAAGGCGACAAACAAGGATAGAGTCATTCTAGACATAGCTACGAGGTTGTTCCATGCATATTTCTTCTTGCCAATATCCGTGCAAGAAGGTGGATTTAACATAAATCTGATGGAAATCCTATTTATGAGAGGCAACAAGGGAAAGAAAAAGGAGGATGGAATTCATTTTGGCTACAGGGACAAAGGTTTCATTATAGTTAATTCCTTCAACTTGGAAAAATCCTTTGGCAACTAACCGAGTCTTGTGTCTTTCAACACTTCCATCTCATACATACTTAGTTTTGTAGACCCATTTACATCTGACAAGTTTTCTTCATTTTGAAAGAGGTACAAGATCCCAAGTATGGTTTTCCATTAAAAAATGATACTCTTCATTCATTGTTGTATCACAATATGGATGACTTGAAGCTTCTGCAAATGTATCTGGATCATGAGTCTCTAAAACTTGAGCCAAAAGAGAAAAGGCTCGTTGGAACTGTGAACATGTCCGACGCTGATTTGAAGGATCACCAACAATATCACCAGTTGCTTCTCGTGTTGAACGAACCCATCTAGGAAGTGGTAGAGCTAGTGCTGGTTCAGATTCAAAGGGCTCATCTAGAGGAAGATGAGCATGCAGAGGTGGATTTTCATCCTCACTGTCATCATTTGAAGAAGAAACTAGAATAGGAACAAAAGAAGGCACAAATGTCGAAGATGGCTCATAGGCTGAAGAAGGCACAAACGCCAAAGATGGCTTGTAGGCCGAAGAAGGCACAATATTTGAATTAGGCTCACAAGCCAAGATATTTTCATCAAATTTAACATCTCTTCTAATAATAATTTCATTACAATGTGGTTGAAGAAGTCTATAACCTTTGAGATCTTCATAATAACCAACAAATATACACTTATCACTTTTAGGATGCAATGCTTTCCTTTTCTCATCAGGAATGTGATCCCATGCTATATTGCCAAATACATGGAAGTGACTTACATCTGGTTTAATTTTAGTCCAATCTTCTTCTGGTGTTATATTTTTAAGAGCCTTTGTGAGAGTGTGATTTACTATGTAATTTACACAGTTGATGGCTTTCGCCCAATACTTTAGACTTAATCCCTTAGATTGGATCATACAATTAGCCATTTCTTTTAATGTGTGGTTCTTTCTCTCAGCAACACCATTTTGTTGTGGTGTGTATGGAACAATGTGTTGCATTTGGATGCCCTGTGATGTGTAGTAACTTGTAAAATTATTGTTCACATATTCACCTCCATTATCTATTCTTAAACGCCTTTGAATTTTATGTCTACGTTGCTTTTCTACAAGGGCCTTGAAGGCCAAAAACTTGTCAAAAACTTTTCTCTTAAGTTTTAATACGCAAAACCAAGTACGTCTGGAAAAGTCATCAATGAAAGTTAATAAATACTTGCACCTAGAAAAAGAAGGAGAAGAAAGTGGACCACATAAATCACTGTGAACAAGCTGCAAAGGGCCTGAGGCATGCCAAGAGGCACATTTGTCAAAAATGTCCCGATGATGTTTGTCGAGAACACAACCGGAACAAACACCATCTCTGCATGAAACATGAGGAACTCCAGTCACCATCTGTTGATTACACAGTTGATGCAATGAGTGATAGTTTAGATGACCAAACCGCTCATGCCAAAGTTTGTTCAAGTCATCGCTATGAGAAAAAACAACTGATTAAAAAGATGATAACCCAAATTTGTCAAACTTGTACAACCTGGTAATATCATCAACAATTCCAGTTGCAAGAACGTTCTTAAGATCTTTTAGATCCTTGATTACAACTTGGTGAGGTGAAAACTCTACGGTTTTACCTTCACCTGAATGAGTGATTTGATATACTGATAGAAGGTTGCAAGAAAGACTTGGAACAAATAATACATCATTGAAATGACCATTATCTACTTGAACTGTTATAGATCCCACAACACTAAGAGATCTATCATCACCAACAAATACTTTCTTGGCGTTACATTCATTTAGAGCAGGAAATATGTTGTCATCCTTAGCCATATGATAAGATGATCCATAATCAATAAGCCACTTATCAGAAGAAGAAGAAGTAGAAGTTGTATTGAAGGAGAAATCAGAAGAAGAAAGTGCATGTCCATGAGAAGAAGAAGACGTAGTAGAATCAATACTGATGTTGTGCTTCTTCATTGTTGCTTCTAAATCTTCCATATTCTTGAATCATTTTGACTCATCATGACCATCTTTATCACAAACGTTGCGATGTCTGTCAGTCTTCTTATTTTTATATTTTTCTCATTTGCCACCATTAGGAGTGGAAGCTGTCTGAGTGGGTTTGGGACTCTTATGTTGCTTGTTGTTGTGGCGATGATGTTGCTTCTTTGGATTCTTGGGTTTATCTTTCTGATGGACAACTAAGGATTTGTTGGAGGTACCTGTAGTGTTGATCACTCCAAGTTGTACAAGCATATATTTCTGTCTAATCAAAGCATCAACAAATTTCTCAAGAGTGAGTTTTTGATAAGCTGCCCCTAGAGCCTCTTCCATTGCATAAAAGGTATATACAAACATAGAATATGCACTACCTAGCTTAGAAAGAATATGATATATGCAACGATCTTGTTCTATATTTATCTTACATTCTTCACATAAAATCATGAGTGTTTTAAACTTAGATAGATAGTCTTCAATGCAAGAAAAATATCTTGGACTTAAAGTCGGTACTTGATTTTCTAACTATTGTGCTCGAATAATATTGTGTTTACCAAACACAGATTCAATCTTTTCTCAAGCTTCTTTGGGTTAATCAATTTGTTGAAGATGGAACCTTAAATCAGGAGAGATGGACATTCTGATTAGTCTACGTACTTCATCATTCTTATTAACCCATTTGAATTTCTTATTAGCATCAGTAGGTTATGTTTCCATTCCCAAGGTAATCTGGTACAAGACTTTACTTATTAATAAATCATCCATATGAGATTTCCATTGCAAGTAGTTGGTGATGGTAAGAAAAATATTACTTAAAGAATCCATATTAAATATGTAGATAATATGGATTTAAAAACTGAAACTGATGATCAGGATGGAAATATCTAGAAATATTAAACGGTTTTAAAAAAACGTCACTGAAAATGGACTTCAGATGTGAAAGTTATGCCCTTTTAAAAAAAGACATAAATGGTAACCAAAGAACCACGTGATGGTGTAAGTTGCTTTATGAAGTGACCCACTTTTATAAAAGAAGTGGGGATCATTTTTACAATGAAGTTACTTTATAAAAGAAAAGTTGCATGCAAAATAAATAACTCTAAAATATTAAAGCTACTTATAGTGATTCACTTTTATACTTGAAGTGAAATACACTTTACAATGGAGTATGAATTTTTTTTTCAAAAAAAGTAACAAAAATAGAGACTTGAACTCAAGACCTCTTACTTAATAAGGAAAATTTTAAACAAATGGGGTAGAAAAACATATTGTATTGTTTAGTAGGAGGATTGTTGTTGTTGTTGTTGTTGACGACCTTTGAGAGTGTGCTAAACAAAAATGTTTTCATACAAGAAAAAAATTTCGCTTCTTGATGACAACAAGGGTTAGATCTTGGTTAGCTTACTCGGAAAATACACCTTCTCCTATCTATTTCTGATTTGCCAAGATCGCATAGGGTGTGGAGAAAAGAGCATACGCGAATCTAAAAGAGTGGCAACCCAGAAGAAAACAATATAAAACCAAAATAAGTCCGAAATAATACTTTGCAAAAAAAAAAAAAATTAAAATGGCATATTCAAGCTTTATACCTCTAGATCAGACTGAAATGGCGTATATTGGGAAAACAAAAATGTTTTCGAGTGAAACGAAAAGTGTTCCTGACTAAAGCAAGCGCTCTAGACACAATGGAACATTCCTCTTAGCTCAGAAATGTACGAAAATGGATATGAGACAACTCAGCTTCACAATCTCGATCTACAACATGAGCGGGTCTTCAAACAAGCCCTGATTCCATGTTCGACAACACGTGTATTCCAACATAGAAAAAACACATTCAATAACCACTCACACAACCAGATCAAATATCAACACAATGATGTTTTGATGTGGTAAAACCCTTATGGGGAAACATCCACGGCCCCAGCAAACGCGACCACTTGGAGCAATTTATTAATGCAAAAGAAAAATATTACAGAGAGATTTTACAAGAGATTTTCTCACAATCGACCATCGGAAAATGACTATCCATGATTTTTAAATAGATATTATGGACCAATTGGGCGTTAAGCCATGGATCAATGGCCATTAAGATCGAGGATAATATGAACCTTCAGATCACTATATGTTGGGAACATATCGTGACTGTCAGATTTCCTAACTACAAATGCATACCAATGCATACTAAAGAAACACACTTTTACCTAACGACACATTAGACCAATTAGATATTAACTAACCCCTAAGTGTCTAAAAATCCTAACAGACATGAAGGTGAAGGTGAAGGTGCCAAGGAAAAAGGTATTAGCTTCTTGTGACAACCTCCTTGCTACGACCACAACTCTGATAACAGGTGCAATTTTTTTTTTTTTTTTTGGTTAAGGTGTGTGCAAAAAAAAAGGAACAGACACACTGGACTCTACGACACCACCCGATGACTAACAAGACGCACCCACAATGATCACAATAAAAAGACATAAGGCACAAAACAAGTAACTGCAAACATTTAACGACATACTGGGTTATGCACAGTACAAACATCGAAGGAAGAATCCATAGTGGTAGATTTGCTATTCTACACAGGAAAGCAGGGCGTTTAATCTTAGTTCTCTGCTCCGGGGAGAGAGAAGGTCAGATAGGCTCCTGGCCGACTTCTCAGGCAGAAACTAGTAATCTCCGTCAGGTGTGTCGCAAGAGTGGAAACCTTGCCTTTAAAGGGCCTGAGACTCTTGATACGGCACTAGATTCTTTACATAGAATTAATCACACACACAGACTTACATACTAAGGCTACATGGAGGTGTCTACATCCCGCCCGACAAAACTGACCAAGCAATAAAATGATTACAACCTTGTACAACACAAATTATATGAACAACCCGTCCTCTAGGAAGGCGCAAGTAAGAAGGACTCTGACATTGACCATCCATGATTAGGACCTTATGACATAATCATAGACCAACTACTTCATTTAAAATTCATTAATCGACGAGTTATCCAACTTAAATAATGTAAAATTAAGTAATTGCAATCCTTCGAATACCCAATCTTAATGACTTCAAGTGCTTAGTTTAGGACCTTATATTTATCTGCTATTGATGATAATTAGTTTCATCATCCCTGCCATAATATATCAACCATTTTTCACTTTACATTGCAAGGACTAATACCAAGACCATCACATTACATCTGATAAATTGTTTATATCAACTACATTAACCTTACCATAAATGATAGCAACATTAACCCTAACCATTCTATAACCATTAGGATTAATATTAAACAATTAATTTCCTAATCATTACCATTAACCAATACCTAATCATTACCATAATCATGACATAATCATTACCATAATCATTACATGATCCTTACATAATCATTACCATTAATCATTTACATTCCATTATATTATTTCAACAATTACTTTTAACAGTTCTACCATATAAAATCATGATTATTAACCATTATTACCATTAAATCCATATTACTTTCACTATTATCACTTTATCAATTATTACATAATACATCAACATTACTTTAACCAATATTGCCTTTTAAATCATAATTTATTAACAATAATTACCATAAAACCATATTACTCTAACAGTCTTATTTTAACAATTATTGCATAATCACTTCCACAGTACTTTCACAATTATTACCTTACAGTACCATAATTATTAACAAGTATTACCATTAAAACAATAAAAACAAGGCAGTTGTAATAAAAACAGAACTATTCAAATCAAACAACATAAACCAGCTAGCCTTATTTTTTTTATTTTTGTTTTTGGCGCTGCCTATCAGTCTTAAAAATGAAAGAAAAATATATATAATTAAATCCAGTGCTAAAGTTTTAACACTCCTCATCCAGTGCTAACCATCCGCGTTAACCGTTCAGAAGGTAAAATAAAGCTACCACCTAGGATCTAGCTCGAATAAACAACAGTCTGTCAGTGACTCCTTACCGGCGCCGTCTAACATTCCTAACGTTTCTCTGACACCTGCTATCCACCGAAGATTCTCCCTAAGCATTGATAAGGAAAATAATGGTCGGGGTATCCTAGAATATCACCCCACCAACAACTATCAAGGCGACGATCATTCAAGGAGAAGGTTAAGGCGCTATCAAGGTTTTAATAACTTACACACTAGCCTTAAATTCGTGACGGTCAGATCGTGGCTGCACTCTAGCAAGTTCACCGCTGGCGAACTCAGGTTAATGACAGGGAAGGGATATGTGAGACGAGAAGGTTAAGGCGTTGTCAAGGTTTTAATAACTTGCACACCAGCCTTAAATTTGTGACGGTCAGATCGTGGCTGCACTCTGGCAAGTTCACCACTGGCGGACTCAGGTTAATGACAGGGAAGGGATTCGTGAGACAGACAGTCTCGTAAAAGCATAAACTAAACGCCCGAACCCGAGCCAGCATGGTCTCTACGTAGAAGAAGACGCCATTGATGTACGAATTCCAATTGCCAGCGAAAAATAGTCGCTGACATACCTAGAATAAAGAAATGGCAGGGACCAAAGGTTCAATGCGGATTTCGAGTTAACTGCAGCGATATACGCTCCCTTACATATTCCAAAGATAAGATTTAAAAAGAAAAGCCCGTGACGACTCCTTCAACTCGGATTTCGAATTTCTTGCAGCGACCTACACTACCTTAAAATTCCAAACCTCAATTTTAAAAGGAAAAAACAGTGACCCAACATTCAACTGGGATTTCGAATGATGAGTAAACATAGAGTAAAGAAATCACTAGGCCATGGAATTAAAAATTTGCAGGGTTTATAACTCCCCATATCAACGTAGAGGAATAAAAATAAAACGTTGGGAAAGGAGATAAAACACAGGGTTTACAATCCCCAACAACGCAGAAAATTTAAGAGTGATTCGCTGAGTTTAAAACGGAAAACGCAGGTTAGATCGAAGGTCCTTCTCCCAACTCGGCTAGCAAGGAAAGGAGGGCATTCATTCTAAGTTAAGGGTTCATTTAAACACCTCCGTCTTCAGAATTCTAGACTTCGAATTCTCTAAGGGTTGGTGGCGATACCGCTACCCGACATAAGACTGCTTGTAAACAGTTAAAGAAATTCTATCTTAATCACTGTCTTTTAAATGGTCGAGAAACACCAAATCAATTTCAAAAACCAAAATAAAGCAGTGCTCGGCCTCACAATAACGATGTGCTCAACACTTGATTTTCCTGGGCTCCTTAAGGTAGCACTAAGTGCAGAACCTCCACACCTAAACCCCTAATACAGATTGACCTTGTTGCAGAGATTAATGACCAGTATCAAAAGATGAATCAGACAGAACAAGTTTGCCGGAAAAGATTAATTACACAAGTAAATATAAAATTTAACATTTAGCATTCGTTGGATGAAATCAGGAGGCTCAACAAGCATTGTAAAGATCTATTCTTTGTGATTCGTCAAGGAAATCGACAGATGCAGCAAATGTTATATAAAATTGTAACACCAATACACTTTTCCAATAAATAGGCAAACTACATCAATCCTAGTGCTTCCTATTCTACCAAATAAACGACCATACCTTTGCCTCTCTACCTGCCTCGAATGAAGTCCGCGCGTTTCATGCCGCTCTCGCTCGCCGACCGTCGAGACTACACCGGTACCTCCCAGCCAATCCCTATGGGTACTCTGCTTCCCCCTTATCCCCCCAAGCCGCAAAGGGGCCACACACTTTCCAGATGGAATGTCTAGCTTCCGAGCTCGCCTTGCAAGGCTGAGCTACCACTCTAATCCCAGCTGAGAAAATCTCAACTCCTCACAAGCAATCAGTCCAGTACAAATTCGGCAGCGTAATGTTGCGCTAATAGCCGATCCCCTTTTCCCCTCATCCCCCTTTCTTTTATAGAGTTTTGAGACCCCCCAACTTTCCTAAATCACGTTTATTTTTAAGTTTTAAAGAAAACCCTCCAAAAATTCTCTGTAGTACAAGTGTCATTCATCCCCCACGTTTCTCCAAAATTAGTTTCTTTAACTTATTAATTGTCTATGTTTCCTTTATTACTTAGTTTCCCTATTTTTATTAATCCCTTCCTTTTTTTTTAAAAACCAAAAAGGTAATGCGTTAATTAGTCTTTTCATTTTATTTTTAAATTCATAACTTTTTATACTCTCGCACGTTAAATAATTTTATACTTATTAATTGTCTATGTTTCCTTTATTACTTAGTTTCCCTATTTTTATTAATCCCTTCCTTCTTTTTTTAAACCAAAAAGGTAATGCGCTAATTAATCTTTTCATTTTATTTTTAAATTCATAACTTTTTATACTCCCGCACGTTAAATAATTTTATTACTTATTAATTGTCTATGTTTTCTTTATTACTTAGTTTTCCTATTTTTATTAATCCCTTCCTTTTTTTTTTTAAACCAAAAAGGTAATGCGCTAATTAATCTTTTCATTTTATTTTTTAAATTCATAACTTTTTATACTCCCGCACGTTAAATAATTTTATTACTTATTAATTGTCTATGTTTCCTTTATTACTTAGTTTCCCTATTTTTATTAATCCCTTCTTCTTTTTTTTAAACCAAAAAGGTAAATGCGCTAGATAATCTTTTCATTTATTATTTATTTAATATCTTTTGTTCTTTCACAAGTTAGGAATTAATTTCTTCCTTGCAAAATTTTAAAACCATTAGTTTTAATTTAAATCTTACCCTCGTCATCACCCTAAGAATTTTATGAAGACCCAACTATTACTTAGGTGGGTTTTTGTTTAAATTGTTATTTTTATT
>JZKD02S1794623.1:578637-597173 GCA_000966675.3 Picea glauca | reverse complement strand
CGAAAACCTTTATATCAGTCGCTTGACCAAATTGTACAAACTTCCTCGTCTAATTAAATTCTACAATATCAAAAATTAATATTAATAATTTAGTATTGAAAATAATGTTTTTAGATATGTTAGAAAGTTGATAGCGATTAGCATCTGTAAACAATGGCATTTTTAGATAGTTTATCGGGGTCTCTGGGTGCTATTTGTACGCCACAGAACAATAAAACCTCAATTTTCAGCCCGCCAGGCTGCAAACCCGCCATCCAAAAAGTGCCTAAGTGTGAAATAAGGAATCTGCATATGCTGTATAAAATCTCATATCCATACTTTATAAAAGTACATGTTTACTATGTATTGCTTGTTTGTCAGAAAACTTTTATATCAGTCGGTCCACCAAAATGGACAAACTTCATCGTCTACTTAAATTATGTAATATAAATGTGTAATATTAATAATTTAGTATTGAAATTAATGTTTTTAGATATGTTAGGTAGTTGATAGGCATTTCCATCCGTAAACAATGGAAAATTTGAACCTATCAGCCCTCGAGTCCATCTGTCAATCTGCAGATCACAGAAGTCTGAGTGTTATTTGGAAGATACAGAACAATGAAAGTGCAATGTTCAGCCAGCCAAGCTGAGAGCCCCTGATAAAAAAAAGTGGCTAAATATCGAATGAGGGATCCACATATGCTCTATAAAATCTCTTGTCAATAGTTTCTAAAAGTACATGTTTACTATGCATTGCTTGTTTGTCGAAAAAAGTTTATATCAGTCGCTCGACGAGATTGCAAAAACTTTCTCGTCTAATTAAATTCTGCAATATCAAAATTTAATATTAATAATATAGTATTGAAAATTATGTTTTTAGATATGTTAGATAGTTGATAGGGATTAGCATCTGTAAACAATGACAAACTTGAACCTACCATCCCTTAAGTCCCTCTATCAATTTGTATATCGTGGAACTCCGAGTGCTATTTGGAGAACACAAAACAATGAAACTGCAATGTTGAGACTCATGTCCATATAGGGACTCCGCATATGCTCTATAAAATCTCATGTCCATACTTTATATAGAGACTCATGTCCACAAGTCTGCTTGTTAATTTGTACATCGTGGAAGTCTAGGTGCTATTTGTATATCTTTGCAAGTCTGGATGATACTCAATTTTCAACCTCCCACATTGTGAACCCGCGATCCAAAAATTGCATGGAGTGCCTATCAATTTGTATATCGTGGAAGTCTAGATGCTATTTGTAGGACATCGAACAATAGATACTTATTTTTCAGCCCGCCAGGTCATGAACCCATGATCCAAAAAGTGCCCAAGTATGGAATGAGGGATCCGAATATGTTCTAGAACAATACAAATGCAACATTCAAACAAGCAGCCCGTATGTCCTCCTGTCAATTTGTATATCTCGGAAGTCTGGGTGTTATTTGTAGGACACGAAACAATAAAGACTCTATTTTCAGCCCACCAAGTCGCAAACCCGCGATTAAAAAAGTGGCTAAGTATGGAATGAGGGATCCACATATGCTCTATAAAATCTCATGTCCATACTTTATATAGAGACGCATCTCCGCAAGTCTAGCTATCAATTTGTAAATCGCGGAACTGTAGGTGCTATTTGTAGGACACAGAACAATAGATACTCAATTTTCATCCCGCAGCCCAAAAAGTGCCTGGACCGCCTGTCAATTTGTATATTGCAGAAGTCTAGGTGCTATTTGTAGGACATCGAACAATAGATACTTAATTTTCAGCCCGCCAGGCCACGAACGCGCGATCCAAAAATTTCCCAAGTATGGAATGAGGGATCCGCATGTGTTCTAGAACAATGCAAATGCAATGTTCAACCAACTAGCCCGTAGGTCCCTCTGTCAATTTGTATATTGAGGAAATGTGGGTGTTATTTGTAGGACATAGAACAATAGAGACTCTATTTTCAGCCCGCCAGGCCACGAACCCGCGATAAAAAAAGTGCCTAATAAAATCTCATGTCCATACTTTATATAGAGACTCATCCCCGCAAGTTCGGCTGTCAATTTGTAAATTGAGGAAATGTAGCTGCTATTTGTAGGCCCTGGCACACACTTGCCTCTGCGTGCAAACTTTCACTACTCCTCTTGAGCTTGAGAACTTGAAAACAAGTTTTGTCCACCGCACACTCCTTACACTTTGACTAACCTTTAGATGGTTGTATTTCAAGACTTCATCTGAGTGTTGGCCTAGTACACTCCTTGCACAGTTATTCCTTCAGAGTGTTCAACAACTCTGTATCAACCTTGAGCTTGAACTACTCAATCCTCAAAGGTATCTGACCCTTTCGCTCCTCGAAGGGATATATGTGCCCTCTTGACAACTTATGCTCAAGCACTCCTTTTTGAGCTTACAGAGTGTTCAACAATGTTATGGGCGTCTTCTCCTTGACACTTCACTTCTCTCTGAACATGAAACAGAGTTCACTTTGTGCACATATTGCACTTGCTTGTAGCCCTCCTGGCAGAGCTCTACAAAACCTTCAGCAATTTTGTCTCTCTGTACCTTCCTCTACACAGTTTCTCCTCCAAGGTGTTCAGTAACCTTTAGGATCCTCGAGTCTATGAATTCTTCTAGTGTGCCCTCTTGGCACGTTCTTCCCTAAACTTGATTCAAGATTCAGATATGCACTCCTTGCGCTGTCTTAGAGTTTAATACTCTGTTGTGCACTCCTTGCACAACCTAAAGAACCCAGAAACAATTCAACAACTCTTAAAAAGATAGTGAATTCTATCTATCCCTATAGATGGAAACTACTCATACATCTACAACATACATCTACAAACACACAGATGACATTCATAAAATGCAAGACAAACGAAACCATGTGCATAAAAAACTGCTCTTTTTCATTAACATGAATGTATGTTTACAATGGGTATGAAAGCTCGGACGACAACAAAGTCTCGACTCTCCTCTCCTCTCTCCTCTACCTTCTAATCTGTTCTAATGAATTTATATACCAAGATATTTCTACAAAAGAGGGGCTTCTTGAGATCTCCCTCCAAGCTACCTACTCACATTAAATTACATTGAATTACATTCAATGGCCATCTGGTTTGAATCGAATCTAGATCTTCATCATCTTGTCATCCATTAAAGGTGACACCAACCTTGCTTGCACAAAGGCATGGCTTTGGCTCTTCAAGCCTTACAACATTTAATTGCATTTAATTACAATTCAAAATTTGAAAATGAGGGAAAAATGAGAGGGTTGGCGCCTCTCCCCTCCTTGAATGTGCGTTGATGTGTTGGAATGCTAACGCATTATTGAGGTGGAGCGATGCTCCGACATCACATAGTCTTATGTATAAAACCCATTGTCATAATGTAACGTACAAAAACCAACATCACAATGTGACGTACAAAATCGAACATCGCAATGTGATGAACATAACCCAATGTCACAATGGCATGAACATAACTTGACATTGCAATGGTGATGAACATAACCTAATTTATTTAAGTAAAAATGGCGAACATATCCCAATGTTGCAATGTTATAACCCTAAGTTTTCAAAAATACCCCAACCTCTTTATTTGACATATAAAACGCAGTGGCATAATGTGACATACAAAATTTGACGTTGTGATGTAACATACGAAATCCAATGTCATAACGTGACATAGAAATCACAATTTCACGGTTAGATGAACATAACCCAACATTGTAATTTCATGAACATAACCCGACATTGCAATGTGACAAACATATCCAATTGTTGTAATGTGATGAATAAAACCATACGTTGTTATGTAACGAAGAATGTGGAACATCACAATGTGATTAAAATAGCTCGACGTCATAATGCCATGAACAAAAATTGATGTTGCACAGTCATGAACATAACTCATTGTCTCAATGTGATGAATATAACTTTATGTTTCTATGTATCGAACAAAACCCAACATTGAAATGTGACGAACATAACCTAACATAGTAATGTGACAAGCATGTCCTGACATAAAAATCAGAAATAACCCTTCACCAACATCACATTTGATGCAAGCCAACCATAGTAAACAATCGTCAACCGTAGTCAATTATTTTCAAACATGGCCAACCATGGTCAACCATAGTCAAACATGGTCAACCATAGTCAACTATAGCTTTTCATGGGAAACTATAGGCAACCATAGTTTACTATGGGTAAACATGGTTATAAATAGTCTATATGGTTAACCTCAGTAAACGATAGCCAACCTAGTTCACCATTTTGACCAAACATAGCTAACCATGGTCATCCATGGTTAACCAAAGTCAAACATGGCCAACCATACTCAAACATGGTCACCCTTGGTCAACCGTAGTCAAGCATTTTCATACATAGTCAAGCATGGTTAATCATAGTCATCCATAGTCAACTATAGTTTTTCATGGGTAACCATAGGCAACCATAGTCAACCATGGTCAAAGATGGTCATACATAGTCTACATGGTTAACCATAGTGAACATGGTTGACCATGGTCAACTAGTGACAACATGTTTGACCTTGTTGACCATCATTGACTATGTTGGATATGGTTGACCTGTGTTGACCATGTTGATTATGGTTGATTATGTTGACTATGGTTACCCATGGATGACTATGGTTCACCATGTTGACCATGTTGATTATGATTCACTATGGTTGACCATGTTGACTATGGTTGATCATGTTTGATTATGGTTGACCATGTTGAATTTGGGTGACCATTGTTAACTATGGTTGACCATGTTGACCATGGTTGACATGGTTGATCATGTTGACTATGGTTGACCATGGTTAACTATGGTTGACCATGTTGACTACATGGTCATCCATAGTTGACCATGGTTAACCATGTTGACTACATGACTATGGTTGACCATGTTGATTATGGTTGACCATGTTGACTATGGTTGACCATGTAATTAACATGGTCAACCATAGTTCACCATGTTAACTATGTATGACCATGTAGACTGTACTTGACCATGTTGACTATAGTTGACCATGGCTGATTAACTATGGTTAACCTGTTAGAAAAAAAGGATTTTGGAGCAAGAAAATAAAACAAATGTAAAATAAAACACATAAGATACACAATAAAATAGAGACATAGATATATGTGGTTCACCCAGTGTGGGTTACTTCCACCAAAGAAATGGCCAAGTCCATTATTTTGATTATCCAATAAAATGAATAGATACAACCTACAACTCAACCACCATAACTTCCTCTTCTTTGTCTCATAGTCTCCTCTTTTAGAATACAATAATCACACACATACACAGCTGCAATACAATTCCCGAATAAAAGAGGGTTTCCTTCTAGGTAAAAAATCCCTAAAATAAATTTTACCGTCAGATATGAGACTTTGTAATGAACGATCCAAATTGACTGCAAAATTACAATATTTTACAAGGAATGTTTTCCCAAAATTTCTTTTCGGGGGTGCTTTCCCCAAATCCCCCACCAAGGGGGGATACATAAATTTTCGCCACCTCCCCTGGATCCCCCTGGAAAAAATTGTGGGGGGGAAATCCCCCCCACAACCCCCATTAGGGAATGGGGTCCAAACACGACTGAAACAAACCTCTAAATCAGGAAGATAATCAGGCTCCACAACCAACAATCTCCCACTTGGAGACTGATCACAACAAATCCACCGTTTTTGTACCTGTTGGTCTATACTCCACCTTGGACCTGGAAAATTTCTCATCTTCACCTTCATGCTTGAAGACCAACTGAAACTGAGAAGGAACTTAGTTTCACCCTGGTTACACCGTTTGTTAACATGTTTGCAGGATTCTGACTAGTATGTATTTTTTCCAACTTCAAATTTCCATCTTACGAGACAGATCGTATGAAATGGTACCTGTAATGGTCCCAAACCAGGATGCCCGGGACATCACATTTTGCTTGAATTTTTAATTGTTTCTAGTTGTGGCCTTTCGTCAAACACATTGTTGATTTACTTATGTTTGGGTGTTTACTTGCAAGTTGACTTCTTAAGTTCGGCCTTAGGCTTTATATTCAGTTATCACACATAGATTTGAAGATATAATTAATGGAAATACAAGATACACCAGATATGGAACCAATAGCAAAGATCTGACCTTTATTAATATAATGAGCAAGAACCTGATATAAGAATGATGCAGATCTAGAATGATCAATGGATGGATCCAATAAACATAATAAGAGTTGTTACAAAATGCTCCCGGAAAGAAAAATGAAAGCCTCCAAAGGTTAAATACACAATGAAGACCAATACAAGAAGAAATCTAGGTCGTATGAATTACCAAACCCCCAAGCTGAATGATGCTACGCCCTGCTGGAACATTGAAGACCCTCAATAATTCGGCCCTACTATCAAAGACCTCCAAATACTCCACAGAAGATGCCAAACTGTAGATCGGCCCAATACAAGATCCCAGGTAAAGTCTCAGGTGGATTGGTGAAGACATGATCCACTAAATAATAACCCTCTGTTGGACTTGCACCCCACTAGATGACTAAAACTCTAGATAATTCAACCTCTCTCCTAGAAGCCTCCCAATGCTCCACAAAACCACTGGAATGATAGATCGGGGCTCGATTAGATCACTGGTGAAGTCCCAAGATAAATAATGAAGATCCGAGCTATCATATGACTGAAACCACTTTTTGAAGTGTGCCCCTCTTCTCCAATTTGTCCAATGCATCTAATAAATCAAATGGCACATAAAACTCTGCCAAAATGGTCTAAAAATGATGGTCAAGACCCTGCAATGAAAACCCATGTGCTAGAATTCCCAGAAGTCCTTCCAATCTGTTGGAATGAAATTCCCTCAATGAATGGTGCGCCCCCCTTTCTAGAAACCCCCAATGATGTGCTCTCTCTCTTCCTGTACCTGTGGTTGGTGTAGAACTCTCATGCAACTGAGTAGATATGAAGTAGAATGGTATGGGTGGAGTATTGCATCCCCCGAGACCAAGCTGGAATAAGAAAGGTGGAATCTTTCACCACTGAATTCTTCTCTTATAGGGTTTGTTAAGTCAAAACCCTCAAAACCCCTAAGGCATGGGCGCACTAGCTAAAAGAAAGATATCAAAACTGATAATCACATGAATATGAGAGAATGGAAGCCCTTGCCTCTCTTTTATACTTCCTTCTCACCTTGTCCCTCCAAAGTGAATTTTACTTTATTAATTATTAATTAATTAATTAAATCACTTTAATTAATTAATTAACCTTTTTACCTCTGAAAAATACCTTATCTCTCTATGTGGCTTCCCTGGCCACTGAAAGTCACTTCTCATAATCCTATCCTGTAGTGTTGCTCCTCCTGATTCCAATGAGCTATCACACTAAGAGGTTCCTCCAAGTATTATGCCCAATATGACCTCCTTAGTGAATTTAATTAACCTATAGCCCAAAATAACTCAAATCATGGAAATCGTCGAAATGCAATGAAACCAAAGCCCAGCTGTGAGGAATGGATCATATGATGAAATGAGATGAACGATGCAAGATGGACCCAAAAATATCCCTCAATAGTGATTGTACTTTCTATAACCTTTATCTGGTTGCTCTGGTCATGATAACACTCTATAATGTAATGATGTCCCAAGGTGGGTACATTACAATACCTAAGTTGTAAATTCTTAGTATTTTAATTGAAGGTTGAGTTCTTTGCAAGATGAATGGAACTCTCATTGTCACAGTAAAATGTGTTATTCTCCTTCTTCTTTCCCAATTCCTCCATAAACCTTTGTAACCAAATAATTTCTTTACTAGCCTCTATAGTAGCAACATACTCTACTTTTTTTGTTGAAAGTGAAACAACCTTTTGTAGTTTTGAAATCCAACTTACTTTTGTTCCACCTACAGTGAAAACATAACCTGTGGTGCTCCTCCTACTATATTTATCACCTGCCATATCTGAATCAACATATCCCTGTAGAACAATGTTTGAACCTTCAAAACATAATGCATGAGTAGAAGTATCTCTCAAACACCTGAGAATCCACATTACTTCCTCCCAATGTTCTTTACCTGGATTGTTCATATACCTACTCACAACTCCTAGCTCATGTGAAATATCTGGTCTTGTGCAAACCATCACATACATCAAGCTATCAATTGTTGATGAATAAGGGACCCTGGACATGTATTCTATATCCTCCTATGTCTTGGGACACATTTCCTTGGTTAATTTGAAATGGATGGACAAAGGTGTACTAACTAGTTTTTCATTCTACATTCTAAACCTCTCCAATACCTTCTCTATGTAGTCACCCTGAGACAATGTCAATTTGCAATTTTTCACGTCTCTTGTTATTCTCATACCAATGATTTTCTTTGCAACATCCAAATCCTTCATCGGAAATGAATTAGAAATTTTCTTCTTGAGAACATTTATATATTGCGTATTAGACCCTGAAACAATCATGTCATCCACATACAATAGCAATATAATATAATCTCCATTTTATATCCTTTTAAAATAAACACAGTGATCAGAATGAGATCTACTATAAAATTATTTTGTGATAAACCTATCAAAATTCAAATACCACTGCCTTGGAGATTTTTTTAGGACATGCAATCTCTTTTTCAACCAGCATACCAAATTTTCCTCCCCTTTGACCTCACACCCTTGTGGCTGCTGCATATAAATCTCTTCCTCCAAATCCACATGGAGAAAAGTTGTTTTTACATCTAACTGTTCAAGATGAAAATCTTCTACTGCCACAAGACTTAAAATAGTCTTAATTGAAGTCATCTTAACAACAAGAGAAAATATTTCATCAAAATATATACCTTTCTTTTTTGCAAACCCCTTTACAACAATTCTAGCCTTGTGCCATTTTTTTCCTCCATCTTCTTCCTTCAACCTGTAAACCCATTTACTCTGCAATGCTATTTTCCCTGCAGGCAGCTGAACCAAGTCCCAAGTTTGGCTATTTATGAAGGAATCCATTTCCTCTTTCATTCCTTTCTCCCACTTATTTTTAGTGTCTACCTGCATTTCCTCTTCATAACATTTTGTTTCACTAGAATCAGTCAATAATAAATAATACAATGAAGGAGAGTATCGTTCAGAGGGTGTACTTAACCTGGTAGATTTTCTAACAACTTGTAGGAGTTTGAGGGAGTTGTTGCTCTTGTTGTTTTACATTTTGATTTTTTGGTACCTTTGGAATTTCTTTTTCAGTGATCTCATCAAGCACTATGTATTCTGGTTTTTCTTTTTCCTGTTTCTTTCCCTGCAACCGATCCTTGTACATGACCTTCTCTTTGAATATGACATATGTACTCCTAATGATTTTGTTATTTTTATAATCCCGTAAGGGATAACCAAAATCATTAACACTGTATCCAATGAAGGTACACTTCTTGGATTTTTCCTCAAGTTTTTTTCTATTTTCTTTATCAATATGGTCAAATTCTTCACAACCGAAAGCCTTAAAAAAAAAATAGTCGACCTTTTTACCTGTCCATGCCTCCTCTGGAATTCCACCATCCAAAGAGATTGAGGGTCCTCTATTTATTAAGTAAAAAAATGTATCTACAACATCTATCCATAATTGTAAGGGAAACCCAACATGCAATATCATACTCCTTGCATGCTCCATGATTGTCCTATTCATCCTTTCTGACGCACCATTTTCTTGTGGTGTTCCCGGAACTGTCTTCTCTCTATGAATCCCATGGTATGAACAATAATCATACAATTACAACTCATTGCTGCAATATTCACCTCCATTGTCTGATCTGAGACACTTCAACCTTTTTCTTGTCCAATTCTCAACCAAATATTTCCATTTCTTAAAAGTATAAAAAACATTAATTTTTTGTCGAATGCAATAAACCGAATTTTTTCTAGTTGCATCATCAATAAAATTAACATAATAACGAGAGCCACCAAGAGATGATACCTAAGTTGGTCCCCATACATATGTATGCACAAACTCTATCCTTTCACTCTTCTTTTCTTTTCCGACTCTAAAAAATCTGACTATCTTATGTTATCCATAAACACAATGCTCACAAAATTTCAATTCAATTTGTTTAAGATCTGGCAACAAATTTCTTTTGTGAAGTATCTGCATCCTCTTCTCACTCATGCATCCAAGCCTATGATTCCACATTGTTGTATCCACTCCCGTAGAAGCTAAACAGATAGAAGAGTCAGTATTATTAGTACATAAATACAATGTACCTACTTTCTCTCTCTTTTTTATCACTAGTGACCCTTTGGTGACCTTCCACGCCTTATCTGTAAATATAGATATACAACCTTCACTTTCCAATTGCCCAATTGAAATTATACTTTTCCTTAGATTTGGAACATGTCTCACCTCTTTCAACAAACAGTGGTTTCCATTCTTTTGTTTTATTTGTACCTTTCTTATTCCAACAATTTTGCATGGTGCATCATCACCCAAATGAACTTGTCCAAAATCACCGTGACCATAATCTAGAAAATGTTTCCTATGAGGCGCGGCATGAAATGAAGCCCTTGAATCTACTACCCAAGACTCAGAAATATTATCTACAGAAAGAATCAAAGCATATTTTAACACATCACCTGTTACATTTTCTTCCTGATTTTTCTCCTACTGTCCATCTCTTTGTTTCTTTGGAGCTTTGTAGTATTTCTTCAGATCTCCTCTCTTTCCACAATTCCAACCCTCTATTTTTCCTAGTTTCGATTTGTATCTTCCCTTCCTAGAATTCTCGCGGTTCCCTGAGCCCTTTCCTCTATCCTTTTGTCTTCCCTTCTTCTCCATGTTTAACACATTACTTGATGTCTCATCTGTTCTTTTCCGTCACATTTCCTAGCTAAGGATAACACCAACAACATCATCAAATTTTAGAGTGTTTGAACCAGATACATAGTTAATTACAACCATGACCAAGCCATTCCAATTTTCTAGAAATGAACACAATATCAGAAGAGCCCTGACCTCATCATCAAATTCCACTTTTACAAAACTAAGCTGATTGGTAACCATATTAAATTTATTTAAATGATATGCAACAGAGCCACCTTTTGACATCTTCATATTAAATAATTGATTCATTAGAAATAGCTTATTGGATGCCGAGGATTTTTAATACAGTTTAGCCAATCCATCCATCATCTCCTTCGTTGTATTTTATTTTGAAATATTGAAGGCCACCGATGTTGTCGGGCTCAGCCGTATCATTCCTAGTGCTTTTCTTTCAAGAACCTCCCATTCTTCGTCCTTCATGGTCTTCGACTTCTTTGCTATTTCGTCCAATGGTAGGAATAGATCCTTCTGATATAAATAATCCTCCATCTGTGTCTTCCATAAATGGTAGTTTTGGTTGTTAAATTTCTCAACCCTAAAATTTTCATCTTCCACCATTGCTCCCACTCGAACCAAGAACCCTCTTTTCCTATGAGTTGTCTTTCGCTCTGATACTAGTTGTTAGAAAAACAGGATTGCGGAGAAATAAAATAAAACAAATGCGTAAATAAAACACAGAAGATACACATTACAATAGAGACACAGATATACATGGTTTACCCATTGTGGGTTACATCCACCAGAATGAAGAGATACAATCTACAACTCAAACGATGTAACTTCGTATGCTTTCTCTCATAGTCTCCTCTTCCAAAATATAATAATCACACACCTACATAGACGAAATACAATTCTCTCATAAAAGAGGGTTTCCTTCTAGAGAAAAATTCCCTAAAATATCTTATGTCGTCATATTTGCGACCATATAATGAACGGTCTAGATTGACTACAAAATTACAATATTTTACAAGGCAATTTTTCCCAAAATTTCACTTTGGAGTCGTTGCCCCCGAAATCCCAGCCAAAGGGGGCTACAAAAATTGTCGCCGCCCCCCCCTAGACCCCCCTAGCGATAGTTGTGGG
Organism: Picea glauca; assembly: GCA_000966675.3. Lineage (NCBI taxonomy): Eukaryota > Viridiplantae > Streptophyta > Pinopsida > Pinales > Pinaceae > Picea > Picea glauca. The sequence continues at coordinate 585,262 of JZKD02S1794623.1, read as the reverse complement.
GGGGCAATCCCCCCCACACAAAATGGGGTCCAAACATGGTTGAAACAAACCTATGAATCATGAAGATAATCAGGCTGCACAACCAGCATAACCATGGTCAATGATAATCTACATGATGAACATAGTAAACCATAGTCTACATGATGACCATGGTCAACACCGTTTACCATCATCACCCATAGTCAACATGGTCAACCATACCCAATATGGTTGACCATAGTCAACCATAGTCAACTATCACCTTTCATGGGTTACCATAGACAACTGTAGCCTTTCATGGGAAACCATAGACGACCATAGTTAACCATGGTCAAACATAGTCATACATAGTCTACATGGTCAAACATGGTCAACCATAGTCAACATTATCAAACTTGGTCAGTCATAAACAATCATGATCAACCATAATTAACCATGGTCAACCACAGTCACCTATGGTCGACATGGTCTTCCATAATTAACCATGGTCTACCTCAATAAACCATATTTAACCATAGTCAACCATGGTCAACCATAAGCAACCATACTCAACATGCAGAACATGGTCTCCATTGTCAAATGTTGTCAACCATGCTCAACATAGTCAACCATAGTCACTCATGGGAAACCATAGGGAATCATAGTCAACCATGGTTAAACTTGGTCATACATAGTTTACATAGTCAAACGTGGTCAACCATAGTCATTATGGTCAAGCATGGTCAACCATATTAACCCATAGTCATCCATATGTTGACCATAGTAAACCCAATTCAACCATGAGTTGATCATATTCAATTACACTTAACATAATCAAGCATTTTCAACCAAATTCAACCATGGTCAACCATAAACAACCATTCTCACCCATTCTCTACATGGTCAACTTAGTTAACCATACTCAACCAAGGTGAACCATTGCCAATAATGGTCAACCATAGTTAGTCTTTGACAATTCTAGTCAAACATAGTCAACTATAAACTCTCATAGTCAACTATATCAACCATGGTTAACTAAATTCAACATGGTCAACCATAGTTTATCATGGTCAACTACAGTTAAACATGGACAACCATGGTAACCATATTTAACCATGGTCACTCATAGTTAACCATATATCGACTATAATAAACCCTCCTCAATCATAACTTTACCATACTTAACCATAGTCAACCATAGTTGATCATAGTAAACCAAAGTCAACCATGGTCAACAATAGTCAACCATGGCTTGCTACTCCTCCCCACACACATCATTCATAACTAACACAACCAAATTACTAAAAGCGGTTGATATACATCGATCGGAGCCATTTTCCATCTTTCTAAACTAATAATGTCAATCGACGTATATCTACCACTTTTACTAATGTGATTATGCTAATTGTTAATATTTATAAAACATAAAGATTAAAAGATAAAAAAATCCATGAAATTAATATATTTGTTATTTTTGTAGTGCAAAGCTACAATCTGTGTGAAATTTAACTGCAAGAATCATTAGCAATGGTATCGAGTTTTCTCCTAGAATCATTAGATCTATCATCTTATCAGAGATAATATTTATCTATGGTGAAGTACTACTTTGTTGTATCGTTTGTTTCCTATAGTAACAGGTCTAACACATCCTTTAGGCGACTTGGGTAGTTGATGTCATAAGCCATGACTCCTTAATAGATCTAACACATCCTTTAGGTGACTTGGGTAGTTGATGTCATAAGCCATGACTCCTTAACAGATCTAACACATCCTTTAGGTGACTTGGGTAGTTGATGTCATACGCCATGACTCCTTGGAACACATGTCCAAGAGTTGACCCACCATAAGCCATTGAGAGAGAATAATTCTTCATAAAAGTAAGTTGCAGTGCCGCATTTCTAGAATTGCTATCAAAGATAAAAACCTAGACAATAGGAAGAATTGCTACTAAGTATAAGAAAATAAACATACCATAATATTATTATTATTATTATATTATTCAATCATTTTTTATAATAAAAACACCCATTACGCAAGGACTTGATAGATCAAGATCGTGCCTCGAGATGCCTCTCTTTACATATGTTGGAGTTTTAAATATAGTTATAGACTTACCATAATATTAATATTATTATTATATTATTTAATCATTTCTTATAATAAAAACAAGCCTCGAGATGCCTCTCTTTACATATGTTCGAGTTTTCAATCAAATATTCAGGACAAATTTTAAGTAATTTTTATTCATTTTTCTTTTAGTTTTTAATGTTATGTAGTTAATATTGATAATTATAATTAAAGGACTGTGGAGATTGAAATTGAAATCGAATAATACATCTTGGAAGTCTGTCAGATTTTAAAGTAATTTTTATTTTAGTTTTTTTTATTTATGTAATTAATATTTATTATTAAAAAATCTGTTGTATATGAGATTGAAATTAAAATTGAACCATGTTTTTCTTTGTAAATCAGGGAAGTCTCAATCAAATGTTAATCCAATTCCAAGGTTACGTGGCAATTTTAGGTTTTTACAATTCTAATTTTAATTATTGTTTTCCTACGATTGTCATCTTTAACTATGGCTAATTTGTCATTTCAAGCTTTGAAATCAAGAAGAAAATACAAATATCTAATATCAAAATTTCAAATCACATTTTTTAATTTTTGAATAAGTATTTAATACCTCCGTTCTATGGAATATTATGTTCCTCCGTATTTAATACCTCCGTATGGAATTTATGTTCCTCCGTATTTAATTTTTGAATACGTATTTAATACCTCCGTTCTATTTTGAATATTATGGAATAATATCACATTTTATGTTCTAAGGAATATTATACAAATGGCATCATACTTCTTTGGCTTTTATTTGATATATTAAATGATATAGTTATGACAAATATTTAGTGTGTTACAACCTTTGCAATTTTTTGACCCCAAACCTTAGGGGCACCAAATGATGGAGGGTTTGCTCTAATGACGTACAAAGATTCTTGAGGTATATGCAAACATTAAAGATGACAATATCCAATTTAGAACCAAACACAAAGGTATCGATGGAGGTACAAATAAATATATGCACATTCTATTTTAGAATATGCTTGCACCAAATGAAGTATGGTATATAGACAATGGGTTATTTAAGAGAAAGAAAACTACATTCAACATCTCTTTCATGACCATAACCCTTCACATGAAGACAAGTTGTCTTCATGGAAGGAATATATGAACAAGTGGTGATTACTTGTTTTCAATGTGATTCTTCTACGTTGTAGTGTTCCTTCCACATTGATGGTTCTATTTATTTAGATTTACGTGACTGAGGTGAATATTTGGATCACAAAACTCAACCATTCATCATGATCAAGGTTCATCAATTGAAGTCATTATGAGCACTTAGACATGGGACCTAGGTTTATGGAGGAGCTTGTTAGACTATTTTAGCAATGGGGCCAACACTTGTACATGGGACCCTAATTTCTTGGAATACTTCAGCATTGCGGTCAACACCCATACATGAGACCCTAGTTTATGGTTGTACATCATCATTATAAGCATTTTGGAAAATGATTCTTAAAAGGAAATGGAATGGTGAGATCATCCCTAGGGGTGTAATAGGGGTTGATATACCAATTACTGTTAATATTATGATAAGTATGGTGGCCATTTAATGTGATGTGGTCTAGCTCCACAATGTCAATGATTATTAAACAAGGTTCATTAATTAGTTAGCATGAATAAATGTAATATGGCATCATCAATTCACTAAGTAGTTAACAGTGGGTTATGGTTAGGTTTGCTAGATAGTTATAAATAAGGATAACGCCCTCCTCATAAATGATGTATTAGAATATTAATGTATTGGAGCCTAGTTCATTATGAGGTCACCCCTTGAAGAGACAACTAAACAAGAGTTGATCCTTCCATACAAGAGTCATTGTATGTCATTGCACTACCTTTAGGGTTTTTAATTAATGATGTACAAAGGTTTTCTTGAATATCTTACTTGTGGCCATTTTGTGTGCTAAGGAACATTATAAATTTTCATTTCATAGTGGCTACAAAATTTGTTTAGGGAATCAAAATGTCTTTGGACAATGTCTTTATGCTTCACTAATAACACATAAGTTATAATAAAACATAACTTACTATGACAAATCTTCTCTCCCCACCCTTCTTGATCCAATATTCTCATTGATTTATTATAATCCAAATAATGTTGGAGAGAAAAAGAATCATTGTTTCACCTAATATTACTATTGAATTTGACTTTCTTCCTTCCATTTATCATTTTTGGGCACTAATAATTTTGTGATGACTTTTTCATATTTAAGTGGAAAGTTGTTTTCTTCCACTAGAGTGGATTTCCTACTTTTTCCATTCTTTCCCAAAGTTTTATTCAAGGCACTATATCCAAAGCTTTAGAAAATTGATTAAAATAAATAAATATACTATTACATTTTCCCGACTCTTTCTCAATAATAGTTCTAAGAGTAACCAAGTGGTTAATTGTTGAATGGAAAATGGTATCAAATAAATTGGAAAAGAGGTTAATTATAACCATAATGGTTATTTTATGTAGTTTCTCATCTTATTTATATCACCGTCTTTGTGAATAGGTGTGATTTTTCTATCTTGTCATCCAAATATATATATATATATATATATATATATATATATATATATATATATATATATATACTTGAGAAGCACATGTAAAGATGGACCTTCACATTTAACCATTTGAGTAGTCAAACCATATATATATATCCTTGAGAAGCACATGTAAAGATGGACCTTCACATTTAACCATTTGAGTAGTCAAACCATATAAAGGATGCACCTTTCCTTTTGCAAGATGTTTAATGCCTACCACTCTATCTTCTTTCAAAAGAACATTTTTATTTTCCTTTCTTTCAAGAAGGTCATGTTGAAATATTTTTCATAAAGTTCATGTGTCATTTTTCACTATTTATCTCACCCAAGTATGAGCTTTGTGAATACCATTGTATCATGTTATTTTTGGATAGAAACATTAATCATCTCCTCTTCATTTTTTTTCCTTAACATTTTTTTTTTTTTAAATTGTATGCAATCATTCATTCAATATATTTCCTCACTTGGCATTTAGTATCTTTTTCGAATACATTTACAATTTTAATATACAAATCATTACAAAGTTTCTAAATGAATTTTTTCTTGCTATATTGAAAGCATTCCTCTTTCTCCTAAGTTTTATTAAAACATTGCTACTTTCCTTTTCCTCTTTCTCCTAAGTTTTATTAAAACATTGCTACTTTCCTTTTTCTCTTTCTCCTCAATTTTATTAAAATGTTGCTACTTTCTTTGAAACAATAATCCATAATGTTGCTACATTATCGATTACTCTTACTACATGCTCCTTTCGTTGTGGATCGATTACTCTTACTAGATGTTCCTTTCGTTGTGGAACAAAGACGATGGAAGACAATCATGTGGCCACATAACTATTATTATGGGGACAAGTTACTACCTATGAAGAGTATGCAATTTGGTTTGTCCAAGAGACCTTTATTTATGGAAACTTACTATTGATGAAGTTCGATTCCAATCAATGAACATATCGTTGACCTTATGAAATTCTTATTATTTTAATTTGACTTGGAAGATATTCATGAACAATTAGTAAACATTTTGGCACGTTACAAAACTTCACCGTATTGACTTAATCCCCAAAAGTAGGGATTTTGCTTCCTACTTTCACTCCCATCTGCTATGCAATGTCGCCATTGATTGAAGTCAAATATGCCCAACGACTAGTTTCTATGCCCTTGGGGCTTCAAAGTTCAAGCATGTGCAATAATTGATTTACTATGATTTGAATCTATTTCAACGCTTCAAGCTTAGAAATCGTGCCCTAGATAAGTTCTAAGTTTCTAACAATGGTGAGAAGATTATGGACTTCGTGTCGACTATTCAACTAATTCCCAATATTTGAGGCTTGAGCTTATTCCAGTGTTCCACGGGGACGCGTTCCCCACGTCTCCGGGACGGGGGGACTCCAGGGGGGACGTTTCCCTAAAACCTAAGTAAGAAGTTGGATTTGTAAGGTGTTTTGGTGTGCAGCTGAGGGTAGTAATTAATGGTAATGTTAATGTAACGAACCGCCTCGTTACGACAACCATTCTAGTGACAGGTGCAAATTTTTTTTTGAAGTGTGTAAGTGCGTATGTACAAGGAAGCAACCAGGATGAACATAAGAACATGACCAGGATGCACGATACGTAACCACATGCATAAATGAAGATCACCTGACAAGTAAAACTGACTGCTAAAATACGACTGACCTCCCGCCCGTCCTACCCTGCAAGGTTAGGACCTCCAAGACACATAAGCAACGCTCAAGCCCGGTTTCCCNNNNTCTTTAACCATTTAAGGTCTCAGGGCTGGCGACTGTTCTGAGGAACATGGAGGTGTCTACATCCCACCCGACACAAGCAAGCAACTGAATACTATCTAGGACAACATAACAAGAAGGACGGCTACATCTCTTGCGGAGAGCGCGTGACAAGGGACACCGACAGCAGAACCCCTGTTCGTCATTAACCAAGACTCAACAACCCTCACTCACTCACTCCGAGTAAATAATGCTTATAAAACCGGGGCTTCCACCAAGTAAGTCTTGTCA
>JZKD02S1794623.1:517848-549499 GCA_000966675.3 Picea glauca | reverse complement strand
CCCCTAATCCTACAGGTGGTGACATACAAGAGATTGTCCGTCAATCTCTTATTAAAACACATAGTGCCTTAGCTCATCTTAGGCAACCAAACCGTCTGTGGGGTCAACCTTTGGATTTCTCTGATATCAGAGAACAATTAGGTGACACCAACCTCACTGTGAATCCCATGGATCCAATCACAAATCCTGCTGCAGGAGGATCTAGGATACCTCCTTCACCACCCCCATATTCTCCTTCCTCTTCTGAAGGAGTTTCCCTTGATGAAGGCAATTCACCTTCTCATCCTTCCACACCCACTACCCCAATGGAAAATCAGAACAACCCTGCTAGACCCTGGCTTGATCAGGATGCTGTAGATGTACCTGGAGCCCAACACCCTTTACCTAAACACCCGGAGAAATGGCTTCCCAAGTTTGACCCTGACTCAAAACAGATAGTTGATGATCACATTAAAAAATTTATGTTAGCCATAAGACTTTGTAATGTTGAACATGAAGACGTTGTATGTAGGTTGTTCCCTTATACTTTTGAGGGTAATGCTTCCACTTGGTACTTTTCCCAACAACCCCATACCATCGTGTCTTGGGAAAAGTTTGAGTCATGCTTTTTGGAAAAATTCGAAGACGGTAAACCTCCGGAAGTCCTAGTCATGGATATTTCTAGCTTAAGAATGAACCCAAAAGAAAAAGTTAAAGACTTTAATCAAATATTCTTAACATTTAAAAACCGAATCCCTACAGATTCTATGCCTGCTGAGAGTCTTATAATAGCTTACTACACTAAATATTTGCATCAAAGCATAGCTATTTGGGTTAAATGATCCAAGAAAGCCACGTTGTTAGAGGCCTTTGAGGAGGCCAGCCAAATTGAAAAGGATATACTTAGTCTTAAAGACTCTTCTAGCAACGAAACCGAGACTAGTTCTTCTTCCAAAAAGAAGATTGAAATTCTCCCCGGACCTACTCAAAGTAAAACACAACCTGAAAACTCTGATTTGGAAAACTTAACTAAATTTGTTCAAAAACTGTCGAATCAAGTTATAGACTTAAAAAGGTCAACTGAAGAAGCTTCCTCGAGTAAAGGACCCTACAAACCCCCTTTTTGAAATCCTTTTCCTACCAACCGACCTAATCCAACCCCCGAAGGCTTAAATATAGAAAGTTTGCAATGTGCCCTTCAAACAATTCTAGAAGCCCAAGATAACTTGATACCCCCTGATATCCCTCAGGAGGTAGTTGAACCAGAAACAGTTCAAGAAGAAGAGTCTTATCCAAACATCTTTGGACACTTCTCGGATAACATCTTTCAAGCTAACTTCGAGACTGTTCACCCTTATAATACTAGGAGTAAGACAACAAACAAACCTTCTACCAAAAACACTACAACTTCGCCTCCAAAGCAATCTAAATCAGTTGAGATTAAACAAAGTAATGTGAACCCCAACTTAGATTATGATGTTGTTGAAGATATTAAAAAGTTAAGGGCTAACATTTCTATTTATGAGTTATTGAAGTTTCCGTTTTTGCTTCAAAAAATGTTGCGAAATATTTCAGAGAACGGCAAGAATGGTAATTCAAGTGGTAACAAGGTTGTGCAAAGAAAAGTCCCTCAGAAGACTTCCACTAAAAATAATATTGATACTCAAGATAAAGGAAGCCTTCCTGTAGTCCCTGTAAATAATGTAAATAATGTAGATAAAATAGCTTTAGAAATTGCGAGTAAAAAGCCACAAGCTACTACTCTTAGCACTCGCAAAATTGTACCTCCTTTCTTGTTAACTTTCGAAATTTTCAACAGAAATGTGCATAATTGTATGGTGGACTCAGGAGCGTCATCCAATGTGATGCCTTGGTCTGTCTGCCAAAAGATTAATGCTGAAGTGGAACCATCTACTTTGAAAATCATACAACTTGATCGGACCAATGTTAAAGTGATAGGCGAACTAAAGAATGTATTGATTAGATTATCGTCTAACCCAAAGGTTCATCAGGTTATTAATATAATTGTTGTGGATATTCTAGAAGTGTATGGTCTGTTTTTAAGCGGGGACTGGTCGGAGCAGCTACATGGTTACTTCGCAACAGACTGGTCTCACTTATGGCTCCCAGAGAATGATAAGCCTAATAAGATCAGGGTGAATCATGAGCGCTACCTTAAGCTCATGGTCACAGATTTGAACGATCCCAACGAACCATATACACCTTCTGCTGATTCACCTGAAGTCCAAGGGATGGACACCTTCTTTGGAAATTTCATGTCTGAGGCTTCACCTATCATCAATCCAGAACAGCAGTCCGAGATCATAGCATATATTCAACCAACAACTTCTACGCAACAGTCCTATGTGCCCGATGGAAATCAAATTTGGTCTCTATATTTCGACGGTTCTAAGTCTAAAGAAGGAGCTGGCGCAAGCTACATCATTATCGATCCGGAAGGTAACAAAACATTAATGGCTTGTAGACTAGAATTTGAATGCACTAATAATATTGCAGAATATGAGGCTTTACTGCAAGGTCTCAGAAAAGCTCTGGATATGAAAATTCAAAACCCGGTTGTATTTGGCGACTCTGAAATAGTGGTTGGACAGGTAAGAGATTCTATACACTGTCTTTCCCCGCACCTCAAAAGTTACCAGTTTAAGGTATGGAGTCTAATGAATAAATTTTCTTCCTTCAATATAAATTCCATTCCTAGACTAAATAATGCTGAAGCAGATATATTAGCTAATGTAGCCTCTAAACTTCTTCCTGCAGAAGGCTTGTCGCCAGACGCATTCTCTGTTAAGCTGTTTTTTTGACCATCTGTTCCTGACAATATCACGAACTGGAGAGTATTTGACGATGATCAACAGATCATTAACTTTATGCACATGGAAAAAACCTTTGAAGGTGCGGTGATAGATGAACGCACGAACGATGACAATTTGCATGATTTTACGGTAATACCTGATCCGAAATCTCCTGAAGCATTATCGAACATGGTAAATTCCATACCCAAATCCATAGTTAGATTAGAGAAGTTTTATGATTTTGAAGATAAATTTAAAAAGACGGTTAATTGTAAAACCAATAGTTCCTTGTTGTGTTATGAAAAAGTGAACTTAGGAACTAGTGAAAATCCTCAGTGCATTAACCTAGGCGTGGGATGTTCTAGACAAGAAAAAGTTGCATTTGTTAAATTATTTAAAGAATTTAAGGATGTCTTTGCATGGACGTATGATGATCTTAAAACTTTCGACCCTAATATCATACAACATGTCATCCCAATGAAGCCCCAAACCTTACCCTTCCAATAAAAACTGAGGAAGATGCACCCTAAACTAGAACCGACCATTCAAAAAGAATTGAATAAACTCCTAAGTGCCAAAATAATTTTTCCTGTTAGGCACACTCAATGGGTTTCCAACCTTGTCCTAGTGCAGAAGAAAAACAGGGAAATCTGACTCTGTGTCGATTTCCGAAACCTCAATAAAGTGTCTGACAAAGACAATTATCCTATCCCACCCATGGAACAGATCCTTCAATAGGTATCTGTTCCGAGAGGCTATCCTTGTTAGATGGTTTCTCTGGATACAACCAAGTCTTCATGTCTCCACCAGACCAACTCAAAACTACCTTCCGTACCCCATGGGTCACTTATGCTTATCGTAAAATGCCCTTTGGATTGATTAATGAAGGTGCTACCTTTCAGAGAGCAATGGACATTGCTTTTCGAGGCTTAATCAATCACTCCATCATAGTTTACTTAGATGATGTAACTGTTTATTCTAAAAACAAATACGATCATCTAGCTCACTTACGAGTTGTTCTGCTATGATTTCGTAAATACGGCATCTCCTTGAACCCCAAAAAGTCCATCTTTGTAGTAGAACAGGGTAAACTCTTAGGTTTCATTGTGTCTAGTGAAGGAATGATTATTGACCCCAAAAGGATCAAGTCATCGCTAAACTTCCCCCTCCTACATCCAAAAAATCCATGCAGTCTTTCTTAGGCCAGATTAACTTCGTGAGAAGATTTGTCCCCAGTTTCTCTGAAATGGTCAGGCCTCTACAAAACCTGATTAAGAAAGACACCCAATATCACTGGGGACCCACAGAAAATCAAGCTTTCAATGCCATAAAGAAGGCCATAATAGACGCTCTGTCTCTCATGAGCCCTGACTTCTCTCAAGATTTTACACTCTATACCTTTGCCTCTGACCGTTCCTATGCCATCGTCCTAACTCAGAAGAATGCCAAGAACAATGAAGTACCCATCGCCTTTATGAGCTCTGCTTTCAAAGGTGCTGAACTTAACTACCCAGCGGTTGATCGGCAAGCCTATGCTGTTTTCAAAGCAGTTAAGATTTTTCGGTCCTATATTTTGAAGTCAAGGACGAAATTCATTGTCCCCTACCCTGCCTTAAGGAACTTGTTAGTGCAGAAGGAGTTAGGAGAGAAGAGAGCTGACTGGGTCACCTCCTTGCAGGAGTATGACTTATAAATCACCCCAACTCAGATTGTGAGAGGCCAAGGGTTGTGTAAGTTGGTTGTTGATTCGGAAACAGGATAGCAAGAAGATAGTGATACGTCAAACCTAGGACAAAGTGATCAAAGTTTGATTTGTTGCGCACAAAACCTCGTTAGTCCCTGGTATGATGATATTAGATTCTGTCTTGAACATGGGTCAGCACCCTGTCACCTTGATCCTGCCAAGAGAAGAGCGTTGAGGCTAAAGTCTGCCTCCTTTCATTTGGTTAACGGTGTACTGTTTCGTCAGAATTTTGACGGCATACTGATGCGCTGTCTCGAGAAAGATGAAGAAGAAAAAGTCTTGCTAGAGTTGCATGTAGGAGAAGATGGTGGTCACTTCGGTGGTGACACCACCGCTCATAAGGTTTTAAGAGTTGGTTAGTACTGGCCCATGCTTTTTAGGGACGCCCATGCCTTGTGTCGTAAATGTATCATCTATCAGAAAGCATCAGGGCGGTTGCAAAAACCAGCCTTTCCCTTGCAACCCGTTTCAGTAGATTCTCCTTTCTAGCAATGGGGCCTTGATATCATAGGTCCAATTAACCCTCTGTCCTCGCAACAGCACAAGTATATTGTGACAGCCACAGATTACTTTACTCGATGGTCTGAAGCTACTTCGCTAAGAACTGTCAACACCAGTCAGGTAATTTCCTTTCTAAACTCGAATATTATCACTCATTTCGATATCCCTGACTGTCTAGTCTTTGACAATGCTTCATACTTTTCTTCTTTTGAGATGAGCGAGTTCGCTTTGGAGAAATGAATTAAGCTGAAATATTCTACTAGTTACTACCCCCAGGGCAATGGATTAGCAAAATCAACAAACAAGAACTTGATTAAAATTATCAAGAGAACTGTGGTTGAAAATCACAAAAATTGGCACAATGCACTGCTGAACGCGCTATGGGATGATAGGGTAACGCCAAAAGATACTATAGGTAACTCCCCCTTTTTTCTCATTTATGGCAGAGAAGCAATTCTGCCACCTCACATTCTTCTTCCTTCGCTTCAGTTGTCACAAAAATTCCAAGAAGAAGATTGTCCCCCTTTAGAAAACCGATATAACGCTTTAATGAAGCTGGAAGAGGTAAGAGCCCAAGCCAAGCGTAAGTTAGATTAACATCAACAATTGGTTAAAAGATGGTTCAATTCTAATTCTACTTCTGATAGGAATTTAGAAGTAGGCGATCTCGTCTTAAAATGGGACAAACCACACGAAGGAAAGGGTGAGCACTCTAAATTTCAAAACTTATGGCTTGGACCGTTTTTAATTGCTGAAAAGTTCGGTCCTAGTTATTTTCGATTGCAGAATCTCGAAGGGCAGCTTGACACCTATCCGGTGAATGGCCAAGCCCTGAAAAGATACTTTGCTTGATAACTACCCTTGTATATTATGTATATATTTTATTTTTGTTTTCGTTTTAGTTTTCTTTCTGTGTTTTGATTTGAATTTATCAGTTTGTGTTTTTGGACATACACGTACCTGTACACTGAGATAAACGAGATTTTCTTCGCTGAAATAACTTCTGAAAATTTGTACAAACATCAATGATAAATTGTTGAAATTGATATCTGTGTTGGAAAATTTTGTTGTTTGAAATAAGTTTATTGATTTCGATCTCTAAGCAAAGTTTGTTATGATCATCTATTATCTTTTTATGCTGTCCCTTTTCCGTAAAGGAATGACTCAGAGGATGTCTCCCTGTCTTAGGAAGTTGTTTTGTAAATAAAACATCTTTGGATCTAAATAAAGGACAGTTCTAAAAAAATTCTGATGAGGTCTAAAAAATATGTTAAAATATCAAGATTTTCAGCGTCACCCCACTCAAATATATATCTATAAAAAATAAAAAATAAAAATAAAAAATAAAAAATAAAAAAATTGTGAATAAGAGCTGTGGGAAGTGCTTGTAAACCCACCGGGATACTGAAAAGGTCTACTGGTAACGGGTAAATGCATGCATGGCGCCAAGACAACTTCGTCGGGGTACTGAACAATCCCGCTGGCAGTGAAGCAATGTCGGGTATATGAAAATTTGCAAAAAAAGAAACCTCTTTTATGTCCTTTGTTCTGATCCAGAACTTCTTAACAGGATACAAATGTCAGAGTGGGTTAAATGGCAACCCTGTCGAGGTTATGGACGCATGCTGGCAGCAGTGGACATGCCAACAGTATTGGATATTTTATCTTTAATATCATGACTTGCTGGTCTTAAGTTTGCTATCAGTTTTCATCTTTTGAAACACTACTGGAAAAGATGGTTAATGATGATGTTTGTACGATTTTCTGGTTGTTATTTTCCAGTTGAAATTATATTTGCTGTCCTAATCTGAACTTGTTTCTTTGATAGAGATAACTGCTTCTACCAGTGTGTCGCCATTGTTGGCAGCCAACTCACTTTTTCCTATCGTCTTATAAGCTGCCTACACTTATTTTTTACAAACATCATTTTTTTCATCGTAATTTTCAATAAACGACATTTTCATTTGTTGCGACATTTGCAAATTTGTCTTCGTTAAGTTTTCACAACTGTAAGCATGAAAACTTCTCCTTTCGAAGTCATATTTCGATCATTATCTGAACTGTCAATATCTCTTATGTCATTATGCCTATTGCGCTTACCTTTTATTGATCATTATACAACTGGCAAGATCCTCTAATCGGTTCTCATACTTCGATTGATTGTATAACTTGGTTTTATTGAGTTTGTAAGTCATTTAGCATTTAGATTTGCACTTTATATGACTTGTTTGATCATTGATTCTATGAAAATGCATAAGGGTTATGATTAAATTTTTTATATATATGTCTTTTGATATAATCCCTATGTTAATATTTTCATAACTTTTGGCTTGTCGACTACATGAATACCATTTGGCACCTTGGTTAAACTTTTGATTATATGAGCTGATACATTGGCGCATAGTTGATTTTGGTTTTGATTTATAAGTCGGATGTTTAAACACTATGGCATAACGTTTGCGCGCATTTGTATACACATTTGATTTCATTAGTTGGGCACATGACTCGATGGTTGAATTACTATTATGGATTGAACAGCTATGTAAATCGGAAGTTGTACTTGGATAATGAATATTTTGCATGGCAGACTCCACCACCTTCGCATGCTTGCATTTATTCCTATCCCTTTTGCTCGTTCATTTCTGTTAAGCTCGGGTAGCTCAGCTCCTGTGTGTGTTGCTGATCCAAACCCTTCGCTTACCATGCGTTCGGTTCCATGGCACCAGTCGTGCGAGTTGAGCCCAACGGCAACCAAGCTCTGTTAATGTTTGACAATGCCCGCAGAGACCTGGTGGAAAATGGGTGGCTCCCCTTTATACAACGATTTGAGGGTTTAAACCTTTGTGTAGCACGACAGTTTGTCGTAACCTTCGATGGATGTCGAGCCAAGGTGGGCGACATACAGTTAGAGATTGATGAGCAGTTTATCAACTCTGCTACAAGGTTACCTGCCTCGGGACAGTGTTGGTTTAAGAATTGCAAGGTCGAGGAAGTGCCATGGACATTGTTGTTTCTATCACGCAAAGTCACCTCTTGTACCAGAGGTATGCCCATATCTATGCTCAAACCATGATGGCACAACTTATTAATGCTAGTCAAGTAGTTTGTGACCTGTGAAGGTCGATACGGACTTGTGTTCCTCTACCACCTGCGTTTGCTGATGATTTTTATAGGGTATCCTTTAAACATGCCTTTCTATTTTCATTGTAGCTTGTATAAAATGTCGAAAAATTTTAAGAGGTAGAAGGCTGACAGCAGCCTGTTCCACCATGGGCTTATTAAGCTCATCGTTGTTTATCATTTGAGTTTGCATGGTGATAATTGGAGGGATTTCATCGCCCGTAATGGCTTTGAGAACACAGACCCTGTACAGGTTGATAAACCTGTGGTAATTGAAACCAAGGCTGAACCGCCTATACCCTTACATCTCCTACTGCCTAAACCCTCGGCCGAACCTCCTATTGATTTACCCGACACTGTAACTAAGAGTGCAGAGGCCATTAAAAAGCCTATGAGCAAAAATCCCAAGGCAAACCTTACTGCCAATGCCAATGGGAAAAGAAATGCCCAACTCATTTCAAGAATGGCCAAAAACAAACCGAAACCCTCTGCCAAGTCCAACCCTTCATCCTAAGTGAGGATTCTGACTCTGATGTTGAACGTTTCTTGGCCAGCGAGTACCCCTACTCACAGGTTTTATGTCCCGAGCCCCCTTATGATTTCGTATCAAACCTTCCCCCCTGCCTAAAGAATGAACCTGACTACCCAGGTATTAAATTGCCTCGTGAAAACCTTGGTCATTTGGCCAAACCCTCGCCTGCTCTTTCTAAACCCACATAGTCACCCTGTGACCAATGCGATTCATGGTTAGAATGATACTACATTGATGTTCCCATACTCCAATCGAAGATTCAATCACTGGAAGATCAAATTGCAGTGCTAACCAGTCAAAAGACCAAGCTCCAAGCAACAAATATAAAGTAGAAGACAACCAGCTCCATCCTTTTCAAAAATGTAGAATCAGTCACGGCCGTTGTAAATTCCAAATTGGCATAATCAAGCAGCGTCGTCGCTATACAGGTATGGTTTTGACATCATTTTTGTTTTGTAAATAATCTAGGTTGATAAAATGTTTTGAATTCAGTTTTTAAATATCTCAGTCACTCATCCAAATACCTATCATTCAGTGATCATCCTGTACATGGTTTCGTTTTGATAAAAATAGAAGGAATTTCGATTTGATTTATGATTTGCTCATAGATTTTTATTGGATGTGAATAGTTATTCGTTTGGATTTCCTTTTCTAAGTTTGTCTGAGTGAAGTAACGAAAGTAATCGCATGTTTTCAATAAAGTTCGTTTTGTATCTACTCCGCACAGCAAGTTTTTATGCTCAATTTAGAATACGATTTTGCTCGGATTCGATTTCGTTATCATTGGTATGATGTGATTGGTAAATGTTTTCGGGAGGATACTTGTTATGATGCTGTGTCATGTGATGTTCTATATTTGATTGTTTCCAAGTTAAGGATAATGACTCTGTTTCTTTGATGAAAACAATACGCTCAAATAATATTCGCGCCTGAATCGGGAAATGAATTCGAATCATAACAACTGTGTGAAAACCTTAGCTAATCGATTCTCTCTTATTCTGATTTGGCAAGTTTGTCCTATGAGTCGAGTTCAGATTATAATTGATGCTCTGTTTGATTTTAAATTTGTGAAATGAATTGGTCAAACCCTGTTATGATTCATTTGATTGGAACGATTGTGATCAAAATCTATCGATCTTGTTCGCTCACTGTGCAATGATAAATGATCAATGTCTATAACGAACTCTGTTTGATTGATCCTATTACGATTTTGTTTGTGGACAGTTACGATTCAGTTATGGTTTGAATTCGCTCACAGCCTAAATCATTTGTTATACAACTATCATGATTTGAGAATAATCCTATTCGATTCGATTATTTCTCTTGTTGATGAGACAAGTATAACAAAGTGTTTGTGATTTGTTTTGATTTCAATTGAATATCAAAACGATTTTACAACTAGTGGATTCGATTTGTTGAGAAACGATTAAAATGATGTTCCATATGATTTTGTTCACCCGACTGATTATAATAATCGAAACAGAGTATTCCTATCTCTGTATCCGGTTGAATGATGTGGATCCTGTTTGATCTCGAATGGTATAATAATTTCAAATTAAATGATTCGTTTTCAGATAGTTCTTGGATGATGATTAAATTTAATTCTTTAAAAAGATTTGAATTAATCTCAATGCCGATTCTGTATCTTATTTAGACTAGCTACAGAATCGCATGATTCTGTAGCTAGTCTATAGAATTAGTTTTTTATTGTTTTGTTAATAAAATATCTCTCTAACTTGTCTATTTATGACCTGTTTCAGGTAAATCCGAATTGCATGAGACATATTGGGCAGTTCAAGAGATATTTGGGTATTTTAGTTTTATTGTAGTTACCTAGTTTAGTTAAAATTGGGAATATCTTCCCAGATTTATGTAAACAGTGTGATAACTGCCACAGGGAGGTTTTACCCTGTGGAAAAACTTATAAATACTTATTATTTTTGTAATAAGGATCATCCTCGCTTGTGGGAGAACTAGGATAATGGATATCTAATAGAGACTGAGACAGAAATTGATGTTCTACTACAGCTTTAGCTTTCATAATATCAATCTTTTGTTTCATGTTTATGTTATCAATTTGCATTTGATTAATGACTACTTTAGCTATCTTAGTCTTTTTCAAATGATATGAATTAATTAATATGATCCATATCTGACTTCTTCTAGTATTTAAAAACATAGCAATTACTTGATTCAGTTTATGAATGACAGATTTCTCTTCTTCATCAATTGGATTATTCTGTATAAGTCTTTGCATAACAGGTTTACCTAATTGTAGAGATTTATAAATCATATAATTGTTATGATTTTTTATTTCTTGTTTGTCCTGTAAACAAACTTAAAGAGCATTGCAGCTATCGTTTACGAGAAGCTTCTGGATTATTCGGTGTGAGTTTCCTTCCTCCGACCTGCTACCACAGTCATCATACACAGGACAAACCTGGAGCATTTCCAGGTCAATTTGTTATTTATTTGATTAGATATATTTGTAGTTTAGATTAGCGATTTAGTCTAGTTATGTTTCTGTTTTATTTTTGTTCATAAAATTATAAAAGCAATGAAAAATATCTCTCACTGTCTTAGGGCAGAATGTAAATGATTTTTTCAGGTTTTATCTAAATCTGTAATTGTGGATATTGTACATTTTGTGAATAAGTTATATTGCTTTAATAATTAGATTAGTTTAGTTTTCTTTAATAATTATTTTAGTTAGTTTATTTAGTAGTTAGTTTTAATTAGATTAGTATATTAGTTAGTTTTATTTATTGTTAGTTAGTTTAGTTTGTTTTATTTAGTTTTAGTTAGATTAGTTAGTTTAGATTAGATTTCTTTTGTTTTCTTGGGACCTTAGATCGTCTAACGGAGCCTCTAAACCC
The DNA here is from genome assembly GCA_000966675.3 of Picea glauca. Classification (NCBI taxonomy): domain Eukaryota; kingdom Viridiplantae; phylum Streptophyta; class Pinopsida; order Pinales; family Pinaceae; genus Picea; species Picea glauca. Next base: position 537,934 of record JZKD02S1794623.1, on the reverse strand, counting down.
GTCAGGGCGGTTCATCCCAAACGGCTTGGGTTATAAGACAACCTCGGACCAGTTCCACTCTCTCAGTTGATGGACGGTCAATTTCGCCTGTCAACAATACCATTCCGAGGTCTATTTCCCCAGTGTAGAGGGGGATTACCCCCTTTGCAGGGTCCAGGGGCAAGCGGGCCCCCAACGGGGGTTCGAGAGTAAAGCCCCTGAAGGAAATTGCCTTATAAAAGTATATTGTAATTTCATTGTAAATATGGACTGTTCATTATAAGGTCACAGATCTAATGTTAGAAGTTATGTTAGGGTTTCTTTCCCTAGAAAGAAACCCTCTCTTATGAGGGAAATTTTTTGCGGCTAGGAATGATAACGAATATTGTATTTCTAGATAGGAGACTGTGGAAGAAAGAAGAGGAAGTTATAATGGGTTTTCTCTAGGTTGTATCCCTTCGATTGATGGATAATAATCAAGTAAGGACCTGGCAATTTCTTTGGTGGATGTATCCACACTGAGTGAACCACGCATATCTATGTCTCTATTGTATTGTGTATCTTCTGTATTTTATTTCTGCATTTGCTTTATTTTATTGCTCCGCAATCCTGTTTTTCTAACAAATAAAGTCGAAAGAAGAAGACATGTCGGTATTGTTGAAAGACAGGACATGTCGAGAAAAATTGTTGGGTAAATTCATGAAGGTGGGCAACAATTTCATGAGAATTGGGTCTCCAAAATTCCAAAATACCTTTTTTCATCCGAACTAATATTTTTTTCGGCCAAAAGTTCTATTTTTTCGATTGAAATATGTTTTGGCCGAACCTTTGAACGTCAAATCGAACGGTAGCTTGACGACGCCCTCGATTTTCACGTACAATTTTAGCCGGGCATTTTTTTTTCATCTGATAACATCTTTTTGGCCGAAATATATTATGGTCGAAATTATCTTTTGGCCGAAAGCACTTTTTGGCCAAAAGAACTTTTTGGTCAAAAGAACCTTTTGTTTGAAAAGAGGGTTATATATTACCCGCACACCATGATTGTTATAGTTTTTCTGAGTTGTTGGTTAGTTGATACCGTGTGGTGTTGGCAATAGAGCTAGGCGATAATGTTGCACGTCGTTGCTACAGGCGGGCAGTCGGGTGGACGTTGGAGCTGTGAGCGGGAAGGTTTTGGACATGCGATCGTTCGGTCCAGGTAAATCTCTGTCTTCTATCAAAATAGGTCCGACATAATAATTTAACAGTAATTTTCTTAGGGAATTGTCGGTAAGGTTTAGTGGTAAATATTTAGTTTTGTCTCGGGGTGGGGTGTCTCAGTAATTACAATGTTAAATTTTTGTTCATCATTATCCAATTTATTAATTTTTATCCAACCAAGATAGCATTGAGAAAAAACGAAGAAGAGTACACCAGAATTCCACTTTCTAATTTATAGTTGATCTACTAGCGAGGAGAGTATCCCAGAATGTTACCATATGTACGTCGTCCACACTCTGTGGAATGTAATTCATTCAAAAACTTGTCCATAAGATAACTACCAATTCCCTGCTTCACCCAAACTAGGATTTGCATATCACTGTATACCCATTTGCCAAAACCCTTTACACCCAAAGTTCTTAACATTGTGCTGCCTGAGACAATGCACAACATCTCCAAAACTATCATTACCAAAAGGATTGGCTTCTTTCTGTCAATAAATCTCCTACTATCACTCTACGCTCTTTGTCTAATATTCTTGGAAAGACACAAAAAATCCAAAAAATCCATGAGCAAAGCAATGCCAATGCCTGCCATTATAACCATAACTCTAGGTTTAGAGAGAGGCATAGAATGTATACCATTGGTCATTGCCCCCTTGAAATGGAACAACCAAATACCAATTAAAAGATAAAATTAAGTTGATACTACCCATAATAAATGATAACCTCCTCAAAATTAGAACTGATGATGTAAAGGTCATCATTTGGAAAACATGGGTGTAATTGGCATTATAATTTACCAGAGCTTTGACAAGAAACATATTGGCAGGAAACCCAGTTTTTTTACTCTCAAGAAGATAGTTTTGTATTGCCCTTCTGGCTATCAGGGCGCTAGAGAAGCCATCTATTCTTAAACAGACAGTTAGTAAAATGTTGATTACGACTTTTGATAACCTTTGAAATATTACAATAATACCTTTGTATATTTCTATTGCTGAGAGTCCTCCACTCTTATGCATGTAATTTTGAAAGGCATCAGAAGCCATGAATATGACTCCATCAACAAATTTGGTTTCTTCGTCTTCATACCTTGAATATTTTAAAGAACTGATAAGAAACTTTGTCCAATTATCCAATTATTATTATCCAATTTATTAAATTATTATTATTTTTCATCATTATTATCCAATTACAATGTCCAATTTTTTTTCAAATGTGTTAGTGATGAACTTCTAATTTTTAGGTGGTTTTCTGAGCAATTGTAGAATGAATGGTTTGTTGATCAGAGTTCATTTTTACTGTTAAAGAAGTTTGATATGTACTTTTTGCGTGTTTTAGAAATGTTTCTTACACCCTCCCTCATTCTAGCATTCCATTTTGCATCCAACAAACTCTATTACCTTTCACTCTCACCTCCAAAGTCTATGTAAACGTTGAATCAACCCAGTTTGCATTCTATCTGTCAAAATTTAAATCTTCTCCGGCCATTTGTGATCTTGCAACCCGTTGTACCTTGTTTTACGAACCAAAGTGAAAATCATCCCTCACAACACCCGCAATCCACTTTTCCAATTCAAAATGTCAGCTGCACAACCTGCTGGAATGCCTATAGTGATTACAAAGGAGACCCTTGACAAATGCCTCCAACTGCACAGTCAATTCCAGAATAGGTTGTACAGTAAGCCTCTACTAGTTAGATATCCCAAGTAATGGAGGTGGAGACATAGTAGACTTAATATGAGAACTTGATAGACAGAGATGGAGATAGATATGAAACCTGACTATCTATTATTTATTTATAAGGATCCATGCACTTGATGCATGCTAATGAAACCAACAACCAGTCTAATTTTGTCAAGGATGTTGTCCCCCCAAGTGTATATCTTACCATAACTTGTCCATTGATGATGTGAGCATTGTAACCCTGAATAACAAATCATAGTGTATAGGAATGGTACCCTAGTCTTGTCCCTTTCTCCCGAGTTATTTGAAAGGATGTTATTCTTACACATCAAGATATGTTTTGGAAAGATATATAGGTTAAAACAATTGTAGGCTTCATTTTTTTTTCTTCGTAATTCAATTTTAGTATTTTTTACTTTCTTCATAATTCAATTTCAGTATTAAAAGAAAATCTAGATTTGTTTTGTTTATGATGAATTTGCCTTCATATCTTAGTTACTTTTCTTTTCAACTGAGTATCCTCATTTGATATGATTCTAATTAGGTTTCCCCTTTTCTACTTTATACAATAAACAAGGTTTCTCTTTTGGAGTATACACTTTCAATCGTGTTTGTTTGGGTTAACTATAAGTCCTTAGACATGTTGTGATTTGCAAATCTCAAAGTTGTTGATTAATATTTAGTGAATATTTTTTATTTTTTACATTGAGATTGTGTGATAATGTTTTAAATATCTAGTTAGTAATTTTACAATTTTATATTGAGATTGTATTATTTGTATTGGATGGATTTTCATATTTTATTTTCTTGTTATTGGAAATATAATATAGAACTAAATAATTATTACATTGTGAAATTGAAATCAATTATGTGGTGCAATGTTTAATAAATTCCGATAAATGTTAAAACATATTTTTATTTTGTTATTCTTTGTTGAAATATAATACAAAAGTAGAAGATTATTACCTGGTGAAATTGACACCAATCTTGTGGTGGAATGTTTACTAAATTCTTATAAATGTTAGAATAGATTTTTACTATATTAATTTGGAACTATTGTTTATAGTCAATGTAAAATTATGGTTTTACCAAATTCTTATAAATGTTAGAATAGATTTTTACTATATTAATTTGAAATTGTTGTTTATAGTCAATGTACAATTATGGTTTATAACATTTTTTATCTGAAATTTAATTTTTTTTATTGGGAAATTATGAATTCAAATTAAATTTGTATTTGGGTTAATTAAACATTTATATCACATATAATATATGTGAGCTACATATAATATATGTGAGCTAGCTCACATATAATATATGCGAGGCCTTGTCCATGTACAAGGACATGCCCGAACTCGGGCATGTCCTTGTACATGGACAAGGCCATAGTCGTCCTTGTCCCTTAGCTTAGTAAAGGCTATGTGTTACACTATGACCATTACAAACTAATACATGGTTATGATAAAGATATACATATTAATGGTAATCATTCTAATCACTTGCCTGTTTATCTCATAGTTATGATGATACCTGTTATATTGAGTTCATGTTAGTAAGGGCTATGTTCTCGTGTTCAACTTAACCAATCTCTTACCTATGATATGCTTAAGCTTCACATTTTATGTCCTTATTGAAACCCATAGTTATATGTTTTTTATCTGAATAAGTTGTACACACCATATACATAGTTTCCCTAATAAAGGTAATATAACTAAAATCAATACTAATACTGATAATAATCAAAGCATTTAAGATATCGTAATAACAACTTGATCTCAACTAATATGAAACACACCATGTATATATTTATTCTCTCTTGTTGTAATTCAAAGTATGAGTTGTAGTGTGACTTATAATTCTATGTTAGTATCACTACCATTGACCTTTATTCTAGTGAACACAATAACATCTAGCACATAATATGAGTCAATTTGGCAGGTATAGGTGATAGACATGAACTAATCCCATTACAGCTAACATGAACATACTTCTTATATGGTATAGATACTAGTAATACCAGACCCGAGGAGTTGTCTAAGATTTATCGGTGAATATGGTAACATATGAACAAGGGGAATCAATATGCATACTCTGATACAGGGTGGTATAGATAATAGCCATAGTATTCCATGGAGATATTATGAATATTAGTAGCCTATGTTGATTAAGGTTGGTTTTCATTGATGTCAACCCTTGAATAAATCTCGATAGCACAAAGGTTGAACTCCAAAGTGGTCCCCTTATGGTGAAATCCCTCATGGGAAGACGCTTTGCGGATTGAGTTATCCTAGAAGTATGGTTAGAGAAACCATGCTTATTTGTGGAATAATGAGATGAAGGTAAGTGAATTTTTCATTGAAACTATCTTAGATGGATAATTATTTTCATTCCATTTCTGGTGGTATGTGGAACGTCACATAACTCCTCACGGTTAGAGAGTTATGGCCATAAGAAGTTGGAGAACCCAAGTTTGGGTAATGGAACCAATTTTGTTTGATGGATAATGGTATGCATTTTGATATATTTTCAGGTAATAATATTCTATATGGATAGTACATGTCTTTCCATTTCTGGTGGTATTTGGAACGTCACATAACTCCTCATGGTTTGAGAGTTATGGCCTTACGAAGTTGGAGGACCCTCATATGTCATCTAGAAGCCCCAAAAGATCAAAGCAGTCAAAGTGGTTTAAGGAATTTTAGAAGGTAAATAATAAAGTGAAGTGATGAGTGTAATATAATTTAAAGTGAATACAAAATCAATTATTTAAATAATAAATTTAATGGAGAATTTAGAAGTGGGTTAACCCTAAAATAAGGAAAGTGGGCAAAGTGACCTAGAAGATGTTTTTAAGGAAGCTACTTGGAGAGTATAAATAAGAGGCAAGGTTGTCTCATTTTGGATCACACTTGAGCATATTGAAAATCTATAGGTTATGAGGTAACCAAATGATATCTAATCTGAATTTCAGAAGGAAGGTGAAGAAAAGAAGGCCAGAATTCAAGGGAGGATAAATTCTTTTGATGATGCTTTCTAAGGTATGTTATTTACAAGTCATCTCACCATTTTCACAATAATTTTTCTTCTAGAATGATTCAAACCTTTACATTTCTATTCCATTGAGGAAACATATCCAATTATCTGTGGTAAAAAATTCATCTTGTGGTTCATTGTATTTTTGGAGTTACACTGCGTGGAAAATAGGGTTTGTGGCTAGTCCTAAAACTAGTCTAAAACAGATGTTTCGGGAACAAACGTCATAAATTCTTCCTAACAGATCCAAATTTAGTAAGAAAAAATTTTGTGGTTATAGTACAGTATTTAGTATGTTGTGTAACATTTTCAGATTGATTCAACAAATATTCTGTGCGAGGCTCGCTCTACAAGGTCACTCTCTAGAATAAGCCAGAATTCAGCAAGGTATGCCATTTTTGCTATAACTCCTTTTTTGAGAGGGTTCAAGTAGTGACACTTAGAGTAATTTCAAAAAACACGTTGAAGAAGATTGTGTATCAGTTTCAGATCTTTATTCATTACAGGTACATAGTTATGATTATTTCAAGTTAAGGTTGTTGACTAATCCAAAACTAGTCATGTGAGACTGAAGAAAAGTTTGATGAAAATGCTAGTTTCTTGTTGTTAAAGTTAAGGAAGGTTAGCAGGTATGTGATCATATACACTAGGTATATTACAGAGTTACAAATCATATTTGGATGATGAAATTGATGAGGGATTTTGGTTATGGTACATGTTGGGTACATGGTTGAGACAAGTAGTTAATGAGTTGGCACATACATGAGGTGTATAGTTTATGATTTTGATACATATTGATGAGTCATAGTTGATGAGTAGGTGACACGTGATTGGTACACACTTGGGACATGGTTAGATGCACTTGTTTATGGTACAGGTTGATTACAGGATGTTTGGTACAGGTTGGTGCATGGTTAATGCACTTGTTTATGGTACAGGTTGATTATAGGTTGAGGTGCAGGTTGATGCATGGTTGAGGCATGGTTCATGTTTATTCGTACAGGTTTATAGTGGTATATCTCATAGTGATAGTTTGGCATTTCTTCCATCATTCTACTTCTACTTCATGGCAGTTGAACGAGGCAAGGATATGTGGTTGTAGCCACCTTCCGGTTATAGCCAGAGAACATAGGGGATTGTAGCCTCCTTCTAGTTGTAGCCAGATAATTGGGGAGTTGGATATTCCCTCAGGTTGTAGCCTGAGAAACTAGGAGGATGGGGCCTCCTTCTAGTTGCAGCTGAAAAACAAAGGAAGTTGGTGCTTCCAATGAATGTAATTCTTCAATACATATAAGAAAAAACATTATGTGGTTTTCTCCTTCTTTGGGTTTCCATGTAAAACACTGGTGCACTATGTATGTGTATGATTGTTCATTTGTTCATTGCTCATTATTGGATGATAATTCTACATTGATAGAACACTTGGATTATTTGGTTAAAAAGGATTACAATTGCTCTATTATTGATTCACCCCCGCCCCCTCTTAGTAATCCAACAATTGGTATCAGAGAAGGTTCCTTCAGAAATCAATTTAACCACTGAAAGGTAGATCATGGAGAGAAACAAATTGTATAAAAATGGAATACCATAGTTTGATGGACATAAGCATGATTTTTGGATCATAAGGATGAAGACATATATATAGGCACATGGATTTGAAATTTGACAATCAATTGTAGATGGATAAACAACACCAGTAGTTCCACCAAAAAATGACAAAGGAATGAAACTCGGTCAGAATAATTCCAAAGCCACAAATGCACTTTTGAATGGTCTCAATGAAATAGTATTCAAAAAAGTTTCACGTTGTAAATCCGCTAAAGAGATTTGGGACAAGCTTCTAAATATTTATGAAGGAGATTCAAAAGTCAAAGAAGCAAAGCTTCAAACTTACAGAGGTCAGTTCAAACAACTAAAGATGAAGGAAGATGAGAATATTGCAACCTACTTCTTACGAGTCGATGAAACAGTGAATGCAATCATAGGATTGGGATAAGAAATCGAAGAATCTGTAATTGTTCAAAAGATACTAAGATCTCTTCCTATGAGATTTGACCCTAAGATATCAGCACTAGAAGAAAGATCAGATATAAACTCAATAAGCATGGACGAACTGGATGGAATATTTAGAGCATATGAAATGAGAACTAAACAAGAAAATCCAAATGTAAAATAAGCAGCCTTAAAAGCATCCAAAAGATAAAAATAAAATAAAAGCAACAAGAAGAACATAGAAGCAACAATGACGTCTCGAAAGATGATGAAGAAGTGGCCAACTTCATCAAAAGACTGAACAAGGGAACCAACAATAGGTATAGAGGTAAGCTTCCTTTAATTTGTTTTAATTGTGGTGGTATTGGTAATTTTTCTAACAAATGTCCTCATAAGAAAAATATGAATGATGAAGGTTACTCAAAAGGAAAACAAACATATAAAGGCAAAAGAACTACAAAGAAATTTTTCAAGAAAAGCTTATGCACCAAAGAAGACATCTCATCATCAGATGAAGATGAAGTCATTGATAGTGAGATAGGAAGAGTTCTATTCATGGAAGTAGAAGACTCTAATAAAGAATACTCTGAAGAAGAATATGAAGAAGTCGAAGAAGAATATGAAAAAGTCAAAGAAGAAATTGAAGAGCCAGAAGTTGAATACCGAGAAGAATTGATGTGTGCCATAGAAGTTATTAGAAGAGAAAAGAAGAAAAACAAGAAACTACAAGAGGAACTAGAAAATAAAGAAGATACTCAAGAACTAGAACAAATGATCACAAATTTGAAGGTTCGAATAGAAGAAGATAAAAGATTTGAAGAAGCACTCAAAGAACAACTAGAAGAAAATGACAAGAACGTTGAAAATTTGGAAGCAAAGACTGTCACATTAAGAAAGGATATTCAAAAGAAAAATATGCAGAATAGCTAAAAAGTTTTGGATGACATTATCAACAGTAAAAAATGTCATCTTGACAAGTCCAGACTTGGATACAATCAGACAGAAAAGGGATCAAGCTCCAAAACAACAAAGAAAGAAACATATCCAAAAAGCTATGCAGAAACAATCAAAGGGGATAGGAATATATACAAGGAAGATTACAGGGACACTCCTCCACTGAGAAGATTCATATTTTAGAATCACCAACAGACAGATAGGCCTCAAGAATAAGAAGGATTCATAAGAGCACCTCCTTTCAGAATATCTTCAACTCCCAGGTATCAAACTATAATTTTTGGTTTATGTTAGGCATGTAATAATTTTGGACATAAATATGTGAATTGTAGAGATAACAACAGGAACATAAACAACTTTGAAAGTCATACACAAAAGGGTTATCCAATAAGGCCTATTGAAACACAGAGAAGAAGTTACAACATGTTTGAATCTTTGAGCACTGAAGTGGAATGTTACAAATGTAACAACTTTGGACACATGACCAATATTGCAGAATGATAGTACCTCCTAGAGAACCACAACAAAATAACAACAGTCACAGACAGGAACCTCAGAAAAGGACATGGATAAGAAAGCATAATCAATATAGCAATGAAGAATGCACACTCACTCTACAAGCTAAGCAGAATAAACGTGGTTGGTATGTTGACAGTGGTTGTTCAAAACACATGATAGGTGATAGAGGAATGTTTCTTACATTAGGAAAGGAAGGAGATGGATCAGTCTCCTTCAGAAATGACGACTCAACTAAAATCATTGGAAAAGGAACAGTCAGAATTGGGAACAAGAATACAAAGGAAAATAATGTTCAACTAGTAGAAGATATGAAACATAATCTTCTAAGTGTGAGTAAAATGTGTGACCAATGTCATAAATTTACTTTTGATTCACAAAAGTGCGAGATAAGAAAAGAAGGTTCGGGAAAATTGATTTCTATAGCTGGAAGAACTTTAAGCAACATATATGTGTTAAGTGAAATTGGAAATGAAAAGTGTTATCTATGAAAGGAAGATGAAAGTTGGCTATGGAACATAAGAATGGGTCACATACATTTTGATAACCTTGTCAAAGTCAACAACAGAGAAGCAGACATAGAAATGCCCCAGATCACGAAACCAACCAACACTTTATGCAAGCATTGTCAACAAGGAAAGAAAACAAAGACGAGGTTCAAATCAAAGGAATATTCAATGACAAGACCACTGAAAATTGTGCACATTGATTTAGTTGGACCAACTACAACAAAGGGTTTAAAAGGTGAGAAATACTTTATGTTATTAGTTGATGATTATATAAGACTGACTGGAGTTTTCTTTCTCAATAATAAGTTAGAAGATTTTGAAAACTTTAAGATCTACAAGGAAATAGTTGAAAATGAAATGGATTCAAAAATCAAATGCTTGAGATCTGATAATGGAGGAGAGTTCACTTCAAAGGAATTTATGGACTACTACAACAGTCATGGAATAAAAAGACAATTCTCCGTTGCTAGGACACCTCAACATAATGGAGTTGTTGAAAGAAAGAACATGACAATACAATAAATGGCTCGAACAATTCTAATGGATTCAAAATTGACAGATATATTTTGGACACAGGAAGTGCATACAACAGTTCACATTCAAAATAGAGTAATGCTTAAAAACAACACTGAAAAAACTCCCTACGAGCTATGGAAAGGAAGACTAGCAAATGTGAAGCACTTCAGATTTTTTGGAAGCAAATGCTACATCAAAAGAGAAGATGGCAGAATGAGAAAGTTTGACTCTCGTGTGGACAAAGGAGTAATTTTTGGTTACTCAAGTACAAGGAAAGCATACAAGTGTTACAATATGAGATTGAACAAATTTGTGGAAAGCATAAACATAACAATTGATGAAATAGGCAGACCATAATCAAAGGAAGAAGAAAATGAATCAACGGAACAACCTTTTGAAGAAGAAGAAAAATATGAAAAAGAAGAAAAAAAAGTAGAAGAGTAAGATGAAGAGAATCCAACAGAAACAGAAGAGCAAGTTCAACAAGTGTCTTCAAAGACACCTAGAAGACGAGTACAGAAGAGTCATCCTTTAAATCAGATTATCAGAAACAAAGATGCAGTAGTTGAGACTAGAAGAATCTGTTCACCAGAACAAACACACCTATCACTCTTATCTACAATTGAACCAAATTGTTTTTAAGAAGCCATCAAGGATTAATTTTGGAATAAGGCCATGGATGAAGAATTGGATCAAATAGAGAAAAATGACACTTGGGAATTGGTTCCAAGACCAAAGAATAAGAATGTGATTGGCACAAAATGGGTTTTCAGGAATAAATTGAATGGATATGGACATGTTACAAGGAACAAATCTAGATTGGTTTGTAAAAGATATGCACAGATTGAAGGAATCGACTTTGAAGAGACATTTTCCCCAGTTTACAGAATGGAAGCAATCTGTTTGCTTTTAGTTTATACATGCTCCAAAAATATTAAAGTGTATCATATGGACATCAAATCATCTTTTCTGAATGGGGAAATTGAAGAAGAAGTCTACATTGAATAACCAGAAGGATTTCAGATGTTAGAGAACACAGATTATGTGTGTAAATTAAAGAATGCCTTGTATGGTCTAAAACAGGCTTCTAGAGCATGGTACTCTAGAATGGATAAGTATCTACATCAGGCAGGGTTCAGGAAAGGAAGTGCAGACAACAACCTCTATATCAAGGTAAGTCAAGGTAATATTTTATTAATTGAAGTTTATGTTGATGATATTATTTTTGGTAGTGATGACGACAGGTTAAGCAAAAAATTTGCAAAGGACATGCAAAATGAATTTGAAATGTCGTTGCTTGGAGAACTATCCTTCTTTCTGGGACTTTAGATACATCAAAGCAAACAAAGGAATTTTTATTTCTCAAACCAAGTATATCAGAGAAATTCTAAAGAGGTTGTGGAAGATTGCAAACCAATTATCACTCCCATGCAAACCAGTTGCAAGTTGAGCAAAGATGATGATTCAAAGTCTACAGATCAGAGGAAATACAGGTCAATGATTAGTAACCTACTATATGTGACAACATCCAGACCGGATGTAATGAAGGCAGTTGGACAGGTGGCACGTTTTCAAGCAACACCAAATGAATCACATGTATTAGCAGTGAAGAGGATTTTCATATATCTCAAAGGAACATAAGATTTTGGATTATGGTATTCAAAAGGAAAGGATCTATCACTTATTGCCTACACAAATGCAGATTGGGTAGGTTGTATTGATGACTGACGAAGCACTAGTGGAGCAATGTTCTACTTGGGTGAGTGTTTAGTATCATGGCTAAGTATATTGTAGCAGGATCATGTTGTACACAAGTTATTTGGATGAAACAAACGCTGAAAGATATACAAGTTGAGTATGATGAGCCCATTCTAATCTATTTTGATAATACAAGCACTATCAATATCTCAAAGAACCTAATGATGCACTCCAAGATGAATCAAATTCCAATCAAGTATCACTTTCTATGGGATAAGGTTGCAAAAAATAACATCAGAGTTGAGTATGTGGGCACAAAAGAACAAGTGGCAGACATATTTACAAAACCACTTTCACGGGAATCCTTTGAGTCTCTTCGCCAGAGACTCGGAGTTATTTATACTCTGAAATGAATGTTTTTGAATGATTATCTTATATGTCTTAGATGTACACAGGGAGAGTAGCCCCAGATGGGAAGATACCTTTTCCATTGATGACAAAGGGTTATAGATTCATCAGGTGTAGAGGACAGAGGCATGGTTCTAGGGGGAGGAATGGTCACAAAGATGCAAAGGACAGAGGCAAGTTTCCAGGGGGGGAATGAGTGATATGACTTCAATATTGCATGACATAATTTCAGTTTTGCATTAGAGTGTTGCCATCAATGAAAAAGGGGGACATTGTTGATTAAGGTTGGTTTCATTAATGTCAACCCTTGAAGAAATCCCTAAAGCATAAAGGATGAAATCCAAAGTTGTCCCCTTATGGTGAAAGGCCTCATGGGAAGATGCTTTGCGGATTGAGTTATCCTAGAAGTATGGTTGGAGAACCCATGCTTATTTTTGGAATAATGAGATGAAGGTTAGTGAATTTGTCAGTGAAACTCTCCTAGATGGATATTTATTTTCATTTCATTTTTGGTGGTATGTGGAATGTCACATAACTCCTCACATTTAGAGAGTTATGGCCATAAGAAGTTGGAGAACCCAATTTTGTGTAATGGACCCAAGTTTGTTTGATGGATAATGGTATGAGTATTGATATATTTTAAGGTAATACTATTATATATGGATAGTACATGTCATTCCATTTCTGGTGGTATGTGGAACATCACATAACTCCTCACGGTTTTAGAGTTATGGCCTTACAAAGTTTGAGGACCCTCATATGTCATCTAGAAGCCCCAAAAGGTCAAAGTAGTCAAAGTGGTTTAAGAGATTTTAGAAGGTAAATAATAAAGTGAGTGATGAGTGTACTATAATTCAAAGTGAATACAAAATAAATTATTTAAATAATAAATTTAATGGAGAAATTAGAAGTGGGTTAACCCTAAAATAAGGAAAGTGGGCAAAGTGACCTAGAAGATGTTTTTAAGGAAGCTAGAGTATAAATAAGAGGCAAGGCTCTCTCATTTTGGATCACACTTGAGCATATTGAATATATATAAGTTTATGAGGTAACCAAAGGATATCTAAGCCGAATTTCAGAAGGAAGGTGAAGAAAAGAAGGCCGGTGTTGGCCCTTGACCAAGTTTTGGGAGATACTTGGTCATATTTGACCATTTTTGGGACTTCAATGCCCTATCGAAGAAAGCGTGCAAGACAAAGTAGAGATCACGGGATCTTGACTAACTTTCGGTTATTTTTGGGTTTTGGGGAATATGTAATGGGAAAGGGATGTCGGCCCGTGGGTTTACCCATGTTTAGGCCCACTTTTGTAATGTATAAATAGATATATAGGTGATGTAAGTATAAAAAGTGTGTGGTGAAGAAGATTGGACAAGGGCTTAGTTCTAGAATTGATCTATGTGATTGACTTGTAGAGCTGAGTGCAAGTGTTGTAAGTGTTGAGTGCACAGGTTGTAAGGAGGCTCTGTGCTAGATCTACTCAGGGAAGGAGGATCTGGTGAGGAGCGCGCAGATCTCTTGTTCTATGCGGAGTAAGGTTTTTATAGATTTGTGTTGTAACCTGATTGACTAAAGCTAATAAAGAAGAAGAGTTGGTGGACGTAGCCCCAAGGTGGGGGTGAACCATGTAAATACTATGTGTTATGCTTTGTGATTATTATGAGATGTTTTGTATTGCTAAGTGCTTAGATTATATTGGATAGATCTATTCTTGCTTTGTTCTTCTGAGATGTGAATGAATGTTAGATCTAATATATATGAAGATGCTTAGTGTTGATCTACTGGATCTGATCTGTTTTACTGTTGCTAAGTGCTGAAATACCTTAGATCTAAGTGAATACTGCGATGCTCTGTACTTTCTGTGAAGTATAATAAGGAATGGATATTGATGAATGACCTATGATAAGTGCTTTCTAAGTGTCGTAATCACAGATTTGTGTCCCAGCTAAGGTTGCAAACACTTGAGTTTTGCAACCACCCCTGCCTCTTCCTCGAGTGAGACTTCATCTACTTCGCGGCTATTGCCGAAAGGGCCAGTAGTTAGGGTTTTTTTGGTGCATTGTTGTAGCATTGAACCCTGTGTCTACCCCTATGCCAACAAATGGTTCTGTTGCTGGGACTTGAAACTGTGATTGTTGGGAACTGAGAAAGAAAATATTTGTGAAAAGATTCGATCTAGAAACCGCAAAATATCTGTGTGTAGATCCATGCCCTAGTGCACAGTATTCTACTAGTATATAAACTCTGTGTTGAAAGGAAGAAGAATGATCTGAAATAAATAAGGCCAGATCTGAAGAAAAGAAGCAAGATCTAAATGCTTTGTTCTCTAAGAAAGGTAAAAGTAGAAGTTTCTAAGAAAAAAAGGTCAGATCTGTAGAAAAGAGTTAATATCTGTAAGCTCAGTGCTCCGATAAAGGTAAGAATAGTTAAAAGTTCTTAGATCTGAAATCTTTGTGCTCTGTAGAAGTAAGATAAGTAGAAATTTTGTTTCTAAAAGTATGGATCTAGGTATGTTTAATAGAGTCTGTCCTAGTTTGGAAACTAGGCCCTTAATAGATGAAAGAAAGTTTGATATGAATAGATTTGATAGATATGTTATACCTATGCTTAGAAAGAATGTTTGGACTAACAAGTGGATGTAGGATCCTCGAAATATTTTTTTGCAGGCTAGCTACCATGACCCTAGTGTGTAGTACAGAAGAGGTTGTGGATCATTTAAAATAAAGAGAGGATTAACCCTCTGTTATAGTTGCAGAAGATCAAAACATCTTGCTAAGGAATTCCCTAGTGGAAGACCTAGTTGTCTTTGTTCCAAATCTTTAAACCATGAAGTGTTGGATTTCCCTAGAATGATTGCTAAAATTGAAGACATGAATCTGAAAGAAGAAAACCCTAAGGCAAATCCAGAACTAGCATAACCCCAGAAAGAATCAAAGAAGATATTACTACAGATGAAAGGCACCTTGACTGATCACCGACATGTCAAGTTAGTAGAGATATTTAAAGAAAAATAATGCATCGAGGTAAGAATAGGAGACTTCGACATTGACTATGTTCTGGATGGGGAAACACAGGTGAATGTTATGATAGAAAGAACTTGGGAAGCTATAGGAAGGATTGCTATGACCCCTTCACTAAGTGGAATAGGGTTATTCAGAGGGAAACTGGTAAACCTATGTGGAAGGATCACTCAGATATCTATGAATGCTAATGGAATTTTGATAGAATAAGATTTTGAGATTATCAAATTTATTGAGGACAACGCCCCGTTTACTATGCTACTTGGAAGACCTTGGATTGAAAGAGATCAAGCCAGGAAGAAGGAAAAAGAAAAGGTTTTAGAACAATAGAGGCAAGAGTTAAAGGACTTCATGAACAGAAGGATCATGCAGTTGATTGAAGAATAGGAGAATAGATCAAAGCTATATCACACTAGGAACCCAGATGTCGAAGTTATCAGAATGACAGAGAAATCACAAAAGACTGAAGTTTCTATCTTAGATAAAGAAGATATTTTATACCTGAACCCTAAGAGAGAACGTCAGGAGCGCGAAGTAACTATGCCAAAGGAAAATAGGAATCAAAATGGAAAACGATAGACCGAGTTGAAGATTACTGGGAAGAAGGCTATAAAATTAAGTAAGAAGAGGGCGAATATTGAAAAGTTACAGGAGATTCTAGATAGAACATCGCAGAAAGAAAACTTGCAGAATGGGAGCTTCGCCAAGATATCATAACAACGACCTATGGCACTTCACCATGACGAAGCGATATAGTCGTTGGACCGAAATACCCATTCGACTTTCGCCCCGAACGAACAGAAAAGAGTTAAAGTATCATCACCACACCATTATACCATGCCAGAACAGATAGGACAAGAGTTAATGAAGCCCCATATCCGTTACAAACGATCTGTTACCGAGTTACTTACTTATTTCGTTACGCTAGGCACATAATCCATTTTTTCTAATTATGAATTTGAGCCCGCAGACTACATGAATTGTGAACAATGATTACTCCACTCTTAATCTCTATCCTATTATAGTACCTGTGTTACTGTGAGAACCTGAGACACTGATCTTGAGCGTATATGTCCGATGAATTTAGAACAACTGAAGAATCTTCAAGAGAGGTACTCGCTAGCCTCAGAACTAAAAGAGTCATGTTGGAGCGAGGACTGTCTACAGGTTTACATGCATCATCGATGAGAGGAGTGAAAGCCTCCCCATCGACTGCTTGAGTAGGAACATCCCAAGCCAGTGCAAAACGAAGAACCAAAGATAAAGACGATATGGCCAACGCGAAGTTGGTTCCATCCATCCTACCTGCTTACATACCACCTCTGAGTGGTGCGATCAACATAGAAAGTGTGCCTAGAGACTTCAAGTACACTCTAGTCACTGCGTACCTTTCGAAAGGGATACGTGCAATCCACGTAGATCAAGACAAGATTGTAGCATTGAAGTTCAGTGACTTCAACCTGGGAGATCACAAAGTCTATAGCATGCTTTCCCCATACAAGTACCTAACCAGAACCAAGGGAAAGAACTCGAAGATTGTCCCTCAGCAATGGACTATGAACCTCGCACAGTCAACTCTGTTGAACTTCATGAAGATCCCACATTTCGTATGTCACCAGGAAGTCAATACCTATGTTAAGCTACTCCTGGCGAGCTACCATGGAGGATACCTATGGTTGAACCGCCGCATCACAGTTGATCCAACGTTGATCAATAGGATCACAGGTATTAGCATGCAAGGCCTTGATCCCCATGATTACTATCCTAGAAAGACTGCGGATCACGCCCTTGCTTAGAATATCAAAGAAGATTATGGTGATGTTCAGAAAGGAGCGCGAGGCTACAAGGTAGATTCTATTGAAAGTGGTGAAGTTCACCTCTCATGGCAACTGATCGAAGGGAAGTTGGTACGCAAGAATCGACCCATGCAAGTATTCGGATTTGTAGTTGACCTCACAGGGAAGTGCACAGAGGGACTACAGATGAACTGGGCGAAGTACCTGGTGAATCAACTAGAGACTAACTGCAGAGAATCCCAGGATCAGGGGCAAGAATTTTAGTTTAACTGGCTCTTGATACTTATAGATTTCATTGCATGGGAGCTACCGGAAGGTGCAACCGTCTCGAACCTCGACCCTTTTGAGCCCTTAGCCACTAATTTCAACACATTATGGTATTCTAATGACATGAACAAGAAATGGCAGTCAAATTCCATCTTCCATACCTACTATAACCATTTGACGAACTCCATCCAGTGTGAGCCTCGAATAACCTCGAATACCCTCCACAGGCTTATAGCTTTGATGAAGTTCTTCGCAGAACGCCATTTCATATATATTACAACACGCGCTAATGAGCACAAGGAACAACTTCAGTCTTATTATAAGCTGACAGAAGAATACCTAGAGGAAATCACCAACGAATGGTCGACAGACCTCCTTTTTTCAGTAGACCCCACAGAATTGTATGACATCGACAGCCTAGAAGCTACGCAGGATACACCTGGGCCCAGTAAGACGAAGAAAACAATGAAGATGAGGAAGGATGAGGAAATACAGGATATAGACAACAGATCTGTAAGGACCACATCTATTACACCAGAGAAAGAAGGTAATGATGAAGACTTAGAATAAGTTGAACAGAGGCCAGGAGACGAAGTAGAAATCATAAAGAAAAGGAAGGGTTCACCTCCGAAGCCTTCCTCCCGGAAGAAATTGAAAGCACCCGTAACTAAGATGCAGACCATGCTCACTCCAGATAACTTTAGTTTCCTCCTTGCAACTATGAACAAAGCTATAGAAGAGATAACATAAAAGAATGAAGCTAAGCAAGAGACGATGTTCAATAGAATTGAGAGCGAGCTCCAAGGAGTGTAGCAGGCACTTCAGTCTAGCCGCGCAGTCTCCACTACGCCCCTGCCAGAAGGAACAACAGAAGAGGGAGATGAACCAGTTCAACTCTGCAAGATTGCTTCCATAGTCAAAGTACGCCTTCGAAAAGCACAGGAAGAAACAACACAGGCCACCCAGGCCTTAAAGCAAGCACATGAGGAAATCATCGAGAAAAGTTGAGCTACACAACAAGAGAAGGATGCCATCCAAGTGAAATTCAAAGAAGACAGAGTGAAGATCCAAAAAGAGAAAGAGCAGCTGCTCACGAAGTAGATCAAGATTGAAGAAGCAGTCAATAGAGAAGTTTTCTCTGTGACCGGCTTAGAGCAGAAAGAAGAAGAACCCTTAGAACGCCAAGTAATGAAGCTTGTTGAAGTTATTCAACAACTTCAACAAAGAGTCGTAGAATTAGAACTTCAAACCATACCAAGTACCCCGCAAGAAGAGCATGACCAGCAAGAAATGACTGCGCATAGCACAGTAGAAAGGATTAAAGCACTCATCAAGGAATGCAAACAATTAAGTAGAAGAAGTGCGTAGATACATGAAAACCTAACCGAAAATCCAGAATTGCATAAATTGGAGTCGCAGCTCAAGGAGGTGAAGCGTGAAGCCGAAAAGCTACAGGTACAGTTGAAGGCCTATCACCCGTAGAGAAAATGAAGCGGTCTCATGAGCAGTGCATAGCACAGTAGCAGATCCATATGATCCAAATCAAGGTAATGGAAGTAACTCAACAAATTCAACCTTTGTAGGATAAGGCATGTTAGCTATTTATATAGATTGATAACCAAGGAACAGAGCTAGAGTAGGTCGTGAATTCAGTATAACAGCGCCTAGAAGGTCGAGTGAATGTTGCACTCATCCATGAGTTTTCCAAGCAAGAAGCAGTAGCAATGTAGTAGGCCGAAGCAACTTGAGCCAAGATCAAGGCGTTTGAAGCAGAATTGGTCAGACCTGAGTGACTCGGGACGAGTCACAGGTGAGTTTTGGGGGCCTCTTGGCCCTTGACCAAGTTTTGGGAGATACTTGGTCATATTTGACCATTTTTGGGACTTTGATGCCTTATCGAAGGTGTTATCACTCCAAGAAACTCCTTAGGGTTGTAGACTAAGGATGCTTGGTAACTTAGAAATAATGGTTTATATGTGTTTGGGACAATGGGGTCTTTAAATATTTATGTAAGAAACAACTTATCACACATCTAAAGATACAGTGCTTTCAAGAAACAATAATCAGATCAGATAGTTGAAAAAGAGGATGGAGAACACTATTCTTGATTGCCAATACAAGTGAATGTAGGGCTTGATACAAGATAGAGAGAAATCCTTTAATTTCAAGTCTATGAGCTCAATAAAGAGATAACAGTCTTCATGAACTAAAATAAACTGAAACAAAGTATAGAAAATGAAAGATGGACAATTCTGATATTGAAAACGAAAGGAAACTGAACTTTATTTCTGCAAAAAGAGTCTATACAGTAGCATAAAATATCTCCCAGTTTGAACCCTTGTCTCTTAGCAAAAATAGGCATTTATAGCCTCTTACAATCAGTTTTAGAGATCCTGAAAACATGGATCTGTGTTTAAAAATAGCAATTCAAATGTAATTAAACAACTTCATAATAAAGATTTAACAACTAAACTATCATTCGGATTGTTTCCAATCTCAAAAATTCGCCAT
>JZKD02S1794623.1:500219-516083 GCA_000966675.3 Picea glauca | reverse complement strand
TTGGAGAACAAAGGTATTGTTCTGCTGCACTGTTGTTATGACAAAAGGACTTGTCTAGAGAGCCTCAAATTTTTCGTGTTTCCTCTTCTCCTTCCTGGCTGCATCCCACTTTAAGACTAAATCCCCTATTTTGAAGACATTTGATTTGACTTTCTTGTCGAAAGTTTCTTTGATTCTTTCTTGATGAAATTCTGTTT
Organism: Picea glauca; assembly: GCA_000966675.3. Lineage (NCBI taxonomy): Eukaryota > Viridiplantae > Streptophyta > Pinopsida > Pinales > Pinaceae > Picea > Picea glauca. Next base: position 515,886 of record JZKD02S1794623.1, on the reverse strand, counting down.
GTTCCAAGATCTTCTCTCTATCTTGTTGTAGTTCTACCAAATTATGAATTCTCCTAGTCAAATCACTTGGTTCAGAATCAGTTTCTTGTAAGAACTTTGCAACCGGTAATGCAAGTTGAACAGGAAATATGGCCTCAATACCATACACCAACTTGAAAGTAGATGTACCAATTGATTTCTTACATGTAACCCTGTCATCCCACAAGGAAAACTTCAGTTTGGAATCCCAACCTTTGGAATTTTGTTCAAGCAACTTCTTTATGATTCTGACTAAACTCTTGTTGGATGACTCAGCTAAGCCATTCCCTTGCGGATAGTAGGTTGTGGAATGTACCAGCTGAATTCCCAATTCTTCACACAATTTCACCAAGTGTTTATCTTTGAATGCAACAGCGTTATCAGTGACCAATCTCTTGGGACAGCCAAATCTGGCAAATATGTTTTCTTGCAAAAAATTTATGATGACAATATGATTGGCGTTCCGAGTGGGAATAGCCTCAATCCACTTTGTAAAGTAATCGGTGGAAACAAGGATCCACCGGTGCTGACCACTAGAAGGTGGATGAATTTCACCTATGAAGTCTAGGCCCCACTGCTGGAAAGGCCCTGTGACCACTATAGGTTTGAGGGGAAGAGACTTCAGTTGTTGTTTACCTTCGAATATCTGACACTTGTCACAAGTTTTCACAAACTTATACACATCTGAAAATAAGGATGGCCAGTAGTAACCAGATCTTAAGATTTTATGTGCGGTGGTTTTCCAATAGTGATGTCCTCCACATTCACTATTATGAAATTCAATCACGACCTTAGTTGCTTCTAATTGATTTACGCACCTCAACAATAAACCTATGGGGTTTTTCTAGAACAACAAGCTGTCATTGATACATAAATTTATGGCTTTGAGATTTAAAGCCTTTCTTTGAGTTTTTGTCAAATCTGATGGGATTGATAAAGTTTGCAAAAAATGAATAATATGACTGTACCATTTGCAATCAACTAAGTGAGCCGAGACCTGCATTTCCTTACCTTCTTTATTCTCTGAAGAATGATCATTTTCTGCATTAATATTCATCAAATTTATTTCAAGCAGCCTACAATTTTCCTCTACCAGAAGTTTAGCAAGGCCCTGACCTTCAACAAGTTTTGTTGGTTTGATTTCAACATCGAATTCAATCAACCTTTCTATCCACTTACTCCTCTTGCCATCAATTTTGGGTTGGACAAGAACATCTTTAACTGAACTGGAGAGAACGAAAGCTATTACCTTTTCCTGAAGAATATAAACTCTGAAAGCTTTCAATGACTTGACAAGTGCATATGATTTTTTCTCTAACAATTCATACTTTACTTTTGCGTCCCTCAAGACCTTACTGAAGAAGGCAACCGGCTGCTCCTGATCATCAGCATTTTTTTGCAAGAGTATTGTTGCGATTGTATCACTGGAAGCAAATGAAAAATGTAAAATACCTTGGAGAAATCGGGGCTGATCAAAACAGGGGCTGTTGTGATGGCTTCCTTGATGGAATTGAATGAATGTCTGGCTGCTTCAGTCCATTTTACCTCAGAGTCCTTTCTCAACATAGCAGTGATATGCTTTGTGAGTTCAGCAAAATTTACTATAAACCTTATGACAAAGTTTATAGTCCCAAGGAAAGACTAAATGTCCTTCTTTGATCTTGGAAGAGACAAATTTTTAATTGCTTCTACCCTCTTTGGGTCAATTTTTACCCCATCAGCTGAAACAATATGCCAAAGTAATTTCCCTTCCTTAAGTGCAAAATTTGATTTTTTTGGATTAAGAGAACTGCCATACCTTCGAAATTTCAGAAATGTCCTTTTTAAGTGCTGCAAATGAAGTTCATGGCTACTTGAGAAAACAGTGATATCATCGAGATAAATTAGGACAAATTTATCTTTCTCTCCAACGAAAGCAATGTCCATTTCCCTTTGGAATGTCGCTCCTACATTCATCAATCCAAAGGGCATCTTCTCGTACATAAACGTACCCCATGGAGTGGTAAAAGCAGTCTTTTCTTTATCATCTGGATGGACAACAATCTGGTTGTATCTAGAAAAACCATCAATAAAAGACATCACCTTTGATCCTGACACCTTCTGCAGAATATGCTCCATTTTAGGTAGAGGGTAGTTGTCCTTTCTAGAACACTTATTAAAATTTCTGAAGTTGACGCAGAGTCTGATCTCCCCATTCTTCTTCCTAACCGGCACAAGGTTGGCAATCCATTCTGAATACCCGAGGGGAATGATAATGCGGGCATCCAACAGTTTCTTAATTTCCCTTTCCATTGTAGGCAACAAAAAAGGGTTGAAGGATCTAAGCTTCTGCCTGAATGGTTTGGTGTCTTTATTTAAGGGAATCTTATGTTGAATCACCTCTGTGTCAAAAGTCTTCAATTCATCATACTGCCAAGCAAAGATGTCTGCAAATTCCTTTAGCAATTCTCCATAATCAGCCCTTTGTTTTTTAGTCAAATGTGAGGCTAAATTGACATGTTTAGGATCTTGCTCACTGACCACATCATACTACAAAACTTCTGAATCTTTTTCCCCGCTTTGCAATTTGACAGCCACATCATTGTTATCGAACAACCTTTCCAACGGGACCAAACCTTTAGGAATTCAGTTGGTAGACAACTGAACTATTTCATGTGCTATGATTTTGCTTTTGAACTTTGGCTCCTCAACTTCATGGTCATGTTCATTCTCCTGATCAATCTACAGATCTGCGAACTCATCTATCACTGCAAGGAATCTAGTGAGTTCGGCATCATCTTCAAAAAACTTCCAAAATTTTACATTATCAGGGAGAGAGGGCCTATATTTAACTTGAATTTCATAAGTTAATTTATGAGGAAGAGGGGGCATGAATGCACAAGTAGACACAGCCAATGAATCATCCAATTCATTCATTTCTCTAGGTACATATGCAATTTTAAAATCTGCAAAATCATGAATTGCCTTCAACACTTCATCTCTGTATGCCTTCAACCTAACATGCTTTGCTTGAAAGGACTTATTCACCTGCTGAATAATAAAATCTGCATCTCCAAACACCTGCAATTTTTTAATACTCCTCTCTTTGGCTGCATTCATTCCCAAAAGTAATGCCTCATACTCAACAATGTTATTAGTCACTTTAAAATCGAGTTTAAAGGACAAATGAGAAGTTTTCTTAGAAGGAGAAATGAATACCACTCCTGCTCCAGCTGACTCTTTAGTGCAAGCACCGTCAAAGAACATGGTACATAGATCATCTTCTGCTATTTCTGTGGGATGAACTATGATCTGCTCTGTGGGCTTTCTGATCAGCAACGTATCATGTAATGAATCATCAATTTGCAAAATACAAGATCCCATACCTGTGTCGATTGAATAGATAGGATGATTGGATGGATTTTTCTCATCACTGATTACATATGCCAACTGAGATTCCCTGTATAGCCTCCTATTCACCCCTCCAAAAACAAGAATAGTAGCATAGGAGAGATCCATCTGAAGAGTGCCACCTAGTCTCTTCATCCACAATCTTGATAGTAGACATCCAAATTTAGGAGGTATGTCAGCCACCACTATATCCATCACCATAGTCTTCATTGATGCTTGGGTCAAGGTTATAGCCAAATACTTAATCATCCCAAGACATTTGACTTTTCGAGAATCAAAAGAGAAAAGGTCATGATAAGACTTGGTAATCTCTAGCCCAATCTCATCCATGAATTCCTTTGGCATCAAATTGTGCGAAGCACCGGAGTCCAACAAACAATTATGTAGTGTTTTCTCATGAATATTTAGAGAGATGTAAAGGGAGGACAACTATCATCTCTGTCTTCTATCATTTGGCCTAGAGTGATGGTTGGTTTATCATCATAAATGTTGAGGACATCAGCAGAAAGGGATACAGATTGGGGATCTAGAGTTTTGAGGATATCTCTTTTGAACATTTCATTTTTCATCAGCTCAACTAGAGGAATAGGAATCTTAATTTTTTGTATTTTAGCCTCAAAATTAAAAGAATATGGAACCTTATCAGTAGCTTTATCAGAAACCTTTACATGATTTGAAGGGGCTTCCTGATTCTTTTGTCGTTCAACAGGAGGCTGACTTTCTGGAGTTTGATGATTGACAGGGGCAACAGTCTTCTTAGGAGGAGCTGATGCTTTCACTTTTGAAGAATTTGCTTGTTGATATTCCGATGCCTAATCTTTTTGCTTAACAGGGGCTGTTCTCTTTTCAGGAGAGGTTGGTGCATCTTGTTGAGAAGTATTAGATTTGGATCGGAGATTATATCTATTCTTATCTTCTGTTGTGAAAATTCCATCACCCATAGGATCATCTTCTGTCTGTTCAGTCATCAATGATTCCTCATAGTCTTGTTGTGTTAGATAAGATTTCCCTATCTCTTCTCCAACACAATGAATATCACCTTCTCCATATTCTTGATCTTCACCATTGTCTTCGTCCATTACAACATTTTGAAGAGGGACCTTTATCCTCTGATCTTCAGTAGAATTCTTCTCTCTTTGCAATATCTAAGTGGGCTGATTACTCCTTCTGAAGTTGTTGGGATATTGATTAGGATTTCTGCTTGCAGCATCATAAGTACCTCTTCCCTTCACAGGCTATTTATTTTCGATCTTGATCTTAGATATCTCAGAGGTTAGAGACTCTAGCATTTTGGCCATTTTATCAAGTTTTGGATCAGCATTTGATGAAGATTAGGCTTCATTCTTTAGTCTTCTCCTATCAGAATCTCCTTTCTGCTTCTGGGAGGCCAGAATATTAGATTCCACCTCAAGGGAAACATCTTGCATGAGAGATAATGTTGGTGACCTCATTTCTCTCAATAGTAAACAGAAATCTGAATCAAAAGCATCGGAATATGTGATCTTGGCAGAGGCATCTGACGGTTTTATCTCAGCTGGTATTTTTCCATACATCCGGTTAAACCTCTTAGTGAAATCAGAGACTGACTCACTACTTTGTTTCCTCAAGTTTCTGAATTCTGTGATGTAGTAGACAAAATCTCTTCTGTCGCCCCAATGTTTCAGAAATGTCTCATCTAATTGTTTGATTCTGGAAATGGAACCAACAGGGAGTTCTTTGAACCATTTCCTAGCATGGCCATCTAGGCTTTGGACAAAGACTCGTGTCCAAACATCTTCTTCTTCAATATTAAGGTTCTCTGCATAGCTGTAAAAAGCCTCAATATGTTCTTCAGCAGACACATCGCCTTCGCCTGTGAATTTGGGCATATATTTATGATAGTCTCCCATTGGCATGGTTGCTACTGGGTTTGGCAATATGAGTGGTGCATACCTAGCAGCTAGGATTTGTTGCATCTTAGTGAAAGGAGGTGGTGCAACCATGACTATCAGAGGTGGGGAAAATGATAGTTTCTTCTTCAAGTCTTCAACACTGGAGGAATGTGAAAGAGGTGAATCTTCTAAGGGGAAAGAGGTCTGATAAGAGGCTCTTTAAAAATTTGCAAGCTGCCCAGCTAAATTTTCTTCACCCTTAGCAGATAGCTCTTGGAGGAGATGTTCAACAACAAGGAGGCTAGTATAAATGTTCAAGTGATATTCTTGTTGCTGAGAGTGGAAAGAATCAAGGGAAGAAGAACTGTGGCTTCTTTCTAAATTCTTAGATGTTTTTTCAATCAAATTATAGTCTATCAATTTTTTATCACTAGGATTTTTCTGTTGATCAAAAAGAATTTATTCTTCTACAGTATTTACAGTTGTTTTTTCATCAGTGTTCTCTGAAAAGAACTCAATTTTTTCTGCAGTAGATTTTCCAGAACAGAGAAGAGGATTACCTTTTGTATCTGATCTTGATGTTTGAACTTGAATGGTATTTCCCTTTCTGAGAATTGATTCTGGATTGGACACTGGTGTGATCGGTGATTCTTGAGGATTTTCCCTAGTACTGATCCTCTTAGGAGCCATAATGAACTTGTGGAGTCGCCAGATAGATGATTACAACCAACTAAAAATGTCTAATCTTTGTCTATCATCAAAGATCAGCTCTGTGTCGTATCCCAAGAAAGAAGAGCTTGAATTCCACCTCCCCGACAATGGCACCAATTTGTTATCACTCCAAGAAACCCCTTAGGGTTGTAGACTAAGGATGCTTGGTAACTTAGAAATAATCGTTTTTATGTGTTTGGGACAATGGGATCTTTAAAGATTTATGTAAGAAACAACTTATCACACATCTAAAGATACAGTGCTTTCAAGAAATAATAATCAGATCAGATAATTGAAAAAGAGGATGGAGAACATTATTCTTGATTTCCAATACAAGTGAATGTAGGGCTTAATACAAGACAGAGAGAAATTATTTAATTTCAAGTCTATGAGCTCAATAAAGAGATAACAGTCTTCATGAACTAAAATAAACTGAAACAAAGTACAGAAAATGAAAGATGGACAATTTTGATATTGAAAACGAAAGGAAACTCAACTTTATTTCTGCAAAAAGAGTCTATACAGTAGCATAAAATATCTCCCAGTTTGAACCCTTGTCTCTTAGCAAAAATAGGCATTTATAGCCTCTTACAATCAGTTTTACAGATCCTAAAAACATGGATCTGTGTTTAAAAATAGCAATTCAAATGTAATTAAACAACTTCATAATAAATATTTAACAACTAAACTATCATTCAGATTGTTTCCAATCTCAAAAATTCGCCATCTATATCCTTTGGCTCCTGGAATCTGCGATGTAATGAAACATGGTACGACACCTGTCTTGACAGTTGGATTTCTTCAAAGTTCATAATCAATCTTTGAGGAAAATTGTTTTGCATGTGGTTTCCAAAATTCTCTCGAACCTCTGATGCTGAGTCCTTTGCATGTGATCTGATATTCCCTTGATACCCTAGAACCTCTTTATAATCTGCAAAAATTGACATGTTATGTCCTTGGTTTCCAAAAACGCTTTTCCTGCTTTTACTAGCTAACGGGATTTATATTTCGCTAGTTAGCTGGTGAAAGCGCTGCCTTTCACCAGCTAACGGGTCATAAAATTTTGCTTTGCGCTGGTGAAAGTTCTGTTTGATCCAAAAATGGACTTTCACCTCCAAAATGCGATTTCAACAAAAATTCAATGTGTTTCGGATTTCTCCCCTTGCATGTTAACAACCACTTGAGCAAGTACCTTCAAATCTAAATGGGATTTTTACTTTTGTTTTTGTTTCAATCTTCTTATCTGCCTTTTAAGGCGTTTGGAACGCCACCATAGACTATTGTAATCTTTGGTGAGTTTCTGCTTTATTTTCTTCTCTTTAACACTTTCCCAAGCCAGTGTCTCAAACGCAGTGTTGGTTTTTGCGAAGTTATCAGACAACTTCTTATACCTTTCTTTGATTACCCGTTCCAAAACCTCTTGTTGAGCGATTACCTCTTTCAGATGCTTGATTTTCTGAGATTTCTTTGACTTAGATCTTTTTGATGTTTCTCCTTCCTCTGTATGAGTGAAGGTCTCATAATTCTATGCAAACTCAGTTGACTGCTGAGGACTCTTGGTGACAGGGCTCTCATCTTGTTGCTCTGGTTCTGAGTCTGTGTAGGGTAGGTTTAATAGGTTTGTTCTTTTTTTTGTAGGCTTCTCTGTGGGCTTCTCTGTAGTGGTTTCAAGGTTTAACCTTTTCTTTGACCTGTGGGATTTTACTCCAGATATTCTATCTTCTGGAGGTCCTGGCAAGGTCCTCCTCTTCCTCGAACTGCTTTGAGGAGTCAACTGTTTCTTTGAACCTTTCCCCTGTTCATTTACGGGCTGATTCTGTGTTTCAAAGCCCTCTCAGAATAGAAAATGCTGCCAACTCCTTCCCTATTGTTTTAATTCATACCGAATGATCAATTTGATAAGGCCAAAGTGGCACAGATTATTCTTCATGCTCAGGGGTTGAGCCCTGATCTTCTTGCAAACCTTAGTTAAACTCTTATGTAGGAAAAAAGGTAAATTGAGGAGAGTTTTACCTGTGAAATGGTCTAGGAGCTTAAAATGATACATCATGAGTTTGTCATACCTGCCCTCCTAGGTTATGTAGAGTTGGATTCCTTTAAACAACTCCTGCCATTTTTCTTCTAGATAGGAGACTAGCATGCTCTTTTTCCATGCATTGTGCCTGAACTCTTCTTTCAAATAGGCTCTGAAATTTAAGTTTTTGGTGGCAGTGGTTTTGAACCAACTCTGGCCCGACCTTGGTAGGTTGTTCGCTACAGTGATGGCAACTTCATCTACTAAGATCTCCAAGGACCCAACACGTGCCTTATTCCCGTCGAAAGTTTTGGCAAAAGATTCTGCTGTCGACTGGTGGCAACCATTTTGCAACCTCTCAACGAATTCAATACACCCTGCGTTTGAGAAATGTTTCTGGACTTCTGGATGTGTTTGTAGAAAAGATAGGCTGTCCAACTCTTTTCTGAGTAGAGAACCTCTGCGTCTCCTTGCCATTTGCAGTTTTAAAACCTCAACGATTCTATATACCAACGCAGAAAACTTTTAATCAGGTCGAGGTCTTGCGTTGTTGAAAGCCCTCGACTCTGTTCTTTCCACATTAGAAACTTAACAAACATTTGTGAACGATGCGTGAGAGGGAAGAAATGATATGATTTGACGTTGTCAACCTGGTAGTAAGCTTTTGTACCTGCGTTAATGGATTTTAACTTGCCATCCCCGACGCCATGATTGTGGAGCATGCATTTCTGAAACGGATCCGATTTGTAATCCAACTTGGACGTGGAACTCGAGTTTTCATGATTATCCACTTTCACCAGCGCGCCTTTCTTGATTGCATGACGTTATTTGATCGCATCATCATTCAATTTTTGAAACGTGGATAAATGCTCGTGATTCCCTCTTTCTCCAGCCAATGGCCCGTGGAAAACACCACTTAGCTGTTGAAACTAACCGCTTTCACCAGCACACATTCCTATGGAAAACACCCCTTAGTTGTTTGAAAGTCATCACTTTCACCAGCGCACAACCCGCGACAATGCTTCTTTGGATGTTTTGAAAATCAATACTTTCACCAGCGCAGAGACCTATGAGAGACGCTCCTTAGTTGTTGAAAGTCGCCACTTTCACCAGCTAACACTCATATTTTAAACACACGTTAGCTTTTGAAAGAATTTTATGAAAATTTTAAAGAGAAGACATTTATGGGTCATATTATTTCTAAGACAAAAATCAAAACCTAAGTTTTGCAGCTAGAAAAACTCAAAAATAATTTGAGAAAACTACCAATAGCCATGCTATCCACCACAAAATGTGACCAAAGGGACGGGTTCATTTTGGGAGCTAACAGAAGGAAGCGTGAAAGAAAAAGTAGAGATCACGGGATCTTGGCCCACTTTGGGTCCTTTTTGGGTTTTTGGGAATATGTAGCGGGAAAGGGATGTCGGCCTATGGGTTTACCCACGTTTAGGCCCACTTTTGTAATGTATAAATAGATGTCTAGGCGATGTAAGTAGAAAAAGCGTGTGGTGAATAAGATTGGCCAAGGGCTTAGTTCTATTATTGATCTATGTAATTGACTTGCAGAGCTTAGTGCAAGTGTTGTAAGTGCCGAGTGCACAGGTTGTAAGGAGGCTATGTGCTAGATCTACTCGGGGAAGAAGGATCTGGCGAGGTGCGCACAGATCTCTTGTCCTATGTGGAGTAAGGTTTTGATAGCTTTGTGCTGTAACCTGATTGACTGAAGTTAATAAAGAAGAAGAGTTGGTGGACGTAGCCCCAAGGTGGGGGTGAACCACGTCAATACTGTGTGTTATGCTTTGTGCTTATTCTTAGATGTTTTTTATTGCTAAGTGCTTAGATTATATTGGATAGATCTATTCTTGCTTTGTTCTTCTGAGATGTGAATGAATGTTAAATCTGATATATATGAAGATGCTTAGTGTTGATCTACTGGATCTGATATGTTTTACTGTTGCTAAGTGTTGAAATACCTTAGATCTAAGTGAATACTGCAATGCTATGTATTTTTTGCAAAGTATAATAAGGAATTTATATTGATCAATGACCTATGCTAAGTGCTTGCTAAGTGTTGTAATCACAGAGTTGTATCCCAACTAAGGTTGCAAACACCTAAGTCTTGCAACCACCCCCGCCTCTACCTTGGGTGAGACTTCATATGCTTCGCAGGTGTTGCCGAAAGGGCTGATAGTTAGGGTTTTGTTGGTGTTCTTTTGTAGCGTTGAACCCTGGGTCTACCCCTGTGCCAACAACCAGAATTCAAGGGAGGATAAATTCTTTTGATGATCTTTTAAGGTATGTTATTTACAGGTCATCTCACCATTTTCTCAATAAAAAAAATTCTAGAATCATTCAGATCATGAAATTGATATTCCAATGAGGAAACATATCCAAGTATCTATGGTAAAAAATTGATCTTTTGGGTCCTTGTATTTTTGGAGTTACACTCTGTGGAAAATAGGGTTTGTGGTTAGTCCTGAAACTAGTCTAAAACAGGGGTTTCGAGAAAAAACGTCATAACTTCTTCATAACAGATCTAAATTCAGTAAGAATTTTGTTTTGGTTACATTATAGTCTGTAGTATTCTATGTAACTTTTTTAGATATATTCAACAAATATTTCGTGCGAGGCACGCTCTACAAGGTCGCTCTCTAGAATAAACCATAATTCAACAAGGTATGTCATTTTTTCTATAAATCCTTTTCTCAGAGGTTTCAAGTAGTGACACTTGGAGGAATTGCATAAAACACACTGAAGAACATTGAATATCAATTTCATATCCTTATTCATTACAGGTACATAGTTATGATTATTTCAAGTTAGGGTTGTTGACTAATCCAAAACTAGTCATGTGAGATGAAAGAAAAGTTTGATGAAAATGCTAGTCTCTTGTTGTTAAAGTTAAGGAAGGTTTGGGGGTATGTGAATATATATACCAGGTCTATTATAGAGATACAAATCATATTTGGATGATGAAATTGATGAGGGATTTTGGTTAAGGTACATGTTGGGTACATGGTTGAGACAAGTAGTTGACGAGTTGGCACATACATGAGGTGTATAGTTGATGATGTTGGTACATATTGATGAGTCATAGTTGATGAGTATGTGAAACATGATTGGTACATACTTGGTACATGGTTGGATGCACTTGTTTATGGTACAGGTTGATTACAGGTTGTTTGGTACAGGTTGATTACAGGTTGTTTGGTACAGGTTGGTGCATGGTTGATGCACTTGTTTATGGTACAGGTTGATTACAGGTTGAGGTATTGGTTGATGCATGGTTCAGGTTCATTGGTACATGTTTACAGTGGTATATCTCACAGTGATAGTGTGACAATCATTATACTTCTACTTTAGGACAGTTGGACAAGGAAATGACAGGTGGTTGTAGTCGGAGAACATAGGGGGTTGTAACCTCCTTCTGGTTGTAGCTAGAGAATTGGGGAGCTGGAGTTTCCCTCAGGTTGTATTTTGAGAAACTAGGAGGTTGGAGCCTCCTTCTAGTTGCAGCTGGAAAACAAAGGAAGTTGGTGCTTCCAATGAATGTAATTCTTCTAGACATATAAGAAAATGAATTCTGTGGTTTTCTCCTGCTTTGGGTTTCCAAGTAAAACACTGATGTATTGTAATGTGTATGATTGTTCATTTGTTCATTTCTCATTATTGGATGATAATTCTACATTGATATAACACTTTGATTATTTGGTTAAGAGGGATTACAATTTCTCTATTATTGATTCAACCCCCCCCTCTAAGTAATCCAACAACCTATACCTTAAACTCAGAATCTACACTCTTAACTATTTCGTAATATTCACATAGCTCATACGGGTAATATATGAAGCTAATTCCATTGCTTTAGCTCTCTCTTAATCAAATTAAGTAAAACCCATCTGTATTGGATAAGGGTATACCCTTTGTAAGACCCTTGTTAATGATGCCACTAGTATAGTTATAGTGTTTCTTATAGTAATATATCTATTTTCATATTCAATACGAGTAATAAGGATAAGGAATCCCATAATATATGATAGTTATAACATGTGGAATTGATATAGAAGATTATTGGTCACTATGCTCACATAACTAGGATTGATAGTAATACAATACGACCATGAATGTGATTATATTATGTAAATATGATAGGTCTCTGTTTCTATTAGCTAATGAGATTTAACTATCCTATGCCTAATCTGATTCCATTGTAATTCCCAGAATCATTTGTATTACTTGGAGCTAAGTTAGGCATCACTCCTAGCTATAGTGTACATACTAGTGAACATGCAATAATCATATACTATATGAATCATAGACTATCTGATTGTGTTCTCTTTATCTCCTTCCTAATGCCACCTTGAGTATGTTGTCATTCTCTTATATTGTTGGTGCCAAATGTGTATGTTTTTGGTTAGTCTATTGATATTTTACCCTAAAAGTTCTCCTTGGCAATTTATTCCATGTGTCATGATGAGATCTGCCCCAAGGGTATGATCAATGATCCCTTGAAGCTTTTTTTGAGCATATATCTAAGAGGATAGTAACAAAATGTATCATGTGATATTGTTTCTTGTTTTAGTTTTAAGTAAATGTTTTGTCAGTGATTATTTTTGTCAAAGATTGTAAAAAATATGGTTGTTCTAGTTTTTTCAATATATGTTCTTAAATGCTTGTGTTATAAATTTAGTATTTCCATTTAATGTTTCTATAACTTATGAACTTTCATATTCATGAATTTCCAAAGGATAGATATTGATTCGAGATGTCTAGATAGGAGTCTCCAAACATTCCTCGCAAACGCTCTAGGCTATCCCAAGAAAGAAGAAGAGGAACCCGTTCTTCGACTGAGACTCTAAGTGACCAATGACAATCTCGTCTGAAGAGATTATCAAACGAGTTTGTGAATAGATCAACTCGAGAATGTTCTCAAACAAGTGCTATGGATGCAAACTTTTTAGATAGGTTGCACATTGATACTCCTACACCTGAGAATGTAGGGAATACATCAGGACAAGAAAATATTGTTGGTAATTTTCTTTGATTTTGTTTATTTTTGTGTATTTATATTTATGTCAAGTTAAATGTTGTAATTACTTTCAAATGTGTGTGTAGACAATGATTTTAGTGTGAGGGAATACAATTAAAGAGAGAGTGGGTGTCACAGAGATTCTAATGTTGGTGAAGAGGGTGAAGGTGGATTTAGGAGGTGGCGTTAGCAAGAAACATAAGATTACATTCCTACATCCACCTATCCTTCATATGTTGGTGATGAGCTTACCTGGGAAGTGATTACTGAAGCAATGACCCTTGAGCAATGCTCAGGTGTTAAAATCAGGTTGGAAAATGATTTTAGGAGCTTGGATCTGCCTTGGGAGAGTAAACAAAGCTTGCATATTGTTTTGCATTCATTGCAAAACTTTATGGATGTATATCAAAATATGGGGCCAACCATTGGCAATTTTATCGATTTGATGAGGCAGAAAAAGTCAAAGCTGATGGGCCCTGATAAATGGGACGTAGTAAAAAATAAAGTTTCAAAAGAAAACATAATTTCGATGTTCAATTTCAAAGATGGGCCAAAGAGAAAGATGTTGAAGGTGCAATATTTTAAGCACCCCAACATAGCAGGACATATGTATAATAGATTTTTGGCACCATATGGGAAATTGCGGTGGAATGATGAGGTTCCAAATTATTTTTCTAGACACTTCTATGCAGATGTTTTCATGGACATGCACCCAGATTATACTAGTCTACTGTTTGATTATTATGGGGTTGGTAAAGGAAAGACATATGATAAAAAATGGGCATATCGAAATGTGACATTGCATAGGCCTACACGAGATTTAGTATCTCACCCAACAAGAGAATTTTCTTCACATTCAGAGTTGCGAGCTTCATCAGAGGTTGGAAAAGAGGCTAGCAATGCAATCGGGGAAAAATTGGAATCGATTTTTTATAGCGTTGATGTTGGTTTGAACCGTTAGCGAGCGGAAGCCAATTCTCGAGCCATTTTTGTTTACAAAATAGATGAAGAGTTAGATACCATGTCAGTAGAAGATATTAAAGAGTATGCAAAAAAAATTCGTGATGGTTGGAAGGAGGTCATTCAGAATGATGAACCGAGCAACGGATTGGTACATGTTCTAGTTAGTAAATTTTTTTACGCATTTGAGGATAGTTTACTTCTAATTCTAGATCTAGATACATATCATTGTATATAGGCACTTTTATTCAGAGTTTTTCATGGACATGCACCCTGATTATACTAGTCTATCGTTCGATTATTATGGGGCTAGTAAAGAACATACATATAATCGAAAAGGGGCATATCGAAATGCGACATTGCATAGGTTTCCATGACCTTTAGTATCTCTCCCAACAGGGGCATTTGCTTCACATTCAGAGTTGCGAGCTTCATAAGAGGTTGACAAAGAGGCTAGCAATGCAATCGGAGAAAATTTGGAATCGATTTTTTATGGTGTGTATGTTGGTTTGAACCATCAATGAGCAAAAGCCAATTCTCAGGCCAGTTTTGTTTATAAAACAAATGAGGAGTTAGATACCATGTCAGTAGAAGATCTTAAAGAGTATGCAAAAAAAAATCGTAATGGTTGGAAGGAGGTCATTCAGAATGATGAACCGAACAATGGATTGGTACATGTTCTAGTTAGTAATTTTTTTACGCATTTAAGGATAGATTACTTCTAATTCTATTTCTAGATACACATCATTGTATCTATAGAAATAATTGAGTTGTTATTGTAATTAATTGCAATTTAGAAATATGTTAAATGAATCTCCAGTTAATAGGGGACTTGATTCCACAAGTTTAAATTTAGATGGGATGAATTAGGTATGTATTTTCTCGTATCCACCAATGAGCACTTTAGTTGTCCAATTTCCAATCTTTTGAATAAGAATAACAACATGACATTTATAATTTTGTATAAATGTGAAGACATTGAATCCTAGATTTAGTTCTTAGTTGTGTTTTTCACAAATCCCTATTCCATCTCCTACTACTTGGGCAAGCTTGTCTCAATTCTCATTAGGAGAGTTTGAAGAGGGTGGGAGTTCACAGGTATCATTGCATGTTGAAAACAAATTTAGTTATATATTAAAATTGCAAATTGTCATTTACATTATTAATTTAAAAGAAGAATGTATTAAACAACATTTAATTTATTGAATCATAGGTTGGCACATCATAGGCATTACATGTTTCAGAATTTAAAACTACAATTTAATGTGTTAAAATCATTTAAATTTAATTGTCAAATTTTCAAATTTGAAATGTGTTATATAGGGCAATGTGGAGAAGAGAGTACCTGAGAGTGTGCTTGAACAAATTGTGGAGAAGAGAGTGCAGGATATTGGGATTGAGGAGGAAGCATCCATACCTGGGAATGATGCATCTATTCATGATGATTCATAAATGTATGTTCATTGCAAATTAGTGAGTTTTAATTTGTTTTTATGTTGGAGTTTTATATAAAAGTGTTCAAGCCGCATGGGTGTAAACGGATTGGCAAGTGGCGTGTAAATGGAAGGAAATTTGTAAAATGAAGTCTCATGTTCGATTCTCACCCGGATTTACTCGTGTGCCATTCTTGTGGGCTGGGTGGTTGCACCTGGAGTTATAGTGGTAGCCGACAGG
>JZKD02S1794623.1:482101-494548 GCA_000966675.3 Picea glauca | reverse complement strand
ATTCTTTTTTGTTGAGTCGTTTGTAGTCATAACGATGGGGTCATTACATATGGTATCAAAGAGGGTTCGACCTACGACTTGGGATCACTACAACTCTCATTGAATTGATATTTTATTATAATGTTTCTAATTAAGTTTGCTTTATTTGTGTTGGTAATCATGGTTAGAGGACACCGTGGAGGCAGACGACGGGGTGTTAGGGTAGGAGGTGCAATGCCCCCAGTAGCATCCACACTTGAGGGGTCTAACCCCCAGGGAGACGAACAGGCTTCCAGGCAAGAACAAATAGCGATGGGTGATGTGGTTGGGATAATGTGGTCCTTTCAGCGGATGTCCGAGGCACTGATCAGCTGTTTGGATAGAGATGAGGCCAGGGCATCAATACCCCCTAAGGGTCCACTACGTGCTCTGGTTAGTACTGGTAGCATTCATCGCGAACTCGAGAAGGTCAAGTATCTTGAGTTTTTTGGTGCTTTGAACGGCGCATCCGTTGAGGCATGGTTGGAGAATATGGCAATGTGCTTTGCACTTCACAAATATACCTCCAACATGAAGGTCCACATGGTGGTATTTCAACTGAAGGGAAGCACTCTTCTATGGTGGAAGACGCTCCTGTCGCAATTGAACGTGGCCGTCGAAGACGTGTCATGGGAACTTTTCGATGAACGGTTCTGAGAGAGGTATCTATCAAAGGAATTCATTGAGCATCAGCTCAATGAGTTCAATGCCTTGCGACAGGGAGTTCGTATCGTGCCCGATTACGAGGCTGATTTTATGGAGTTGCTTCGGTATGCTCCACACCTGAATACCGAGAAACTTAAGGTCAAAAGGTTCTTGTTTGGAATTAATGTGAGCATTAGTGCAAAGGTTAGGATTCTGATGCCTCAAACCTTGCATGATTCCATCCAGAAGGCTCTCATAGAAGAGGAAGATCTTATCAGTGAGGTTCAGAGTTGGACTCCAGTGAGACTAGCAGGGAAAGTGTCATTTGGTGCACAACAACATTAGACACCAGCTAGGAATTCACCAGGATATCATAGATTTCAGAGAGGATCCACTTTCAATACACCTTGACGACTAGTGCCTCAGTAGCAGACTCCTTACCGAGGACCACAACATCAGCAGTAGCGTCGACCACAACAACAACACTTTAGGCATGTTCAGAAGAATAGACCAGGATTCCAGGCTGGTGGGCCGTCAGCTTCTACTTCGGGTACCAGGAGTATTGGACCGAAGAAAGGGTGTTGGACATGTGGGGAGCCACATTACTAGTGCGACTACCCATTGGAGAGAACTAGAGCATTTGAATCATTCGGACCCACTACCATGGGAGATTTGGGCAAGGCCCATCGGATTCATGAAGCGGTGAATAACCACCAGGCAGAGCACCAGTCAAATGTTCTCGAGACATCAAGTACCGTCGTTGAGAAGACCCTTATTATTTTGATAGATCCAGGTGCTACAAAGAGTTTCATTTCTAGTGCAGCGCTAAAAATAATTAAGTTAAAGGCAGTCGAACATGATGAGTTTAGCTTTGTAGAAATGGATTCGGGAGCCAAACAAAAGGTTGGAGGGAAGGTTATGGGATGTAGCCTTAACTTAAGAGATTTTTTCACCAGGGCCAACCTGTATGCCATGATATTAGGATCTTATGACGTCGTNCTAATATCATGGCCAACCTGTATGCCATGATATTAGGATCTTATGACGTCGTGATCGGTATGGACTGGTTGGAATTGCATGAGGCAACACTCAACTGTAAGAAAAAATGATTAATCTTGGTCGATGATGAGGGACATAGATGCATGATTGTAGGTCTAAACTATGGAGTCTCCCTGAGGTTCATCTCTTCCTTGAAGCTACAGAAGAGCATGTGCAAGGGATGTAATCTTTATGTGATACTTGCGTTAAATGAGAAGGGAGTAGAGGAAGGACTAGAACACCTTTCGATGGTGAGAGATTTTGCTGGCATCTTCCCTGAGGAGTTACCTAGGATTCCATCAGAGAGGGAATTGGAATTTACCATAGACCTAAAACCAGGGACTGAACCGATAGCAAGAACGCCTTATCGGATGTCGACCCTGGAGTTACAAGAGTTGAGAATGAAACTGAAGGAGTTGTTGGACCCAGGACTTATACGTCCAAGTGTCTCACCGTGGGTGCATCTGTTATTTTCATACGGAAGAAGGATGGGTTGTGAAGACTCTGCATTGACTACTGTCAACTGAACAAAGAAACGATCAAGAATCAATAGCTATTTCCAAGGATTAATGATCTGTTTGATCAGATGAAGGGTGCAACAATGTTTTCAAAGATTGACTTGAGATCAAGGTATCACCAGTTATGGATCAAGGAGGACGACATCCCTAAGACCACCTTTAAGATGAGGTTTGGACATTATGATTTTATTATTTTACCTTTTGTACTGATGAATGCCCCTGGGGTATTTATGATTTTGATGAACATGGTGTTCCACGAATACTTGGACAAGTTTGTCCAAGTATTCAATAATAATATTTTTATTTACTCTCAGATGTTGGAAGAGAATGACGAGAACTTGCGCTTGGTACTATAGTGTCTGCGAGAGAACAAATTGTATGGGAAATTGTCTAAATGCTCGTTTTATCAATCAAATATTCACTACTTAGGGAATGTCATATTTTATGAAGGTATCGTTGTGGATCCAACAAAGTTCGACGCTATTATGGAATGGCATGTGCTGAAAAATGTCCCAGAAGTGCATAGCTTCATGGGTTTAGCGGGATACTATCGACGATTCATCGAGGGATTTTCGAAGATTACAAATCTGATTACGGAATTGAAGAAGAAGAACAAGAAGTTTGTTTGGACAGAGAAATGTGCAGAAGAATTTCATAGGCTCAAGGATCTATCGACAACAACACTAATACTAAAGGTCCCCGACATGGATGCGGACTTCTTGGTATGCATTGACGCATCCAAGGAAGACTTAGGTGGAGTCTTTATGCAAGACGGTCGAGTGATCTCTTACATCTATAAAACGTTGATAAGGCATGAGGAGAACTATGCAACAAATGGTTTGGAGTCGTTAGACATTTTTTATGCCTTGAGAGTTTGGAGACACTACCTTATTGGATGGAAATTTGAACTAAAAATGGACCACTGTGGGCTACAACACATATTTACACAAAGAAACTTGAACGTGTGACAACGACGTTGGTCGGAATTTCTTAGCGAGTACGATTTTGAGATTACTTACATAAAGGGAATAATGAACAGAGTGGTTGATGCATTGAGTTGGAGATCACACATATTTTCAGTGTTGCCTCTTCAGATGAATCTATGTGAAAATATTCTAACTTTATATCGCGACGATGACTTGTACAAAGAGGTCAAGTATTTTATTGGACAAAACACAATAATGGTACCAAAATTTGAAGTATTTACTATGGACAACGATGAATTATTGATATTTAAAATTTCAATTTACGTACCTCCCAAAGACAAGTTGAGGAGTTTGATCCTAAAAGAGGCTCACAGAGCAGTGTACATGGCTCATTATGGAGTCACGAAGATGAAGGAAAACCTTAAAACCTTATTATTATGGAAAGGAATGAAGGTAGACATAATCAACTACGTGGCCATATGTCTGGAATGTCAGGTGGTGAAAGAATAACATAGACATCTGGAAGGATTACTATAGCCTCATGCTATTCAAGAATCGAAATGGGAGGTCATTTTGATGGATTTCATTGTTGGATTGCTACTGACAACAAGGATACATGACTTGATTTTTTTGGTAGTCAACACTTTGACCAAGAGCGCTCATTTTATTCCTGTGCGAATGAGATATCAGGCACTTGACATAGCTAGAGTTTTCATCAGTGATATTGTGAGGCTTCATGGCATGGCTAAGAGGATTATATCCGATCGAGGATAGGTGTTTACTGGATGATTTTGGACTAGTTTCCAAGAGGCCTTGGGAACCCAACTTAACTTTAGTATCGTGTATCACCTGGAGACAGACGGGCAGACCGAACGAACAAACGAAATCTTGGAGAACATGTTGGCACAGGGGAAGACCCAAGGTTCAATGCTACAACAATGCACCAACAAAACCCTAACTACCAGCCCTTTCGAAAACACCTGCGAAGTAGATGAAGTCTCGCCCGAGGTAGAGGCAGGGGTGGTTGCGAGACTCAGGTGTCTGCAACCTTAGCTGGGACACAGATATGTGATTTTACTACTTAATAAATCACTCAGCACCATTAGTTCCTCAATATGCAATCAATATCCACTTCCCTAATAAAAAAAAGCTCCACAACATTCACACTAATCTAATGTATTTAGGCACTTAACATAGGTAAATAGATCAGATCCAACAGATCAAGCACTAAGCATATTCATATAGATCAGATCTAACATTTTCACTAAGCATAAGTAGATCTATCTAATCATATCAAAGTACTTAGCAAATAACACATAAATGCATCAGAACATAGCATAGAGCAGAGTAAGACAATATTTACGTGGTTCACCCCCACCCTGGGGATATGTCCACAAACTCTTCTTCTTTATTATGTTCTTCAAGAGGTTACATGCATAGAGCCTCAGAACCCTTCTCTGCATAGAATAGAAGATCTATGCAGCTTGCTAGATCCTTCTTCCTTGCATTACAACACAAATCCGTCCACCGTCTGTTACAACCACTTGCACTTAGCTATGCAAGTCTCTTATAGTCATGCAAAAATCACTTACAGACCCTACTTGCACTTAGCATACATTTGCATCACATATATGCTCTTCCTTACATTGCCTAGACATCTATTTATACATTACAAAATAGTCCTAAGCATGGGTAAACCCATGGGCTGACATCCCAATCCCATTACATAATCCCAAAAAAGCCCAAAAAAGACCCAAAAAGGGGCTGAGATCCCGTGATCTCTGCTTCATCTTGTGCTCCTCCTTCGACAGTCTGTCAAAGTCCTAAAATAGGTCAACATGACCAAGAATCTTCCAAAACTTGGTCAAGGGCCAACATTCCCCCAACACTCACATGTGACTTGTCCCGAGTCACTCTGGTCTGAGTAGTTTTGCCTCGAACACCTCGAGCTACCCCGACCTGTTGATGTGCTATGGCCTCTTGCTCGTCGAACTCTTGGATAACTGCGTCATTCACTTTCCCTTCTAGGAACTTCTCTGCTGCAATGACAACTTGTTCTAGCTCTACTCCTCAGATTTCAACCTCTGTGAATAATTGGAACACCTTATCTTGTATTGGTTGGAGCCATTGAGTTACTTCCATAAATTTTCTTTGAATCGTATGGATTTGTTGTTGGGCAGTGCATTGTTCTTGAGACCGCTTCATTCTTTCTATGGCCGACAGGGATTTCAGCTACGCCTGTAGTGTGTCTGCGTGCTACTTCGCTTCCTGGAGTTGCGAATCCAGTGCCTGTAACTCTATATT
Source organism: Picea glauca (assembly GCA_000966675.3). Taxonomy (NCBI): domain Eukaryota; kingdom Viridiplantae; phylum Streptophyta; class Pinopsida; order Pinales; family Pinaceae; genus Picea; species Picea glauca. The sequence goes on along the minus strand of JZKD02S1794623.1, from coordinate 489,099 downwards.
CTTGGTGAGGTTCTCATATGTTTGGGCACTGCGGCTACTCAGCTGCTTGCATTCCAGGGCAAGAGATTTTAGTTTGTCACCTGCGCTGTGGGAAATTTCTTCTCATTGGTCCCTTACATCCTGTGGGGTCTTGGGCACAGTGCATAGCTCTAAATCTGCGATGCATTGTTGTAGCTACTGGATCACTTCTTCAAGTTGTGCCACCTTCTGTGGAACTCACTCTTTGGTCTTTACTTCTATGACTATCACAGAGTGAAGTGCTCTGTTGACCATTTCCTTTAATTCAAGTTTCTCTGTGAGAAATTGTTCCTTGCTTTGCTGCAGTTGTGCTTTTTCTTCATCCCACTTCTCTTGGAGAACAATCTTTTCCCATTCTGCAGTACTGCGTTGCTCTAGAAGGACTCTCTGTACTTGTTCCAAAGCCTGGGTGGCTTGCACTGTTTCTTCCTTCGCTTGTCGAAGGAAAGCTTCGACTGTATCAATGGTTCAGTGGAGTTGAGCTGGCTCATCTCCCAGTTCTATTGTTCCTAATGGCAAAGGCGTAGTGGAGATTGCATGACTCGATTGTAGTGCCTATTGCACGCCTTGGAGATCAACCTCAATTTTATTTTACATCTCCTCCTGCTTAGCCTCTTACTTCTCTGTTATCTCTAGTGAAGCATCATTCAGGGATGCTATGATGAAATTAAAATCATCAGAGGTGAGGACGGTCTACATATTAGTTATAAGGGTTTTTTATCTCTTCCGGGAGGAAGGTTTCAAGGGGGAAGCCTTCCTTTTCTTCAAGGGGTCCTCCTCATCTCTGGGTGGTGTTACATTTCCTTTCCTCTGTTGAGTTTCTATGCCATCTTCTCCATCACCTCCTTTATCCGATGAGATGGAAGTAGTCTTCACGGATGTACTGTCTAAATCCTGAACCTCTTCAATCTTCTTTGTCTTGCTAGGTCCGGGTGTATCCTGCGCAGTTTTTGGGCTGTCTATGTCGAATATCTCTACAGGGTCTATTGGAATAAGGAGGTCCACCGACCATTCCTTGGTGATCTCCTCCAAGTCCTCCTCCATCAGTTTGTAGTAGGACTGTAGTTGTTTCTTATGTTCATCAGCATGCATTGTGATGTAAATAAAATGTCGATCAACGTTGAACTTCATCAAGGGTCGAAACCTGTGGAGAGTATTCAGGGTCATACGAGGCTCGGACTGGATGGATGTATTCAACTGATTGTACTATGTATGTAACACAACATTTGACTACCATTGCTTATTCATGTCACTGGAATACCACAGTGTACTGAACATCACATCCATAGGTTCAAAGGGCTCAATGTCCGGGAAACTCGCACCTTCCGACATCTCCCAGGCAATTAAAGCGATCAAGATCAATAGCCAGCTAAAATGAAATTTATACCCTTGATCCTGGGCTTCTCTATAGTTGATTTCTAATTGGTTGACCAGGTACTTTGCCCAGTTCATTTGAAGTCCTTCTTCTCACTTCCCTATGAGGTCAACTACAAAACCAATGACTTGGGTGGGTCGGTTCTTTCATAATAACTTTCCTGCGATCAATTTCCAGGCGAGGCGCACTGTGTCACTCTAGATAGAAGCTACCTTGTAGCCTCACGTTCCCTTCTCTACATCTTCGTAGGTGTCCTTGATACTTTGAGATAGAGCGCAATCCATGGTTTTTCCAGGATAGAAATCCTATGGGTCGGGGCCTTGCATACTCATCCCTGTGATCCGATTGATCAACATTGGATCCACTGGTATATGACGGTTTAACCACAAGTATCCACCATGGTAATAGGATAGCAACAACTTGACAAATTCATTCACTTCTTGGTGTCTTCCGAAGTGAGGAATCTTCATGACGTTGAGAAGTGTGGATTGCGTGAGGTTCATAGTCCATGATTGAGGGACGATCTTTGAATTATTTCCCTTTATTATAGTTAGGTACTTATGTGGGGCGAGCATGTTGTAGACCTTTCTGTTGCCGAGGTTGAAGTCGATAAACTTCAATGATGCAATCTTGTCTTGGTCGACGTGAACTGAGCATATCCCTTTTTGGAGGTATGTAGTGACCAAGGCATATTGAAAGTCTCTGGGCACACTATCTCGATTTATTACATCAATCAGAGGTGGTAGATAGGCGAGTAATATGCTTGGGATCAGCTTAGCATTCGCAAGATCATCCCTGTGCTTGGTTCTCTTTTCATCTGATGGCCGGGATGGTCCAACTTGAGCAGTGGACAGAGAGGCCAATAGTCCTCTCGTCAATGATGCTTGTACACCTATAGACAACCCTCTCTCCGACATGACTCTTTCAGTCATCAAGTCGAGGAGTACGTATGTCACTAATTCTTCAACTGCGTTGAGCTCCTCAGACATACGCGCTTAGGATTAATTATATTGGGGTCAAATTAACTTAGACATTGTAATAGAATAAACAAAAAGAGTGCAATGATCACTGTATACAATTCACTTAGTCTATGGGCTCAAACTCTTGGTTAGCAAAAGTGTTCTCGGTGCGTGGCGTGACAGGATAAATAGGTAACTCGGCAACAGGTCTCTTGCAACGGGTATGAATCCTTAATTAACTCTGTTTGGTCTGTTATGGCATGGTCCAATGGTTTGGTGTCGAGCCTTAAATGTTTTTCTACCCATTCGGAGCACCGGTCGAACGGTTATAATGTCCCCAACGGCTATATTGCTTCGCCATGGCGAAGTGCCATGTGTCACTATTCTGGTATCCCGACGAAGCTCCAATTCTACAAATTTTATTTCTATGAAGTCCCCTTTGGGATCTTCTGTAACTTATCCCTCTTATTACTTAACTTCCTAGCCTTCTTTCCAGTGAGATTCGTCTCGATATTCATTTTTCCATTCTGATTCTTATCATCTTTTGACATAGTCACTGCGCGCTGTTGAGATTCTTTCCTACGATTCAGGGGTAATACCTCTTCTTTATCTGGGATAGGTACTTCAGTCTTCTATGGATATTCTAATGTTCTTTCAGCTTCGACATCTGGGTCTCTAGTGTTAAATAACTTTGATATGTTCTTCTGTTCTTCAATCAAGTGTGTGATCCTTCTAGTCATGAAATATTTTAACTCTTGTTTCTCCTGCTCCAAAACTTTTTCTTCTTCCTTTCGTCTAGATTGATCTCTATCAATCCAATGTTTTCCTAGTAACATGGTAAATGAGGTGCTTTCCTCAAGGAATTTAATAATCTCAAAATCTTCTTCTGTCGAAGTTCGATTGGAATTCATAGATATCTGAGTGAGCCTTCCACATAGGTTTACCAGTTTTCCTCTGAATAACCCTATTCCTTCCAATGAAGGAATCATGGCAGGCCTCTCTATATCTTCCCAATTTCTCTCTATCATGATGTTCACCTGTGTTTCTTCATCCATAACATAGTCAATGTTAAAGTCTCCTATTCTTGCTTCGATGCATTCTTTTTCTTTGAAGATCTCTGATAAGATGATATGTTGGTGGTCATTCAGGGTTTCTTTCATCTGTAACAATACTTTATCTGATTCTTTCTAGGGTTTTGCCATATTTTCTTGATCTGCCTTAGGGTTTTCTTGATTCATATTCATCCCTTCAATCTTAGCAATCATTCTAGGGCAATCCAACACTTCATGGTTTGTAGCTTTGCAACAAAGAAAACTAGGTCTTCTCCCAAGGCATTCCTTAGCAAGATGTCTTGGTCTTTTGCAACTGTAATAGAGAGTTAATCCTCTCTTTCTTTTAAATGATCCCCAACTTCTCCTCTACTGCGCGCTAGGATCATAAGAGCTAACTTGCAACAAATTATTTCTAGGATCCTGCATCCATTTGTTAGTCCAAATATTATTTCTATGCATAGGTATAACATATCTTTCACTATTCTTATCAGATCTACTCATATCAAGCCTTCTTTCATCTATCAGTGCCCTAGTTTTCAAGCTAGGAAAGAATCTATCAAACAGACCTAGATCCATACTTTAGAAACAAAAAATTTCACTTATCTTACTTTTACAGAGCACAAAGCTTTCAGATCTAGAAATTTTCTACTATTCTTACCTTTATCAGAGCACAGATCTTCCAGATCTTACCTCTTTTCTTCAGATATGACCTCTTTTCCTGGCACAAAGCTTCACAGGTCAAGTAAAATGCTACACACTAGGGAAACATATATACACACATATATTTCACAACTTCAGGACGAATCTTTCCACAAAGCTTCTTCTTTCTTAGTTTCCAACAATCATAGTTTTAGGTCCCGACAACGGAACCATTTGTTGGAACAAGGGAAGAACAAGGGTTCAACGCTACAACAACACACCAACAAAACCCTAACTATAGGCCCTTTTGGCAACACCTGCGAAACAGATGAAGGCTCACCCGAGGTAGAGTCAGGGGTGGTTGCAAGACTCGGGTGTCTGAAACCTTAACTGGGACACAGATTTGTGATTGTACTACTTAATAAAGCACTCAAGACCGTTAGTTCCTCAATATGCAATCAATATCCACTTCGCTGATAAAATGGATCTCCACATCATTCACACTAATCTAATGTATGTAGGCACTTAGCATAGGTAAATAGATCAAATCCAGCAGATCAATCACCAAGCATATTCATATAGATCATATCTAACATTCTCATATATCATTAGCACTAAGCATAAGAAGATCTATCTAATCATATCAAATCACTTAGCAAATAACACATAAATGCATCAGAACATCGCACAAAGCATAGTAACACAATATTTACGTGGTTCACCCCCACCCTGGGGCTACGTCCACCAACCCTTCTTCTTTATTATCTTAGTCAATAGGTTACATGCATAGAGCCTCAGAACCCTTCTCCGCATAGGACAAAATATCTGTGCACCTTGCTAGATCCTCCTTCCTTGCGTTACAACACAAAGCCTTCCACCGTCTGTTACAACCACTTTCACTTAGCTCTGTAAGTCTCTTATAGTCATGAACAAAGCAGTTACAGACCCTACTTGCACTTAGCATACATTTACATCAGATAGATGCTCTTCCTTACATTTCCTATACATCTATTTATACATTAGAAAATATGCCTAAGCATGGGTAAACCCATGGGCCGACATTCCAATCCCATTACATAATCCCAAAAAAACCCAAAAAGGGGTCGAGATTCCGTGATCTCCGCTTCGTTTTGCACTCCTCCTTCGACAGGCTGTCAAGGTCCCAAAATAAATCAACATGACCAAGAATCTCCCAAAACTTGGTCAAGGGCCAATAGGACTTGTTGTGCATGTACGTGATGGACCAACATAAGCGTTGGGAAGAATTCTTGTCACTGGTATAATTCACATATAACAACAGTTATCAAAGAACCATTAAGATGGTGCCTTTCGAGTTCCTTTACAGGTGACCATGTCAGATGCCTTTGAGTTGGGATCGATTTGAGGATAGGATCCTGGTGGGGACAGAAGTGATCCAAGAAATGGAAGATCAAATGAAACAAATAATACAAAGGATCAAGGAAGGACAGGATCGACATAAGAGTTATGTTGATGTGCATTGTGTCGACCGTAGTTACGAAGTTGGCGATCGAGTGTTCTTGTGAGTGAAACCGCATAAGAGTTCGATCAAGTTTGGAAAGGTTGCTAAACTCTCTCCTAGGTTCATGGGACCTTTCACAATTGTGGAAAGGAAGGGGACCATGGCCTATCGACTAGCCTTGCCTAATTCTTTGAAACATATGCAGGATGTTTTTCACGTATCTATTTTGAGACATTATATTGGTGATCCTACACATGTTATTGACATTAGTTCTTTGTAGGTATCTGAAGAGGGTGCACTCACAGAGGAGCCAATCCGCATCCTGGACCATCACATTTGACAACTACAACATCCAAAAGTAGATCAGGTCAAGGTCCAGTGTAATGATCCCAAGCCAAATTCTTTCTTGGAATCACTAACTACTACTAATTTATTGAGTTATTAAGTGAATACAAGATTCATCAACACATGGAGAACACAATATATTCAAGATGTAGAAGCACAAGCAAAGATCTGACCTTTTTATTATGAGCAATGTAAGATCAATACAATAGATGGACGATCTGGCATAAGCCTCAGATGGTCGTACAAGAAATAGATATGAGCTGCTACAAAATGCTCCCGAAAATACAAAATAAGCCTCCAAAGGCTCGATATACAATGAATACTGAATCAAGCAGATCTGAGCTGTACTAATGCTCAACCTCCAAGCTGGAAAGTGCCATGTTTTGCTAGAATGTTGAAACCCTCAATAATTCTACCCTGCTACCAAAAGTGTCCAATCATCCTAAGAAATATTCCAAATGATGGATCGGGCAACTGTAAGGACAACCCAGATGTCCAAATTCCCAAATCCACTCTCAAACCCCGTAGATCTAAATTCTCCACTGAATGGTGCACTCCACTGGATGACTGAAACCCTAGCTGGTTCAGCCCTGATGAAGGAGGCCTCCAAATTCTCTGAAACTCTCCAAGAATATAGATCGGGCTATGAGAATCCTGTGGGAGAAGTTTTGGGCTCAGATCTCAAGCAGATCTCCCTATATCTGAGTTTTACTGAATCACAGGATGTCCCGTATGGATCCAAGACGTCCCAATCTGCAGAAAAATGTAGAATGATGATAACCCTCTAGAAAAACCCTCAAACTGATGGTCCTGTCCTTGCAAACAAAACCCAACTGTTGGAATGGCCCCAGGCCCTCAGGATAAGCTGGATCGAACCTCCCTCTAGATGATGGTGCACCCTTGCTAGAAACAAAAGAACAGTACGGCCTGCTACCTTCTAAAGCGCTAGATGGAGATGGGCTGAGACTAGAATGGTGTGGAGGAGTCTTTCATCCCCGAGACCAATCTGTGGAATAAGGTGAGTGGATATTTCACCACTGAGTTTCTCACAAGGGTTTGTACAACAAAACCCCCAAACTGAATGCTCAAGAGAAATAGCAAATGCTAATCCAAAACCAGAATGAGTAATA
>JZKD02S1794623.1:466560-477338 GCA_000966675.3 Picea glauca | reverse complement strand
ACCAAAAGTGTCCAATCATCCTGAGAAATATGCCAAATGATAGATCGGGCAACTGTAAGGACAACCCAGATGTCCAAATTCCCAAATCCACTCTCAAACCCCGTAGATTTGAATTCTCCATTGAATGGTGCACTCCACTGGATGAATGAAACCCTAGTTGGTTTGGCCCTAATGAAGGAGGCCTCTAAATTCTTTGAAAATATCCAAGAATATAGATCGGGCTATGAGAATCCCGTGGGAGAAGTTTCAAGCTTAGATCTCAAGCAAATCTCCCTAGATCTGAGTTTTACTGAATCACAGGATGTCCCCTATGACTCCAAGACATCCCAATCTGCAGACAAATGTAGAACGATGATAACCCTCCATAAAAAACCCTCAAACTAATGGTCCTGCCCCTGTAAACAAAACCCAACTGTCAGAATGGCCCCAGGCCCTCAAGATAAGCTGGATCGAACCTCCCTCTAGATGATGGTGCGCCCTTGCTGAAAACACAAGAACAGTACGACCTGCTACCTTCTGAAGCACTAGATGGAGATGGGCTGAGACTAGAATGGTGTGGAGTCGTCTTTCATCCCCAAGAATAAGCTGCGAAACAAGGTGAGTGGATATTTCACCACTGAGTTTCTCACAAGGGTTTGTACAACAAAACCCCCAAACTGAATGCTCAAGAGCAATAGCAAATGCTAATCCAAAACCAAAATGAGTAATAGGTGTGCCCCAACCTCTTACCTATACTTTTCCTTCTAATTCTCTGTTGAGTTAGGTTAACTCCCAGGGTTAATATTTTATTCTTCTGTTGAGTTATCTTTTACTCCTTTATCCTTTTCCTTTCTTAAGTCAACTTGAAAATATAACTTTTAACTTCTTGACTTTCCCCCCCTCAGTGTGAGACTATGACCTAGTGGGGGTGCCCAGGCCACTGAGTCTCCTCATCACCTCTCTAAGAGGTGGGGGACATTACATCCAGTGGGGCAACTATAGTCCATACTCGGTGACCTGGGAGGACGCATATGATATGCACCAGCAGTTTCCATTTTTTATTGATAGATAGACTTATGATACTGTGAAACTTTGGGATGAGTTTTAAACCAAGAGGGGGTGTATGTAACATCCCACTCTTACGCGCACTGAATGAACTTATTCTTTGAAGACACTTTCTTGCAAGTGATCCAGGTTATTATATCTATTGGTCATTTTGATTATGATTATGATATATTATGGACTTGATGATATGCTATTTTTTATTTATTTAATGGACATGTGTTATTGACTAGGTTCTCTTGAGTGTGAAAGACTTTGTACCTTGAGGATGCAAAGGCATCGATGAAACCCCTTGGACTCTAGATCGAGTCAGGGAGTGGACTGTTGGGTTGAATGTTGTTGATGTGACATATGTTCATATGATTAGATGTTATAATGATTGATTATTATTGTTGACATGATTCATTGATGGATGTAGGCTGACGATAGCTTGCCGATCAGACTCACATGTGGAGTAGAGAGGTCACACATGACAACTAGAGACTTTGAGGGAGAGGTGTGGCAACAGCCCTGCCACAACCTACTAGCACTCCCAACGTGGCTCAAACTGTAGGTTAATGATTACCTAGTTCGAGAAGACCCACGATGTCGTGAGGGAAGTCTGTGACAGTCACTCATGATGATTCTAAGGGGCGCGCAATAAGGCAGGGGCCTTATTCCTTAGAGGTCCTTAGTCTTCCACAAGATCACCTGGTGGAGTATTGACTCCAAGGGTTTGATGTCTACCAAAGTCAGTCAAGAGGTGAGTGGCACCCTTAGAGCACGTAGTGTGTCCTGAAGGGCAGGTCGCGCAAGGAAAATAGAAAGAGGCGAGTGGCACCCTTGGAGCATGTGGTGCATCCTGAAGGGCACGTCATGATTTTAACTGGTAAGTAAATAAACCTAGTCAACCTTAAAATGAATGATGTGATATGCAAGGTTTAAAAACAATTTTCCCAAATAAAAAATGTCGCCTAGCCTAGCGAAATTAAAACTTAGGTATAAATAGAACTTGTGGTAAAATAATAATAATAATAATTAAACATGTAACAAGAAGGGGGGTAAGAAATTCAAATTTATTTATTAAAGTCAATATTATAATGGAGGATTAAAATTTTAAAAATGGAAATGGTTGTTTTTATCTACATTTGCTAATTTAATTTGTAGTTAAAAAAGAAAAACGGTAAATGGTTGTTTTATCTACACTTGCTAAATTGATTTTGAGTTAAAAAGGGAAAAGAGGGAATCTTAAAAGAAATAGGAAACTTGAAGAAAAAGGGGAAACTTAAAGAAAAGGGGAAACGTAAAGAAAAAGATGAATGTCTAACTTAGTAAGGAATCGTGCCTTGAGAACTTGCTATTTATGAACTCAACTAGGAATTAAGTAAGGAGTAAGTCATTTAATATTTGTAAGCCAATATTGAGACACCGAGGAGCATTTTTAGGAATGCTTTTAGGTGGGTGAGGGAAATAGGAATATTTAATTAATTAATAAAATTGATTTTCTAGTGCAACTAGGGGATGGGTGACATGTGTACGGGGGAGGTTTTTCAAAATCAATTAACTGAAAAGGGAATTTAATGAGAATTTGGGAAAATACTTACTTATAAAACTCTATAAAAAAGATGGAGGAGGAGGAGTATGGATATGATCTTTTTGCGTAACGTTACGCTGCTAAAATTTTACTTGATTGAACTTTCTCTTGTAGGAGTTGGGATACCCATCTCAGGTAATGAGTAGTAGCTCGACCTTGCAAGGTGAGCTGGGTGCTAGAAGTTCTCTGGTATTGTGTGCATGGCCCCTTTGCGGCTCTGGGGGCTCAGAGGGAAGAAGAGTACCCCTAGTGTTGGCTAGGAGGTACCGGTGAGGTCAAATCAGTTGGCAAGTGGGAGCTGGATGAAGTGTGCATGGGACAACAACTCAGAGCTTTCGCATTTGGCTACGGTACACATGTGTATATTTTGAATGGTAGTTTAATATTGTTCTTGCGCCTTCAGTAATGTACTTCTACTGTGTTAAATATTATGTTTTATTCAACATTTTTTTAATCAAATAACTTAAAGTCATCCCAGCCTTATGCTCGTTATATTTTGAATTGATTTCCCATGGCAAACCCAAACTCTGATTGCAATGAGTTCTATGTGTTTTTTTTATTGATTATTACGAAGAAATTTGTGTTTTTCCCTTATCCCTTTAGTTATTAGTCTGTTCCTGAGAAGTAGGCCAGGAGCCGAATCGACGGTCGTCACTACGGTGTTTAAAGAACTATAGATTCAAATTCCATGCTTTCCTATGCATGGATAATAAGTGAAGGACACATTTCACCCAGTTATCTAACACTTACTTATCTCTGTGTTTTTCTCTTATGATTAATCTCTAATCTTTGCACCTTCTTGTGAATGCGAATCTGTGCGTTTTTTAGCGATCCATTGTTGAATGATTAGTCTTTGTGCCTTCTTGTGATTGATTAGTATTTGTGTTTTGTTTTATTCATCTTTGATGAATTCATCTCTGCATTTTCTTGTGGAGGATTATCTCAACGATTTATATCTGTGATTTCTTGGCATATTACCCAACGCTTGATTGGTATAATCTATGTGTTTTTAATATTAAAACCCAACACTTGATTGGTAAAATCTCTGCATTATATTACTTACCACTGCAATTTTATACTCTGAGATTTTCTCTTTATATAGCTAATTACTTGGCACTATACCCAACACTCATGCCACGATTCCCTTGGCACATTACAAAAAATTTACTCCACGAATTTCTTGGCATTCTACACAACATCAACCCTGATTTTAATGGCATAAAGAACAATTCTTATTACACGGTTTTATTGGCACAATGCACAGTTCTGATCCACGATTTTATAGGCATAAGGCATAGTTCTTATTCCACGATTTTATTAGCACAATGCATAGTTCTTCTCCACGATTTTATAGGAATAATGCACAGTTTTTATTCCACGATTGTATTGGCATAATGCAAAGTTTCTGCTCCACGATTTATTGTCATATTGCACAGTTTTTACATTGCGATCTTGGCATATTGAAAAACCCTTTTACACCATGAATTTCGGGTGAATTACCCAGTCCTAACACAACGAATTCACCCATCCTCACCACTGTTTTTTTATTACATTGAATAGCTTATAATATTGATGACATCGATTGAATGATTGACAACGTTTTTATTTTGGTAGCATTTCATTGGTAGTGAATGGCAGTGAATCCTTTTTATAAACAACGAATACCCTTTTTATATGGCATCAAATCCCTTTTTATAAACATCGAATTCCTTTTTATATGACAACGAATCCCCTTTTCTACTGTGTTTTTTTTATGATTATAATTTATAGACTATAAATTATAGGCGATTTATATACATAATTATATAATCTATAATTTATAATTTATAGATAGCCTGATACGACTTCATTATTATGACTACGTTTTTATAGACAGCATGTGCTTGACAGCGATTGTGAATATCATATTAAACTCAATGATTTTAGAATGGAATGGATACAGTATTATAATGACATTAATGGATAACAAATTTATACACTGTGATTCTATACAACGATTTATACCACACGATATTATACAACACGATTTTATACAACTGTGTTCTCTGTGCTCTAAACACATCATTGTTAATAGACAAAGTTTTAATATGTGAATATAATAGACAACGTTTTAATTGTGAATATAATAGACAATGTTTTAATTGTGAATATGATAGACATAGTTTTTAATTGTGAGTATAATAGACAACGTTTTAATATGTAAATATGATAGACATAGTTTTTGTATAGGTGAATATGATAGACATAGTTTTTACAGACAATGTAATGATAGACAATGAATATGGTAGACAACTCTTTTGTAGTTTATCAATCAATAGACTTGTTAAAGGACATCGATTTATATTTGTTTCATTTTTAAAGGACATCGATTTATATTTGTTTCAGTTTTAAAGGACATTGAATTATATTTTTTCGGTTTTAAAATACAATGAATTATATTGTTTAAAAGACCGCGATTTATTGTTTCAGTTTTAAAAGACATGTTTCATAGATAGATTATTAAGTGAACTATTTGTTGAATATAATCACTTTTAATGTGTACAGATTGATGTTTGCTTGCAATAAAATTTGTTGCGCAAGGAATTTAATGTGTTGTATGAATGTTATAGTCATCAGTTTCCCTTTCATCTTGTTGACTTGTCGATTGGGTGCTTGGGTTAGTCGTCATGTGTTTTGACGGTTAATTCGGTCTCATAGCGCATTGAATGTTTCTTGGGTTATTGGTCTAGATGTGTCATGTTGCACCTTAGTTACTGTCACGCCTATCGTTGTGTGACGGCATGATTCCTAATGAGGGGATCATTGCATGCCCTGATGGATAGATGCGAATGATATCCTGGCCGAAGCCTTGTGCTTCCCGATTTGGGTGGTTGTTTGTTGTAATTGATGTTGGTACTTGGTTCTATAACACCTCAATGCATTTGGTTTTGTGCGTCGTAGAGATTTTCTAGTTACTAGTCGTCAAGCCATTGTGTCGGGTTGTTGATGTTGTCCTTTAGTTTGTAGGCATTATATTTCTTGTGTCGAGCTGGTAGTCGTTGTTATCTGTCTATTGATTATCGCATGTTTCATCCAGTTGCATGATTTGCTACTATGCTAAGTTGTTGTTGTCTATTTCCTGATCTATGTGCGTTGTGTTCGTCATCAAGTTGTGTTATTTAACTGTTGTCATTGTTTCCTTCCTTCTAAAAAAAAAAAAAAAACTTTTGCATTGAGTCGTTTGTAGTCGTAACGACGAGGTCATTACAATGTGAGCTAGCTCACATATAGTACATGTGATCTAGCTCACATATAATTTCAAAGAGCATTTGATTATATGTAATATGAATACATCCCAAAGATGAAATATTTAAATGGTTTTTGAAGAATGACTTAATAAATGTGCAGATTTTTGTTTTCTTCATGTACATGAAAGATTATATGAAAACATTTATTCCACCACAAAAAGAGGAGATAAGTATTTTCTGGAAGAATGGTTTTTAAAATAGAGATTTTTGAGCTTTCATAGATATAATTAATTTCTTGGAAGATGGATTAATATGGAGATTTATGAGTCCTTTAATTTGAAAGGGAAATTGATGGAATTTGATTATATGAGAACATCTATTCCACTGCAGAAGAGGAGAGAAGTATTTTACTGCTGATGAGATTAGTATTTTACTATTGAGTAAATAAGATCACGTAGGATGAGAATTTCACCTGGAGGATTTGAGACTTCATCCACACAGAGATAAGTATTTTATTCGAAGAATGACTTAATATGAAGATTTGTGAACTTTCGGCATACATAGTTCTATATTTATTTTTAGATTATTATCTAACTCTGAACACAATAATTGGTTACCAAGAACACAATTTTTCTTTTTAATTTTTTTTAAGATTTTAGATAAGATTTTACAAATTGTTTAAATCATGTATGCTTAATGTGGAGAGTAAGTATTTTGGAAGTTTTGGAACTTTGTGATGGAAGTTTGGTTTTAAAAAAGTGCCAAAAAAAGTGTAATAAAAAGAGAGGGAAAATCTTAAATTTGTTTAACTCTGGTTGGGTATGTTATTATTTCTTATTGTTTATTTAATATTTAATTAAAGTATATATGCTAATATGTGTTATTTGTTTTTATTATTATTATTTTTATTGTTACAGATGTTTAAATTATATTTGGTGGAAAATATGTTTACATTATATTTGGTGGAAAGGAGTATGTTGGAGGATGAGACTTAACTCTTTTGGTATGTATGTCAATTTTTCTTTAATCACAACTTGTTTTATTTATCTAAAATGGTACATGTGTACATTTTATTTTACATGTGTACATATATTTTACTGTAAATTTTTAATTTTTGAATTCTATTTTCTTTTGCAGGTTTGAATTGTAAATTTTTTTTTTTTGAATTCTGTTTTCTTTTGTAGGTTTGAATTGCAGGTACGAAGTGATCTATCTTAATTTGATGGCTTAGAGTCGAGAATTTTGGAGTTAAATGTCATAGGTTTTGTTATCATCCTAAAATGGATGTGGAACCTATGTATTCGACGGTGTAACTATTCAAACTTTGATTATAATATATATATATATAGGAAATGAAAACAAATTATAAGAATTGAAAGTAGATTCAATTTTACAAATGTTGGTGTCATTTTCGAAACCAAATTATGAGTATTTGCAGGAGTCCGCAACCTCCAAAGTTCATGTAAGCTAGAGGTAATTCTATGGTTCCTGCAAATAGTCCCATTCGCTAGTTTTCGGCCGAAAGAAACCCAAGAATGGACATAAATTTAATTTTTGTAAGCAAAATGGATGATGAAGGTGTAAAAACAATGTTTGAGAAAGAAACCTGCAAGATGGATCGAAGGGAAATGGTGTTGTTGAAGGTAGTTTAGATTGGAACTCTTTATAAGTTGTAGGGAATAACTATTAGTGATGGGTGCAATAGTTCCATTATTTATGAGATTGGAGTTGAAGAAGATAAAACTCCTATAATCTATGGAGAAAATACTATGTTGTGGCATCAAATACTGAGGCATATTGGAGAGAAGGGTCTTCAAGTATTATACAGTAAAGGTATGATTGAAGGTATGTCTAACTTCTCTATGGATTTTGATTTCTGTTAACATTGTGTATATGAGGAGAAGAATTAGGTAACATTCCCCTATAGTGTACAGAGGGTAGAGAGGATTTTACAGTTGGTGCACAATGATGTGTTTGGACTTGTGTCAGTTCCATCACTTGCAAAATATGTGTACTATGTCTAATTTATATATGAATTCTCAAGGAATAAATGGATTTATTTCCTCTAGAAGAAATATGAAGTCTTTGACATGTTTAAGAGTTTAATGCTCTTGTGGAGAATCAAACGGAGAAAATAATTAAGGTGTTGAGGATGGATAATGGTGGAGAATTATGCAGAAATGAATTCAAAGAATTATGTAAGAACTCTAGTATAAAAAGGCAGAAGACTAATCCATATACACCTCAGTATAATGGAGTTGGATAAAGGATGAATAGGATGTTGGTAGAAAAAGAAACATGTATACTTAGTGGTGCTGGGTTAGGACAAGAATTCAGGGCAGAGGTAGTGGGTGTTGCATGTTACCTACTCAATTGATCACCCTAATCAACATTGCATGAAATGACTCCATGCCAGGTATGTGTTGGAACATAAATCATTGATTTTTCATCACATATATCTTGGGTTTAGTTGGTTGAGATATTGACCTACATATGGATATAGTTGGTCAGGCGATCGACCTACACATCACCCCAGTCGGTCGAGTAGTCAACGTGCCTATTGGTCGAAAAGTTGACCAACAGTCAAAGATAGTTAGTCTGTGCTTAGAACAACTCAAAAATAGACTACAAATTAATAGTCAATCAGGTTGAGTCTCGTCGATCCATCGAGTCCCATCGATCCGACTCAACAAAGCACATTTTACAGAATCCACTCTAACTACCGATGATTACATGTGGATAAGATCTTCCAGGTTTTATGGAAATTGGTTATATCTTGAGACTATAAAAGTATTCTCCTTGGGACATTATCAACAACAAATATTGTGCAACAGATCATGCATATCAGGATATACAATATGCATTGTGATGTTCTGATTGTAGTGAACTTTACTTAAGTGTTCTAATGATGCATTTAGACACCACCTTTATTCGAAATTTAATTCCTCTTTGATTATCTGCAATGTTCTATCCTTTATTTTATGTTGTGTTCCACCCCATTCCCCAACATTGTTTTAGAGCCAATGATTTGAAAACTCAACTTGTTATCCACAAAACTTGTTGAGTCAAACCTGTTGTGTGATCAACTCTAGGTCGGTGATTTTTCTATTGGAACCTATTAAAACATACCAATCTATCTAGATATTGAATATGGCTTCAAAGATTGATCCCGTTGTTCTGAGTGGATCAAATTATGCAGTTTGGGCACCAGATATGGAAACCCTACTAAAAATTAAAATTTTGTGTCAATTTACAAATGTCGCGATTCCAAATCCAACAGATGATTGGGTGAAATTTGTTGTTGATGGAAAGAAGGATGAGTCTATAGGGGTCATTACGACCAACATCTCACATGAGATTCATTTTTACCTTACTAGAATTGAATGCCCTCATCAAGTCTAGAAGAAGTTGAAAGTATTATTTGACCGAGTCGACAAGAGCCACGTCATGCAACTGGAAAAAGAGTTGATCTCTCTTGATCCTCATTCATTTGAGAGAATGGAGGGATATTTGGTTCGTGTTAAGGAACTCTAGTTGAAATTAGGCGATTGTGGAAATAATTATCAGAAGAATGATGGAAAACTCATCGCATTGGTCCTGATGAATTTAAGAACACCTTTCGACATGTTCGTGTTGACTTTCCACACCGACTGGAAATCACCCAAAGAAGATGGTAAGGATTACACCTTTGAATATTTATGTGTTATTTTAATCATTGATGAACATAGATTTGTTGTAGAAGGTAAGATTTGTGGTAAACACCAAGCCCACTTGCTCAAGGGAAAGAGAAAGATGGATTCCAAGGATAGGGCATGACCAGACGCTTCTGCACATAAAACTGCACACCATACAATAGAGTTTAAAGAAGAAGACATGTCGGTACTATGGAAAGACTGGACGTGTGGATAAAAACTTCTAGAAGAAGTGAGATGATCTAGAGTAGAAAGTTAAACACCTTGAAGGAGATGTGTATGTTGTACACCGACCTAGTGATAATTTCACCTTCCATGTCGAGAATTCTCATAAATTGATGTCTCACTCTGTGCAAAATGAGTGGGTAGTCAACTCTGGGTGCACACATCACATGACAAGGGATGCCTCATTGTTCATGAGATTAAATAAATCCGAGGAGAGTAAAATATATGTTTTTGATGATTTTTCTTTGGATGTTGTTATTCAGGGTGATATTGCTTGTCGACATGGAAAGATTTTCAACATCTATCATGTGCCAAATCTTAGTGCCAAATAGTTTTATGTTGCTCAGTTACCACAGGTAGGTAAAATTTTCAAGTTTTGTCCAGATCGGTTCTATGTTTTTGATTTAAACAAAGGTAATTCAATTTTCATTAGCAGGATTCTCGACCCGACGAACAATTTGTACAATTTATGTGACTTGATTGGACTTGAACTTGAACCATCTGCATTTATTTCCCACACTGATGAAAGAAGTTGAATTTTTCATGAGTGACTCAAGCATCTAAATTTATGAAATTTGTAGACCATGGAATCTTAGAATATGGTTGTTGGTTTGTTGAAGGTGTTTTCCCCTGAATTATTTTGTAAGGGATACATGCTTGGGAAGCATCATCAAGCTCATTTTGAATCAGACACAGTGTGGTGAGCATAAAACCTACTTGAATTGGTTCACAATGGTGTTTTTTGTATCAATCTACCTTCACTAGTGTAACACCCCAAGTTTTGAACCCCCATTTTAAATAATGTATTGTTACAATGTTGAGAGGCCCGAGTGCCCAAACAATTATTAACGGGCCATTATGCCCAAGAAATGTAATTTTTTTATCATTATTAATAATAAGCACATCGTTGGCTGCTAGACGGACAAGGACTAGAGTTATAGGGAGCTATGATTCCATAAGAGAGGGGGCTTGAGGGGCTATGTGTTATTCCTATTTTAATTACCCTTTTATCTAAGGGAG
>JZKD02S1794623.1:434108-466510 GCA_000966675.3 Picea glauca | reverse complement strand
GGGGTTCGAATGATGGCTTGTTCGCTGATTTCCTGTATGTTCATTCATTTCCCACACACTTTTCATGCACCCTCTTGCCTATTCATTGATCCATCCTCATCTGCATCTTAGCTTGGGAAAGGGAATCAAGCTGCTGAAGAATTAGCCACGAGATAGTTGGCTATAATGGTCGTTGGTGTGATCCAATCATGACTCGAGGCCTACATGTATGATATGCGTTGGCCTGTGCCTTTTTTTTCTCACAGATGCGAGTCCTGAGAGTTCCAACATTGAGATTCTGGACTAGTTTCGCTAGAGCCCAAATAAGCAGAAGGACTACCTGAGGGACTGCATGGCAGAGAAAGGTGGAGGTCCATTCTCTCGGGTGGTGCAAGCTGGGTAGAAGAGAGTTGGGTACTTGGATTGTTGTGAGAGATGGGTACTTGGATTGTTGTGAGAGATGGGAATCCTGTGAGAGCTTGAGATCTGACTGGTTTGCGAAACCTGTGAGAGGTGAATGGTTTGGGAACCCAAGTACACTCTAGAACCATCCTTGTGGATTCATATCCCTGGCTCATGGGTGACACTATTGTTGAGATTTGGAGCAGTGGTTTCTATGCTTGGGTGGAACGTCCTTGGTTTGAAGCCAGTTGGTGTCATCTTTTATAAAGATAAGTTCTCTCTGTTATGGTATCATTTGCATGCATATGAATTTTTTCAGATGTATATTTAATTATCGTTTAATTGAATCTTTAGACTATGCATGCTTGTTGACTACTATTTTGCATGTTGTTAAAGACTTTTCTTTTATGCATCCTTAATTTTAATAAGGTATCGGTAAGAGAAATAAGTCCAAGGGTGGGCTTGAAGGTAGTGTACCCTATCCTGTGGGTGGTTGGGTATGTTACAGAATGGTATCAAAACTTTTTGTTAAAACACTAGACCGGTATGGACCGGGTTTGTTGGTTAGAGTCTCAGGGTCAAGATCGAACTTTGACCGTGAAGTTGAAAATCTCAGGAGGAATGGCATTGCAGAATCTACGCAGGAGATAGAATGTCAGAGAACCATTGTAAGGGGTTCGAAGGATCGTGACCATCCCCCCTTCGAATTTGGGAGAGATCACCACTGTAGGATTGGGAGAGATCTGGGATCATTGGATCAGAGGATAGGTGAACATGGGTCGTCTGATGAAAAGGAAGCAATATCTAAGGTCACAACCATTAGATCCCATTGGAGAGTGAGATCAATGGATAGGAGGCATTGCGGGGAACCAAGTTGCACGGGAGATAATTTCCCAAGGAGGTCCCTTAATCCAAACCATGGTTTCACCAAGAGGTTACGTGTCAATGCCAGGAAAATTGTGTGGCAAAAAGCGAGTTACTCCAAACCACCGATGCATGCTCCCGCAAATTGAAGGCATGCAGTGATGTGACATGTTAGTACTCAAGAGACAAACCCCCGAAGAGCCAAAGTAGTTGGGAATCGTCGATCCATAGAAGGACACATGTCAAGCGATTGTGTGCTTCGGGTGAAAGCACTCCGAGAAAGAGAGAGTGAGGAGAAGTTGAGAATTGAGATTTTCGAAGCCCGGAGAACCGAAGTGAATCTCAACTATCCGATCCAAGAGGACATGTGACAGAAATCCATGCACTTCAAGGGGAAGCGAAGGTTGAAAGTTGATATTTCCAAAATCTGAAGACCCGAAGAAATAGTAGTCGTCGATCCATGGGAGACACACGTTAGTAGATCGTGAGCTTCAGATAAAAAAACTTCAGAAAAAGTTGAGGTTTGAGTCTTCTGAAGTCCCAACGTCCGGGGTTAATACGGGTCATCCGATAAGGGAGACACATGGTGACAGATTGTCCAGTTCAGGAATTCAGAGTTCAGGAGAATTTGAAGTGTGCTAGTATGGAAACTCCTGAAGCCCGAAGAGCTGAAGGTGTGGAGAACAATGAAATCACCTAGAGGTGATGTGGATCCTAGAATTTCTAATGTGACGTGGCTTGTGGACGTCACCTGGGATGACGTGGACAAATGGGATGTGCACCATGTGTCAGTAAGTTTTGACCATGTGGATGATTGAAATGTCATCTAGGACGTGACATGTGTCACCCACTTGGTTGGACCATGTGTCCACTTGCAGTATTTTCTCTACGTGGCAATGAATCGTGGACTCCAGAGAAATTACTACAAGATTTTTCAGTTGAGAGTTGAAACTCCCAAAGCCTAGAGAGTCGGACACCCGAAGTAAACATCCACTGTCAAATCATCTGAGGTAGACCTGAACCATCAAATCAGGAGAAGAAGTGGCGTGAAGCTATGGATTCTGGGTAAGGACCCGAAGTAAACGATGATCGTTGGATCGTCCAAATTAATTCCCCACCATTTTATTCAAAAGGATGCATTGCAGAATCCCGTGTATTTCGAGGGAAGTAAATGTTTGAGACTTGAGAATTTTGAAGTATGAAATTATGAAACGACCATAACCGTTGATCTAGGAGAGGTAAATTGGAACAGTTGGTTCCCAAGAGGTAGATCTCGATCGTCCATTTAGAAGCACCATCAAGATCATGATATCAATGGTCACCTCACATTGCGGGGATAGGAGGTGCTTGGGCTTTACGAAGTCGAGGGTGGGCCGCAATCGAGACCACGGTTTTGGCAAAGGACATGTGGTGGTTTAGGGTGAATTGTGGGGAGAAAAGTAGTTTTGTTCCAAACCACCTTTGATCATGGCTGCAATCGCACATCTGCATGAGGTCACTGCCTAAGGTCACATATAAGGATGGGCCAAGAAAGAAAAGGAGCTAGTGATAACTCTGAGATTTTTCACAAGGGAGAAGGAGAAGGTCACGAGGGTGATTGTGCCTATGCTAGAGAGTCAGAAGGGCCCGTGTTTAGATACAGAAAGAAACCATCAAGGTTTTAGAGAGCCAATTCGGCTCGATATTGAAGACCCTTGACCAGGACGTCGCACAACCTTAGGAGAGAAGGGGGTCTGCATTAAGAAGCAAAAGGAACTGTAGCATTGTTGAAAATTTTGTTTATCATATGCATAATTCTAACAAAATGGTTGCTTGTACATTTTGCATAATTAAGGGGCTTAAGCACATCATATCAGGATGCGTATTGAGGAAATGGAAGAAGGAGAGGGATCCTCCAATCATGATAAGGAGGTCGAAGGCTAGAATACCAGAGTTGGTAATGCAGAGACAGAGTCCAATGGACGCAAGGGAAAAGGAGAGCAGGAAATGTTAATATAAATGGTCAGAATCTTGAAGATGGAAGTGCAAAGCTACAAAGAAGACAATGAGAGACTGATGAGAGAGAAAATTCAGATAAATGCTCGAGTGTTGCAGAGCTTAAATCAATTGTAGAGACAAACGAAGAAGGGATCAAACTCAATACAAGAGGAAGAAGGCAGGTGCCATGAAAGAAGGGATGATCATGGAGGAGTTGTTTATTCTAGAAGTGCTAGTAGAACTCGTGGACACCACTCACCTCCTTACTTAGAAGGAAATTTTTATGCATCGAAAGATACTATAAGTAGTCCAAAGATGTCTCCTGTCAAACACTAAAGAAGGAAACAAGAGGTAGATAGTTTGCAAGGAGAGCTGAGGAAGCTCAAGATACCTTCCTTTGAGGGTGAAAGAGAAAGGGAAGATGATGTCGAAGCATGGTTGCTTGGGATCAAGAGATATTTTCAGTTGCATAACTATTCTTCCAACCTGGAAGCTAGGATTGCCACCTACCATTTACAAGGGAAAGATGTAATATGATGGGACCAACTGAAGCAAGTGGAACATTTTAATGAAAGTAGGATCACTTGGAAGAAGCTCAAGAAGTACTTCCAGAAGGAGTACCTCTCAGAGCATTTCTATGATAAGAAATTGTAGGAGTTATTTGAACTCAGGATGGGAAGCATGACTATGGCAGAGTATGAGAAGAAGTTCTTGGGATTGTTAAAGTATGTCAGGTTCATTGGTGATGAGAAAGTGAAAATACAGATATTTCTAAGTGGACTGCCAACCTTTTATAAGGAAAATATCAAGTATGATGATCCCAAGACCTTGAATGAGGCCATCAGGAAGGCTAAATACATGTATGAGCAAGGCCAGGGAAGAGAATCTTTGCAGAAATCTTGGAAGGACAAGAAGAATGCGAAGTCCGATCAGAGGAGGAAAGTATTCAAACCTCCCCTCAATAGGAATGAGCCTAATAGAAATCATCAAGATCAGTATGCTAAGGGAGATTTCAAGAAAGAAGATTCCTTGGGAAAAAGGGAAAGACCACCGATCCAATCCCAGGGATGCAAGGAAGATCACCTGTACAAGGATTTCCCACATAGAAAATATAGAGTGAATATTTTTCACAAGATCCAAGAGGCTACAATAGTCGAAGATATGGGAAGAATCTATGCAACTTTAAATGATCGACAAGAAGAGTACCAGTTCAATATGATCAAGGTGGAAGGTAAGATCGTAAATCAACCTGTTTCTATTTTGACTAATTCAGGATCAAGTCATTGCTACATTGATCTTAAGATAGTGGATAGATTACATTTGGAGAAAAGTAAACTTGGAAAAGCAAGTTTGGTTTAGTTAGCCACTGGAACCAAAAGAAGAATCCATGATATGGTCAGAATTTGTTCCATAAGTCTTAATGGTGTGAATACTAGTATTGATCTAAATATCATACCATTGGGGTCTTATGATATTCTGATTGGAATGGATTGGTTGGACAAGCATCATGCTGTCATATAATGTCATAACAATACATTTACATGTCTTGATGGAAATGGAAAACAGAGCACTCTGAAAGGAGTTCCAAGACCCATCTCTATAAGGAAGATTTCAGCCTTACATCTAAAATTATGTTTTAGGAAAGGGTGTCAATTGTATGCAACTCATGTGGAAGAGTCAGATAATACAAAGGAGCCAAGCCTCAAAGATTTCTCGGTACTACAGGAATTTGAAGATGTATTCGAAGAAATATCTAGATTGCCACCAAGAAGGGAGATAGATTTCTCAATTGATTTAGTGCCAGGAGTTACCCCGATGTCAAAAACACCTTACAGAATGAGCACACCAGAGTTAAAATAATTGCAAATGCAGAAAGGGTACATACGTCCAAGTATTTCACCTTGGGGAGCACCAGCACTTTTTGTCAAAAAGAAGGATGGAACCTTGAGGTTGCGTCTTGACTTTCGACAGATGAACAAGTACACTATAAAGAACAAGTATCTTCTACCCCGAATTGATGACCTCTTTGATCAGATAAGAGGAGCAAAGATATTTTCAAAAATTGACCTGAGGGTAGGATACTATTAGGTAAGAATCAAGGAAGAAGACATTCATAAGACAACCTTTAGGACCAGGTATGAGAATTATGAATTTGTAGTGGTGCCATTTGGACTGACCAATGCGCCAGTTGTATTCATGTGCTTAATGAATGGAATATTCAGAAATTATTTGGATAAGTTTCTCATAGTATTCCTGGATGATATATTTATCTATTCTAAGTCTGAAGAGGAGCATGAACATCACTTAAGATAGGTATTTCAAGTACCGAGAAAACATTAGTTGTATTCCAAGTTGAGTAAGTGTTCTTTCTATCAAAAGCATATACATTACTTGAGGCAGATAATTTCATAGCAGGGCATCGCAGTAGATCCAGAGAAGATTGAAGCCATAGGAGGATGGCCAACACCTAGAAATGTGTCAAACGTCAGATATTTTATGGGATTAGCTGGAAACTATAGAAGATTCATAGTAGGGTTCTCTAAGATTGCTCATCCCATCACTTCTTTGCAAAATAAGGGAACTAAATTTGAATGGACACTCAAGTGTGAAAATAATTTTAATCTGTTGAAGGAATTACTTACTAGTGCACCTGTGTTAAAGATTGTTGACCCACATGAAAGTTTTGTGGTATGTACATACACATGTAAGGAAGGACTTGGGGGAGTCCTCGCACAAAATGGACATGGAATTGGATATGAGTCCAAAAAGATTAAGGAACATGAAAGGAACTATGCCACCCATGACTTGGAACTTGCTGCCATTGTTCACATCTTGAGGATGTGGAGGCATTATCTCATGGGGAAGAAATTCGAATTAAGGATAGACCACATTGGCCTGAAGTATCTTTTTGAACAGTTGACCTTGAATTCCAGGCAAACAAGATGGATGGAATTTTTAAGTGAATATGAAATCGATATCAATCATATCAGGGGAAAGGAGAATAAAGTTGTTGATGCGCTTAGTAGAAGAGTGCATATCATGCATGCTACTGTTGTCAGTATGCATCAGTCAGACTTGAAGAGCAGAATTTTAGATAGTCTTGTTACAAACCAGCATTACCTACAGGTAAAGGAAAACTTACAACAAGGAGATGTACATAAGAAAATAAACGAGTATGAGATAAAGGAAGACCGATTACTCATGCATAAAAATAGAATCTATGTTGTTTCGGAGGACTGAGGAATTTGGTACTAAAGGAAATGCATGATGTTCCTTATGATAGACATCCTAGTTACCAGAAAATAATTACAACAGTAAGAAGCCATTTCTTTTGGCTGGGAATGAAGAAGGATGTTGTTGATTACATCGCTCGATGTATGGAATCTCAAAAGATGAAGGTTGAGCATAGGCACCCAGTGGGTTTGTTGCAACCATTGCCAATCCCAAAGAAGAAATGGGAACTGCTCATCATGGATTTCATCACAGGATTACCCAGAACGAATAAAAAAAATGATTCAATCATGGTGGTGGTTGACAAATTAACAAAGGCTTCTCATTTTGTGCTTGTGAAGACAACGCATACAATGACTAATATTGCAGAAATTTTCATGAAGGAAATTGCTAGGTTGCATGGAATACCTAGGAAAATTGTCTCGGACAGAGATACAAAGTTTACCTCCAATTTCTGGAGGGGATTGTTTAAATGATTTGGCACAAATCTAAAATTTAGCACAACATATCATCCCTAGACAGATGGGAAAGGGTCAATTGAATAATTGAAGACATGTTGAGAATGCATGTGATGGATAAGCCATCTAAGTGGGAAGATTACTTAAACTTGGTTGATTTTGCATATAATAATGGGTATCAAGCTTCATTTAGAATGAGCCCATTTGAAGCCTTGTATGGTAGGAAATGTGATACTCCTATAAGCTGGGACAACCCAGCAGATAGAGTGGTACTTGGGTCGGAGTTTCTCAAGGACATGGAAGACTAGGTGGTCAAGATCAAGAAGAATTTAAAGGTAGCTCATGATAGACATAAATTTTATGCAGACAAGAACAGGACAACTAGAGAATTTAAAGTAGGGGAGCATGTACTTTTGAAAGTGAAGCCCAAGAAGAGCTCTTTGAAATTGGGTAGATGTACAAAGATGGCAGCCAGATTCTGTGGTCCATTTGAAATATTGGACAGAATAGGGTCAGTTTCATACATGCTTGCATTGCCTGCTTCCATGAATGTGTGTGATGTATTTCATGTATATTTACTAAAGAAATATGTACATGATCCTAACCATGTTATTGATTGGTGTCTGATTCACGTAGAGACAGAGGGAGATTTTCGGGTTTAGCCAGTGTGGGTATTGGACATAAAAGTCAAAATGCTCCAGAATCGAGTTATAGAGCTGGTAAAAGTTCAGTGGACCTGCTACGGTCCTGAAGATGCTACCTGGGAGCATGAATATGCCATGCAGACAGGGTATCATATCTTTTTGAATAAATTTGAGATTTTGATCTCTATTTTTGTATATGCACTGAGGACAGTGCCAAAATAAGGGGGAGGAAATGTAACACCACAAGTTTTGAACCCCCATTTTAAATAATGTATTGTTACAATGCTGAGAGGCCTGAGTGCCCAAACAATTATTAACGGGCCAGTATGCCCAAGAAATGTAATGTTTTAATCATTATTAATAATAAACACATCGTTGGCTACTAGACGGACAAGGACTAGAGTTATAGGGGGCTATGATTCCATAAGAGAGGGGGATTGAGAGGATAAGTGTTATTCCTATGTTAATTACCCTTTTGTCTAAGGGAGGGGATCGGATACATGAGCTTCTTGGGGAAGGCCAGGAGGTCTTGATTTCCCATGAACTTACTTAAACCTGCCTTTGATCTAAGGGGGGTGTTCGACGGATGGCTTGTTTGTTGATTTCCTGTACATTCATTCATTTCCCTCACATACTTTTCATGCAACCTCTTACCCATTCAGTGATCCATCCTCATCTATGTCTTGTATTGGGAAAGGGAACAGAGATACTAAAGAATTATCCATGGGATAGTTGGTTGTAGTGGTCACTGGTATGATCCAGCCGTGACTTGAGGCCTGCATGTCTGAGATGCCTTGGCATGTTCCATGTTTTGCTCACAGCTACGAGTCCCGAGAGTTCCATCATTGAAAGTTTGGACTAGTTGCACTGGAGCCCGAATAAGGAGAAGGACTGCTTGAGGGACTACATGGCATAGAAAGGTGTAGGTTCGTTCTCTTAGGTGGTGCAAGCTGGGTAGAAGAGAGCTGGGTAATTGGATTGATGTGAGAGCTGGGAAGCTTGTGAGAGCTTGAAAGCTGACTGGTTTGGGAAACCTGTGAGAGATGATTGGTTTGGGAACGCAAGTACACTCTTGAACCGTCCTTGTGGATTCATAGCCCTGGCTTGGGGCTGACACTGCTGTTGAGATTTGGAGCAGTGGTGTCTACAGTTGGGTGGAACGTCCTTGGTTTACAGCCAGTTGATTTCATATTTCATAAAGATAAGTGATATATGTTATGGTATCATTTGCATGCATATGAATGTTTCTCGATGTATATTTAATTATCATTTAATTGAATCTTTAGACTATGCATGCTCGTTGACTACTGTTGTGCATGTCGTTAAAGTATTTTATTTTATGCATCCTTAATTTTAATAAGGTATCGATAAGAGAAAGAAGTCTAAGAGCGGGCTTGAAGGTAGTGTACCCCGACCTGTGGGTGGATGGGTATGTTACAACTGGCTGGTTCTTGGTATGTTTTGACCTTTATTGATGATTTCTCTCATTTCACATGGGTATTTTTCCTAAAGAATAAAAGTATCATCTTTGAGAAGTTCAAATAATTTTGGGTCTTTGCTGAGAAGCAATGTGGATGAACCATCAAGTGCTTGAGAACATATAATGGAGGTGAGTATGTAAATTGACCCTTTGATGAATACCTACTTTAATCTGGTATTGAATGGAAACGTTCGTTTCCTCACACTCCTCAAAAGAATGGCATTGAAGAACACAAAAATCAAACATTAATTGAAATGACTGGATGTCTATTGTAGGCTAAGGATTTGTCTCCTCGCTTCTGGGTTGAAGCTCTATACTGTGAAAAATATCTACCTAATCATAGCTTGACTCGATTTGTTCCTTCCATGACTCCAGGCGAACCTTGGTATGAGAAGAAGCCTTTCGTTGACCACATCCATGTGTTTGGATGTGTTTCTTGGGCTCACATTCCTGATAATTGTAAAAATAAGTTGGATGCAAAGAGTCATGCTTTCATCATGATGGGTTACTCTGAAGAGTCAAGTTTTGATAGATTGGGTTGGTTGTCATTGATGTCAACCCTTACAACAAGTCCAGTAGGCCCAGAGGTTTGGTTAAGGAACCTGAGTTTGTAAGAGGAATAAATACACAAATATCAGTGAATTTGCAGGTAATACTATCATAGATGGATAGTACATGTCATGTCGTTTCCGGTCATATGTGGTACATCACATGGTTCCTCACGGTTGAGGACATATGTCTTAGTGAAGTTGGAGGGACCTCATGAATATTCTAGAAGCCCCTAGAAGGTCAACAAAGAAGTCAATTATTCTAGAAGCTCCTATAAAGTCATCAAGAAGTTTACTAGTCAAAGTGGTTGCAACTAGGAGTAAACTGTAAATCATGGGTAAAGTTGTTGCAATAAGAAAATAATTAAAAGTAAATTAGTTGCAACAATAAGTGGTGAGTTTACTAATTATGGGTAAAGTAGTTGCAACAAGAATGTGGGTCAGCCCTAAAAGTGGGAAGTTGGGTAAAACAATTAGAAGATGACCCCTAAAGGATGACACTTAGAGAGTATAAATAAGAGATCAAGAGACTCCCATTAACACCTATTGATTTTATTGAATATCAATGTTGTAATGTGTTATGGGAAGGTACTATTAACAAATCTGAAGCAGTGATTCTAAAGCAACGAAGCTCAATGAAGAGAGAAGTTGCAGGATCCAAAGGGACAAAGTTGATCTTACTATTCTAGATTTTTCCTAAAGACATCCACAAATTGCAGTGAAGGAAGAGCGCGAACATCCGCGAGTTGCAGTGAAGGGAGAGTGTGGACATATGCATGGTTCAATGAAGGAAAGCATAGAATCTCAGAAAAGAAAATAAATTTGTGGGCTGCAGATCCATCAAGGAGCGGATATCTACGAGCCGTAGTGAGACAAAGTGTGAACATTCACGAGTTTACAGAGCACAGAGTGTAGATCTATTGAGAAATACAAATATTTGAAGATCAAATCTATCAGTTCACCTACATGTTGAGAGGTATGGTTTACTATGTATGTTAGTGTCTATACTCTGTAGAAGTCCAACACATAAATGTATTAGTAGTTAATTTGTATTTGATTTGGAAGAAATTCTTGTAGATCTTGGAATGAGGGTTTCTGACATAAGGGTGTTAGTGGAGTTGATGAAGTATAGAAACAGTGATAGGTTGTGGTAGTAACTATGACAGATCTGATTTGTTGAGGAGATTATTATGACAATTGTTTTGTACAGGTTGTGACAGGTTGTTGGTATAGGTTTATGTGACAGGTTTTACAGTGACAGGTTTCACAGGAACATATTGAGAGTGACAAAGTGACAGTGGCAATATCAGTATTTTGGAACTTATATTTTAGGGCGGTTGGACAGGGAAAGGAAAGGGTGTTGTAGCCTCCTTCCGATTGGTGGCAGAAAACTAAGGGAGTTGTAGCTTCCTTCAGGTTGGAGCCTGAGAAACCAGGGGGTTGTAGCCTTTCTCCAGCTGTATCTGGAAAATAAGGAAGTAGGTGCTTTCTATGAAATTTTTTATTTTGACATATAATAAAATCATTTTGTGGTTTTCACACGCATTGGGTTTCCATGTAAAATTGTGGTGTATTGTGTACTTGTGTGGTTGCTTATTGTTCATTGTTCATTTATGTTGCTTATGATTTTTAAATTCTATTGATGAACTACTCATAAGGATAAACAATACATATTTTGGTTAAACAGTAATATAAGTGCTAATATCGATTCACGCCCCCTATCAGTATTCCAAAAATTTGTATCAGAGCAGGCCCTTCAAGAAGCATTCTAACCACTAGAAGGAAATCATGGAATATGCCAAGATTGGAGCATTAATGTTTGACAGTCATAATTATGGATTCTGGAGTATAAGGATGAAAACATTTTTACATGCACAATGATTTGATGTATGGCGAGAAGTAGTAGAAATATACAAAGAACCATCCACTCCCCCAATAGACAAAGATGGAAAGAAACTCGAAGGAAACAACTCAAAGGATAAAGGTACTATTTTGAACAATCTTTCTAATTCAGTGTTGGTTAAAGTTATGCATTGTGATTCTTCAAAATATCTCTTGGATAAAATTCAAAAGATTTATGAAGGAGATGCTAAAGTCAAGGGAGCTAATCTCCAAACCTTTAGAGCTAAGTTTGAACAATTGAAAATGAAGGAAGACGAAGACATTGCATCCTACTTTCTGTGGGTTGATGAAGTAGTTAATATCATTAAAGGTTTGGGAGAAGAGATGAAGGAAGCAATCATTGTTCAAAAGGTACTAATGTCTCTACCTAAGATATTTGATCCAAAGATTTCATCTTTAGAAGAAATAACATATCTAGACACCTTGAGCATGGATGAGATACATGGGATACTCACCGCCTATGAAATGGGAACAGAATAGGAGAACCCAATTACAAAGGAAGCAACATTCAAAGCATCCAAGAAGACAAAGAAAAAGAGCAAGAAAAATTCAAAGTGAGATTGTAGACGCAACGATGATACAAAAGACGATGAAGAAATGGGAAATTTCGTCAAAATATTTAAAAGAGGAACCGATAAATATAAATCTATGATTCCATTGAAAGGTTTTAATTGTGGTGGTGTTGGTAATTTTTCTTCTAAATATCCTCATAAGAATAAGGAAAATGATGAAGAAGAATATCATAAAAAGAAACAGAATAATCAAAAGAATAAAAGAAACAAAAGAAACAGTTTCAAGAAAAGTATCTGCACCAAGGAAGACGGTTCATCATCAGATGAGGAAGAAGATAGTGACAATGATACATGAAGAGTACTTTGCATGGACGTAGAATATTTCGAAGAATATTATGAGGAATAACGAGAATTCGATCTCAGAGAATAATTAATCAATGCACTAGAAGAGATAAGGATTGAAATAAATAAAATCAAGTCACTCAAGGTAGAACAAAAAGAAAAAGAGGGATCTCTGAACTTAAATTCCAAGGAAGTTGAGTAGATGATCATGAAGTTAAAAATCCAAGTAGAAGAAGACAAAAGAATCAAAGAGGCACTCAGAGGTTAGTTAGATGAAAAAGATTGGATGATCGAAGGCTTGGAAGTAGAAATATTCACTCTCAGGAAAGATCTTCAGAAGAAGGACATGCAGCAAAATAACACCAGAGTATTGGATGAGATCATTAGCAAGCAAATGCCATACCATGAAAAATATGGACTAGGATATAACTAGACAAAGAAAGGATCAAGATCTAAGACAACAAAACAAAGAATCTATGCAGAAACAGTCAGAGGCTCCTCTAAGAAGGAAGAAGGCATGAGGAATAAAGAAGAGGATTACAGATACATTGCACCACCCAAAAGGTCCATATTTTAGAATCAACAACAACCAACAATGGAGAGACCTCGAGAAGAAGAAGTATTCATAAGAGAAAAAACATTCATAATATCATCTAGCCTCAGGTATCAAACTATTTTTCTTGGTTTATTCTATTCATGTAATAATTTTGGGCATAAATATGTGAATTGTAGAGCCAACACCAAGAACAAAAATAAATATGAAGGCTACACAATAAATGGTTATTCAAGAAGATCCCATGAAGCACAGAGCATAAGCTACAATAGATTTGAATCATGGATAATTGAAGTAGAATGCTACAAGTATAAAAACTTTGGACACATGGACAAAGATTGTAGATTGACTATTCCTCTTAGAGAATCACAAAAAAATATAAACATCACAAACAAGAACCAAAAAGGATATGGATAAGAAAGGATGATCAATTTAACACTGAAGAATGCACACTTTCTCTACAAGTTAAACATAAGAGTTGTGGATGGTATGTTGACAGTGGTTGCTCAAAGAAAACAATAAGTGACATGGACAGGTTTCTAACCTTGGAGGAAAGAGATGGATCAGTTTCATTTGGGAATGACAACTCAACCATAATTATAGGAAAAGGAATAGTTAAGATTGGAAGAAAGGATGCCAAACAAGAAAATATTCCACTATTTGAAGCCATGAAACACAATCTACTGAGTGTAATTCAAACGTGTGATCAAGGACACTAACTTGTGTTTGATTCTCAGAAATGAAAAATATGAAAATCATGGTTAGATAAATTGGAGGCTACAACTATAAGAAATCCAAGCAACATATATGTACTAAATGAATTTGGAAAAGAAAAATGTTGCATAAGAAAGGAAGAGGAAAGTTGGCTCTGGCACAGAAGAATGAGTCACATAAATTTTCATAATATTGTTAAGGTCAACAAAAGGAAATAAGTGAGAGGAATTCCCAAGATCTCAAAGCCAACAAACATTCTATGCAAGCATTGTCTACGGGGAAAACAAACCAAGACAAATTTCAAGTCAAATGAATACTCCACAACAAAGCCACTAGAGATTGTACATACCGATCTAGTCAGATCAAAGATAATAAAGGGATTGAAAGGTGAAGAATAATTCATGCCACTAGTTGATGACTACACAAGAATGACTACAGTTTTCTTTCTCAAGAAGAAGTCAGAGGCATTCGAGAGCTTCAAGACATACAAAGAGATGGTTGAAATTGGGATAAAGTTGAAAATCACGTGTTTGAGATGAGACAATGGAGGAGAGTTTACATCAAACGGTTTCATCGAATTCTGTAGTGAGCATGGGATAAAGAGGCAATTCTTAGTATCCAAAACACCTCAGCAAAATGGAGTAGTCAAAAGGAAGAACATAACAATGCATGAAATGGCTAGAACCATGTTAATGGATTCTAATTTAACATACGTCTTTTGGGTACAAGCAATGCATACAAAAGTTCACATTCGTAATATAGGAACGATTAGAAATAATAGCGATAATACTTCATATGAGCTATGGAAAGGAAGACCAACGAATGTGAAACACTTCAAAGTATTTGGAAGAAAATGCTACATCAAAAGGGAAGACGAGATGATCGGAAAATTTGATTCTCGAGTTGATAAAGGCATATTGATTGGGTACTCGAGAAAAATGAAATCATACAAATGCTTCAATATAAGACTCAACATAATAGTGGAAATCATGAATGTGACGATCGATGAGATAGATGGATGAAATATAAAAGAAGAAATAAAATATTCAGTGGAACAGAATCACGAAGAAGATGTAAAGGAAGAAGAAGAATAAGAGGAAGAGGAAGAGAAGTTAGAAGCAGAGCAAGAGAAAAAAGATCTTCAGGTAATTCCAAAGACACCTAGCATATGAGTGCGGAAGAATCATCCACCAAAATATATCATTGGAAATAAATATGCAGGGGTTGAAACTAGAATAAGAATACGTTCACCAGAACAACAACACCTAGCATTGTTATCCACATTTGAGACAATAATTTTTCAAGAAGCCAACAAGGATGAATTCTGGATCAAAACTATGGATGAAGAGTTAGATCAGATAGAAAATAATGACACTTGGGAACTGGTTCCAAGGCCAAAGAAAAAGAATGTAATTAATACAAATTGGGTCTTCAAAAACAAATTAAACGAGGATGGATATGTTACCAAAGACAAAGCAAGTTTGGTATGTAAAGGATACGCTCAGGTTGAAGGTATAAAATTTGAAGAGACCTTTGCCCCAGTTCTCAGGATGGAAGCAATCAGACTGATCTTAGCTTATGCATGTTCTAAGAATATTAAAGTGTATCAGATGGACGTGAAATCAGCATTCCTAAATGGAGATATTGATGAATAAGTCTACATCGACCAACCTGAAGGATTACAACTATCATATAAGGAAGATTATGTTTTCAGGTTGAATAAGGCCCTATATGGTCTCAAACAATCCCCTAGAGCATGATATTCAAGACTGGACAAATACTTACATAAGCAAGGGTTCAGGAAAGGAAATGCAAATAGCAATCTCTACATAAAGATAAATCAATATAATATCCTATTAATTGAAGTTTATGTTGATGATATTATTTTTGGAACTGATGATGATAGGATGAGTCAAAAATATTCCAAAGACATGCAAAATGAGTTCGAGATGTCATTGCTTGGAGAGTTGTCCTTCTTTTTGGGACTACAGATATGTCAGAGAAACACATGTATCTTCATCTCTCAGACTAAGTATATCAGAGAAATGATAAAAAGTTTTGGAATGGAAGATTTCAAACCAATCAATATTCCTATACAGATCAGTTTCAAGTTAAGTAAGGATGATGATTCAAAGGATCCGAGCAAGAGACAATACAAATCGATGATTGTAAACTTTTTCTATGTGACATCTTCTATACCAGATGTGATGCAGACAGTTGGACAGGTTGCAAGGTTTCAAGCAACACCAAAGGAATCACATGTTATGGCAGTAAAGAGGATATTCATATATCTAAAAGGTACAAAATAATTTGGATTATGGTATCCAAAAGAGAATGATCTAGTTCTTATTTCCTACACAGATGAAAATTGGGCAGGTAGCATTGATGATAGAAGAAGTACAAGTGGAGCATCCTTCTACTTGGGTGAGTGTCTGGTATCATGGTTACGCAAGAAACAATCATCAGTATCCTTATCTACATCAGAAGTAGAGTATATTGTAGCAACAACATGTTGTATCTAGGTACTATGGATGAAACAAACCTTGAAGGATATATGGGCTGAATATGATGATCCCATTCCGATACTTTTTGATAACACCAATGCCATCAATATTTCAAAGAATCCAGTGATGCAATCCAAGATTAAACACATTCCGATCAAGTTTCACTTTCTAAGGGAACAGGTTGAATAGAAGAACATCATGGTTGAGTATGTTGGGACAAAAGAACATATTGCAGATTAATTCACCAAACTGCTTCCAAGGGAATCCTTTGAGTATCTTTGAAAAAAATTGGAATATTTTCTTCCCCACAATGAATTTTGAATTCTTTTTATATATGTCATATATTTACACAAGGAAGCACCAATGATGAAAAAAAAAATAGAGAATAGTTCAGAGACATGGGGAGCAGCCCAAAGTACATTTCAGAGAGGGGGACCATCCCAAAGGACAATTTATATAGGGGGAGAAACCCCAAAGGAAAGATACCCTTTTCCATGGAAATGAAGAGAAGGAACAAATGCATGATTCCAGAGGGAGCAGTGGTCATAGGGGCGGCATGAGCATAAGTTTTTCCATGCCATAATCATTGCATTGGATTGTAGATTGTTTCCATCAATGACAAAGGGGGAGATTGTTGATAGATTGGGTTGGTTGTCATTGATGTCAACCTTTGCAACAAGTCCGATAGAAAATTACAGTAGCCCCAAAATTTTGGTTAAGGAACCTGAGTTTCTATGAGGAATAAATACATGAATATTAGTGAATTCACAGGTAAGACTATCATAGATGGATAGTACATGTCGTGTTGTTTATGGTGATATGTGGTACTTCACATGGTTCCTCACGGTTGAGGAGATATGGCTTAGTGAAGTTGGAGTACCCTCATGAATATTCTAGAAACCCCTAGAAGGTCAACAATGAAGTCACTTATTCTAGAAGACCCTAGAAAGTCATCAAGAAGTTTACTAGTCAAAGTGGTTTCAACTAGGAGTTAATCGTGGGTAAATATGTTGCAATAAGAAAATAATTAAAAATAAATTAGTTGCAACAAGAAGTGGTGATTTTACTAATTATGGGTAAAGTAGTTGCAACAAGAAAGTGGGTCATCCCTAAAAGAGGGAAGTTGGGTAAAACAGTTAGAAGATAACCCATAAAGGAAGGAATTTGGAGAGTATAAATAAGAGAGCAAGAGACTTTCATTAACACCTATTGATTTTATTGAATATCTATGTTGTAAAGTGTTATGGGATGTGCTATTGACAAATATGAAGTAGTGAGTCTGAGGAAATCAAGTTCAATGAAGAGAGACGTTGCAGGAGTTGTTGGTCCTTGGTTATGGAAGAAAGAGAATATTAAGGAAGAAAAGGTAGAATGCGAATTGTGCAGAAGGAAGATTGACTGAGATCGGGTCGAAGTGTCTAAAGAAGCAGAAAAGACAGAGAAAAGTCTGAGAGATAAAGTCATTGGATGACGAGATCAAGGAAGATAGATAAGAAACAAAGGTGGATCATGGACAACTCAGCAAGTGGAAAAATCCACCGATGGATTCTTTGGATCACCTCACGGGAAATATGGAAAGATAGGTTGGCGAGGCCCGAAAAATGCAGGTCAAGTTGACCTAGAGTTTTAGACACCTAGGGTTTTTGTATCTAGGGTTTCAACACCTAGGTTTCAGCCAAAGGTTTGTCGGTGAGCTATTGTAATGTATAAATAAAGGTCAAGAGGACCTGGAAGGCGTTAGTTTAGAGTCCATTGGTTAGATGTAATGACGATCAATTGTTGTTACTAAGAGAAGAGTATTGTGGGGTGAGAGAAGACCATGTTGTAAGATCTTTAGCTGGGTGCGAAGATCAACCCTGTAGTTGGGTGCACAGGAAGGAGAGACAGAGAAAAGAGAGAAGGAGAGGAGATCTACAAGCTAAGAACGCAGATAGAATTGTAAGCTTTCACCTAATATATTATAAAGAACAATTATGTGGATGTATCCCTAGGGAGAGGGTGAACCACGTATATCTTGTGTTATGTGAGTGATTGATGTCTTGTTATTTTACCTTCTGATATTCTGTAGATGAATTATTGTGTTCGATCTGAGACATAACTATGTAGGTAGGATAATTCTTGGTAATAATAAGTAGGTTGTTGTGTGTTTTTGTTACATTGGATCCATTTTACCTTCCCTCTGGTTTTAGACATTTGTGTCCTGCAACCCCCTATAGCTATTTTGGGTGAGACTGCATCTTCTTCGTAGGTGTTGTCGAAAGGGCTAGTAGTTAGGGCTTGTTGGTGCGCTGTCACAGTTGAACCCTGGGTCTACCCCTGTTCCAACAAATGGTTCCGTTGCCAGGACAAGAATCTTCTTGAGGGAATTTCAAGGTGGTTTCCATCGAAGACAGAGATTCAGAAGTGGATAGAAGAACAAGAGAAGGACTTTGCAGAAGCCCAGAACAAGAACCCTAATCTGAGCATAGAAGAGTAGTTGGGAAGGTATATTTTTACTGATATACACGAGACTTTCTTTGGAGGAATTCACAAGGAGCTATACGAGTGGTTAGCCAGATTAGCATATACCCAGTTTGAGATCAGATCTAGACCACTTGTGACTTGGACGTCATCATTGATTAAGAAGGTCAAGAGAGTTGATAACGTTGTGTCAAGAGCAGTAGATCACTGGTTCGATAGCATCATTGGAGGGTATATCAGCGAGTTTGATATTGACAAAGTAGAGTCATATAGCTAAGAGAAGAGATATTTCTTTAAAGGACCTAGAGGAAAATTTTTAAATCTTCTGAAGTTGAAGATCAAGATTCTATTGCATGAGAATAAAATATTGAAGATACAATAGTTGGGTGGATTGAAAAGCTAATGTTTAAGAACTCGGATAGCGACACTGGCACATAGGTTGGGCATACGCACAATGGGAGGATCTTCAGAGAAGTTCCTTTGGCGAACCTGTTCGAGCAGGATCACAAACCACTTCTACAAGAAAAAGGTTTTACAACAGAGAAGAAGAAGAGTTGTTGTATGAGGAACATTCAGGGTTCGATGGGCCAAGAGTAGATAAGACTACATAACCTCGCCGAGAAGAATCAGAAACTTCAGGAACTGCGCAGGCTATTGAATTAAGTACTATTAATCCTCCTGTTATTTTCGCAACATTAAGTAACCAGAGTAATCAAAGTAGTCAAAGTCATTAGAGCACTTAGAGCACTGTTACAAGCAGTTCAACACATACTCAGTCAGGAAACCTAGGAGGATCCATGGCAGATGAGATGAGGCTACCTACCTTTAGGGAGACGGATCTAAAGATCCTGATCAACACTAGTTCCTATGTGAAGTTGTATGGAGTATTAATAATGTCGCCAACAAAGCTGTCAAATGAGATCAGTTTAGTACTACCCTACGAGACTGCACACTGAGATGGTACATGAAATTTTTCCAGGGAGTTGCATAGCCGAAACCGTTGAACGATATTAAGACTGCGTTGATCACTAAGTTCAAGAAACCCAAGTCTAAGTCACAGTGCATTACAGAGCTGAAGGAAATCAATAAGAGAGTAGTTGAACCGGTCTGAGAATTTGATCAGAGGTTTAAGACCTTGACAGGCCATTTGAGTTTTCATATTCCAGATGAGCAAAACAAAGAATGGTTCATCACTGCCCTCTTACCACACAACAGAGTCCCTCTGATGCAGCAGAAGATTTCTTCACAAGCTAAGGCATTGGAGATCGCCATGAAACTAGAATCATCCCCTATGGGAGAATCTATCTCAGGTATGAGTCAAATCTTGAGTGAGTTAACCATCTTGTCTCTGCAGGTTGAGGATATGAAGAAAGACAAAGGGACAGACAAGAAAGAAGACATCTGGTGTATCAAGTGCAAAACAAATGGTCACAATAAGGAGCATTGTCCCCTATTTCATGAATATTTGTCTTCTAGAGCTTCAATCCCTTTGAAGCAAGTTACTCTACCTTGGTGCGAGGTATGTAGAAATAGACATCTCCCTGGAGAATGTTATTACATGCAAAAGTATGTTCAGACGCCTACAAACCTCTATTGCACCTTCTGTAAATATGTGGGTCATGATGAGAAGGTTCTTAGAGCTGACCTCTGGTGGCCCACTTTACACAAGGATGCTAAGGATTACTACAAATCCTACAATGTATGCTAACGAGTTGGGAAACCGTCCAGAAGAGATGAGATTCCTTTAGAACCCCAGCTAACTTTAGAGGCATTTGAGAAATGGGCCATCGACTTTGTGGGACCTATAAACCCACCAGGGAAGCGCACCGGAGCAAGATACATAATCAATGCGACAGAGTACTTGACCAGATGGGTCGAAGCAAGAGAGATTAAGGATTGTAGTGCAACTATGGCTGCGCGTTTCATATTTGATGATATCATAACCAGGTTTGGATGCCCAAAGATCCTCATGAGCGATCAAGGCACACATTTTATTAATCAAACAATTGAAGGCTTGACTCAAGAATTTGAAGTTTATCACCAGAAGAGAACACCCTACCATCCTCAAGCAAATGGGACGATTGAAGCCTTCAATAAGATCTTGGAAGCAGCGTTGACGAAGATTTGCAGTGTGAACAAGGATGACTGGGATCTGAGAATACCAGTAGTATTATGGGCCTATAGAATCACTTGTAAGAATCTAACAATGCAGACTCCATTTAAGTTGGTTTATGGTGTAGAAGCATTTGTCCCGATGGAATACTTAGTTCCTAGCTTGAGGATTGCATCATCCACCAATATGGATGGCATTGGCACAATTCAAGAGAGGCTGGTGCAGTTGGTCGAACTAGAAGAAGACAAATTTATTGCAGGATTCCATCAATAGGTGCAGAAGGAAAGAGAAAAGGCCTACCATGACAGACACGTCAGGAGGAAAGACTTTAAACAGGGAGATATGGTATTGGTACATGACAGTAAGTTCATAAAGCACCCAGGAAAGTTTAGAACACATTGGCTGGGGCCATATGAGATTGCCTATGTTACAAAAGGAGGAGTTGCGCAGCTAAAGACTTTGAATGGGGAATGGAAGGAAGGTTTGGTGAATGGGAGCCAGTTGAAGTTGTACTATGACAACGAGCTGCCTCACAGCTCTCGGTAAAAACAGAAGGAGAAGGATCTAGGTACTAGGTGCAATTGAAACTAGGTACCAGAAACAGAAAAGACAGTCTGCACACAGGGTGGAAGAACAGATCAGAAAGCACAGGTTGTGCTGCGTAGTCTGGAGTCGAGTTACAGTAGAAGATTCAAATCAAAGTGACTCAGGACGATTCACAGGTGAGTGTTGGGGGCCTGTTGGCCCTTGGTTATGGAAGAAAGTGAAGATTAAGGAAGAAAAGGCAGAATGTGAACTGTGCGGAAGGAAAATTGACTGAGATCAGGTCGAAGTGGCCAAAGAAGAAGAAAATACAGAGCGAAGTCCGAGAGAGAAATCCGTTGGATGACGAGATCGAGGAAGATAGATAAGAAAGAAATTTGGGATCATGGACAACTCAGCAAGTAGAAAAATCCATTGATAGATGCTTTGGAGCACCTTGCGGGAAATATGGAAAGACAGGCTGGTGAAGACCGGAAAACGTGGGTCAATTTGAACTAGGGTTTTTGTATCTAGGGTTTTGACACCTAGTTTTTGGCCTAAGGGTTGTCAGTGAGCTATTGTAATGTATAAATAAAGGTCAAGAGAACTTGGAAGGAGTTAGTTCAAATTCTATTGGTTAGATGTACTAACGATCAATTGGTGTTACTGAGAGAAGAGTATTGTGGGGTGAGACAATCCCGTGTTGTAAGATCTTCAGCTAGGTGCAAAGATCAACCCTGTAGCTAGGTGTGCAGGAAGGAGAGATAGAGAAAAGAGATAAGGAGAGGAGATATGCAAGCTAAGAAAGCAGACAGAACTGTAATCTTTCACCTAATATATTATGAAGCACAGTTATGTGGACGTAGCCCTAGGGAGAGGGTGAACCACGTATATCTTGTGTTATGTGAGTGATTGATGTCTTGTCGTTTTACCTTATGATATTCTATAGATGCATTATTGTGTTAGATATGAGACATAAATGCGCAAGTAGGATAATGCTTAGTAAGAATAAGTAGGTTGTTGTGTGTTGTTGTTACATTGGATCAATTTTACGTTCCCTCTGGCTATAGACATATGTGTCCTACAACCCCCTATAGATACTTCGGGTGAGACAGCATCTACTTCATAGGTGTTGTTGAAAGGGCCAACAATTAGGGATTGTTGGTGCGTTTTTAGAGTTGAACCCCAGGTCTTCCCCTGTGCTAACAGGAGATGAAGGGATAGAGTTGAGCTTACTGTTCTAGGGTATTCCTGAAGACATCCATGGTTTGCAGTGAAGGAAGAGCATGGACATCCATGAGTTGCAGTGAAGGTAGAGCATGGACATCTGCATGGTTTAGTGAACGAAAACATGGACTCTAAAAAAAACAAAGAAATCTGTGGGTTGCAGAGCCATCAAGGAGCGAACATCCGCGAGCCATAATGAGACAAATCATGAACATTCGCGAGTTTACAGAGCACATGGCATAGATCTATTGAGAAATCCAAATCTTTGAAGATCAAATCTATCAGGTCAGCTACAAGTTAAGAGGTATGGTTTACTATGTATGTTAGTGTTTATAATCTGTAGAAGTCCAAGACACAAATGTATTAGTAATTAATGCATATTTGATTTGGAAGACATTCTTGTAGATCTTGGAATGAGGGTTTGTGACATAAGGCTATTAGTGGAGATGATGAAGTATAGCAACAATGACAGGTTTTGGTAGTAACTATGTCAGATTTAATGGGTCGAGGAGATTATTATGACGGGTTTTTTGTAGAGGTTGTGACAGGTTGTTGGTACAGGTTTTACAGTGACAAGTTTCACAGGAACATATTGACAGCGACAGAGTGACAATGGCAATATTAGTATTTTGGCACTTATATTTTAGGGCAGTTGGGTGGGGAAAGTAAAGGGGGTTGTAGCCTCCTTCTGGTTGGTACCAAAAAACTAAGGGAGTTGTATCTCCCTTCACGTTGGAGCCTCGGAAATTAGGTGGTTGTAGCCTCTTTCCTGTTGTAGCTGGAAAACAAGGAAGTCAGTGCTTCCTATGAATGTATTTCTTTTGACATATAAAAAAATCATTATGTGGTTTTGTAACAACTTATATAAAATATATGCATTTTAATGAACTTAACATGGCTAAAATAGAGTTACTGCTATCATACAAAATTAAATAGAATTAAGAGAAATTCATACAAGAAATAGAATACATGAAGAAATACAGCATCACAACAACATGCATAAAATACATAATTAAACACATAATGATACTTATCTTTTATCTGGAGTAAATCCACCAACTGCGTGGAGACCTTCCATGAACCTCCCAGCCTTAGACCACACTTCTCATCATTCTCAGTAGTAGTTCACCCCCGAGATAGGACTAAACTCCATCAAGCAAGGTAATTCTAGGCTTGGCTAGGACAACAATGAAGTTGCACAAAGAAACAAGAAGAATCTTTTATCCCAGGATCCACTTATGCCCACAACACACAGACCTTCATTCCCCACACACCTGCTCCACCCCAGGAGGATACACCTTCACTAATACAATTCCATCGGCCAGTACACCTCCCTTACCTTAGGCTTCAGCAATAGGTTGGACTAGAAGTCTCAGAGTATTGTGGCTGCTACGAGACTCCCTTCTAGGAGAACTCACTTCCCAGCAGACTCTCTCACCTGGGAGAGCTGCTCACAGGTCTGATAACCAGTCTTCGACTCAGCTACAACCAGGTATGTTTGAAAACAAAAACAACAGTAATAGCAACAACAACAGGGAAAAATGGGTATGGACACCTAAAAAGGTAACAACCTAACGCTAAGTCATAACACGGCTCAGACAACTACAATTGCGTTAGGCTTCATAGGAAACAACACAGGGAGACTTTCTTGTTTTTGGTTTCAGAAGTGTGAGAGGTATGTCAAGTTTAGATAATGCAGAGACAAGAATGGTTCACATACAAGATGGGAGAATGGCAGGATGACCAACCTTCCCATGATGGTTTCCTTCGCTGTGTGCGGGTATGTAGATGCAACGCAGAGGCAAGATGGCTCAGACAGATTACCACCAACGAACTCAGATGGAGGATGGCAGGAAAATGACTCGTGAACCCCCCAACATAGCTAATGCTTCAAATTTTAACTGCATGAGCCCATGTCGACACTTGTATTCCTGGAGCTGCATGTGTTCCCTTTTGCACACGTCCCCTTTTTCCAGGAACTCAGGATAACAAAACATATTATGTTCACTTTAGTATTCAGGAAATAATATTAAAATATTGTTCCTATAGAGGTAAGCCCCCTATCTTAGCCCCTATACCCAAATACTTAGCCCCCCTTTCCTTACCCTACCTAGTGGATCTTAGTCCCCCACAACTCTTCTTCATGGAGGTTCTACACACAGTAGTGTTTATATTTTTTATTAATGATATGCATAATTACATATACTAACAAAATATCAGGCTCCTGGCCTTGGTATTTGGCTCACCAT
Source organism: Picea glauca (assembly GCA_000966675.3). Taxonomy (NCBI): domain Eukaryota; kingdom Viridiplantae; phylum Streptophyta; class Pinopsida; order Pinales; family Pinaceae; genus Picea; species Picea glauca. Next base: position 441,829 of record JZKD02S1794623.1, on the reverse strand, counting down.
CCTAATAACACATAATTCTTTCAGCTTACAACCACTTGGCTCACCAGCCTATAAGAAAAAATTACAATTCAGAAGGGGCTCAGCCTTGGGGTATTACAATCCCCTCCCCTTATTTTTTCATTGTCCTCAGTGCAACTTATTTACAAACCAACAACAAGATTTCCAAAATCTTCAAAAATATGTGGGTACTATGCCAACATAGCATCTTCATGCTCCCATGTTGCATCCTCTGGACCGTACCAGATCCACTGGACTTTTACAAGTCCTATGGATCGATTCCATAGCTGCTTTCTTTTCCGTTCCAGTATACGCACCAGATGCACCTGCAAGACGCCTTTTTGTTCCACCTGAATCACATTCCAATCAATTACATGATTAACATCCAGTATATACTTCTTAAGAAATGAAATATGGAACACATTATGTACAGTCATGGATGAAGGCAATGCAAGCATATATGCAACTGGTCCAATCCTTTCTAGGATTTCAGATGGCCCACAGAATCTGGTTGCTAACTTGGAACAGTTTCCCAGCTTTAGGGAACTTCTATTAGCTTTTAATTTCAGAAAAACATGATCACCCACTTTGAACTCCTTGTGGATTCTGTTCTTATCAACATAACTCTTCTTCTTGTCTTGGGAAGCTTTCAAATTTTGCTTAATCTTCATCATTTGTTCTTCCATTTCCTTGAACAACTCTGGCCCAACCACTGCTCTATCTACTAGATTATCCTAGCTTACTGGAGTATTGCACTTTCTATCATAAAGTGCTTCAAACATGCTTATCTTCAGTGATTCTTGATACCCATTGTTGTAGGCGAATTATATGAGGTGTAGGTAGTCTTCCCATTTAGACGGTTTTTCCATCACATATATCCTTAGCATGTCTACTATCACTTGGTTCACCCTCTCTGTTTTACCATTAGATTCATGATGATAATCAATACTGAAGTTCAGATTCATTCTGAATCCTTTGAACAACCCCTTCCAAAACTTGGAGGTAAATTTTGGGTCTCTGTCAAACACAATCATCTTGGGAATTCTGTGCAATCATGCCACTTCCTTCATAAAGATGTCGACAACATCCATTGCCTTGTGAGTAGTCTTTAATGCAATGAAATGGATAGATTTCGTAAGCTTGTCCACTACCACCATGATTGAATCATGTTGTTTGCATGTTCTAGGCAATCCTGTGATGAAATCCATTGTCACCACTTCCCACTTCCACTCAGGAATGGGTAAAGGCTGCAACAACCCTGCTGGGTGTCTATGCTCAACTTTAACCTTTTGGCATTCCATACATCTAGCGATGTATTCTGCAATCTCTTTCTTCATACATGGCCAAAAGTAATGGATCTTGACTGATGCCACAGTCTTCTAATATCCAGGGTGCCCTGCATAAGGCACATTATGCATTTCATGCAAAATCATATGTTTCAAGTCCTAGACATTAGGTACATAAAAAAAAATCTTGTACATAAGTATTCCATCAGTTTCCAACTTATAATTTTCCACTTTCTGTGGCATCTCACTTCGTTGTAGCTTTGCTACCCAATCTTTGTATTGCAAATCTACATTTGTAGCTTCCAAAATTCTTCCCTTTATATTAGTTTGGTACATGCTAATGGTTGTAGCATGTAATTTGTGTACTCTCCTACTGAGTGCATCGACCACTTTATTCTCCTTCCCTTTTATATGCTTGATATCAAAATCATACTCACAAATAAACTCCAACCACCTACTCTATCTAGCGTTCAAGGTTGGTTGATCAAACAAATACTTCAGAACGTTATGGTCTGTCCTTAGTTAGAACCTCATTCCCATGAGGTAATTCCTCCATTTCTTTAGAGCATGTATTATGGTTGCCAAATCCAAGTCATGTGTTGCATAGTTCCTTTCATGCACTTTCAACTTTCTAGATTCATAGCAGATTACGAATCCATTCTGACTGAGGACTCCTCCCATTCATTCTTTGCATGCATCTATGCATACCATGAAATCTTCATTTAGATCTGCAATCCTCAAGATTGGAGCACTGGTTAACATTTTCTTCAATTGTTGGAAGCTTCTCTCACAATCTTCTGTCCACTGGAACTTCTTCTCCTTCCTTTGCAAGGAAGTGATAGGGTGAGCTATCCTCGATAACCCTGCAATAAACCTTCTCTAATAACCAACTAAACCCACAAAGGATCTGAATTCCATCACATTCTTTGGCACTGACCATTCTCTGATGGCTTCAATCTTCTCATGATCTACAACTATCCCATCCTTCGAAATAATATGCCCCAAGTAATGGATCTTCTTTTGATAAAATGAGCACTTGCTCAATTTGGCATACAATTGGTGCCCCCTTAGTACTTGCAAAACCATCCTCAGATGTTGTTCATGCTATTCCTCTGACTTGGAATACACCAGAATGTCATATAGGAAGACTATGACAAACTTGTCTAGAAAGTCCCTGAATACACCATTCATCAGGCACATAAAAATAGCGGGTGCATTCAACAACCAAAACAACACCACTGTGCACTCGTAATGACCATACCTTGTTCTAAAGGTAGTCTTTCTGATGTCTTCACCCTTTATCCTTACCTGGTGATATCTCGAAGTGAGATCTATCTTTGAAAATATCTTCGCATCCTTCAACTGATCGAAGAGGTCATCAATCCTTGACAAAGGATATTTTTTCTTTACAGTTACTTTATTCAATTGTCTGAAATCAATACACAATCTCAACATCCCATCCTTCTTATTCATGAATAGGATCAGGGCACCCCAAGTTGACACGCTTGGCCTTATATACCCCTTTTTCAGAAGCTCTTCAAGCTACAATTGCAACTCTTTCAGCTCTGGCGTACTCATTCTGTAAGGAGATTTTGACTTTGGAGCTGCTCTAGGTATCAAGTTTATAGAGAAGTCAATATCTCTCTTTGGGGGTAGTCTGAGTACCCCCTGAAACACATCTTCAAACTCCTTTAGTACCGCATGATCTCCAATCTTTAAGACCTCATCCTTAGATTCTTCCTCCACAAGGGTTGCAAATAATTGACAGCCTTTCCTGTAGCACTTCTTCAGCTGCATTGCTGAGATTTCTGTGATAGCAACAACTCTGGGAATTCCTTGGACTGTTCTCTGATTCCCTTTCCTATCCCGGCAAGTGAATGCCTTGTTACGAAAGTCCAAGATGGAATGGTGTTGGTCCAACCAGTCCATCCCAATTATAAATTCATAAGAACTTAAAGGCATAATGTTCAATTCATCCTTTGTTCTCATTCCATTCATGTCCATTGGATAGGACTTGACTAACTCAATGAATTTTCTCTTGGTTCCTATAGCCAGCTGCAATAACCAAGACTTTTCATGTTTGCTTCTCGACAATTGCAAACTTTTCGCCACTCTAGGATCTATATAACTATGGCTAGCCCCTAAATCAATTAAAATAGTAAAGGTATGGTTGTTGATCATACCTTCTACTTCAATCATGTGTGAATAATATTTTGCTTACTTGTTGTCCAGGGATGCGTAGATCCTTGTTACTCTACTGCCCATGTCCTCCATTGTTTTTGTCTACTTCACATTGTGGATAGATCTCACTTTATCATTTTTGTGGGGGAAATATCTGTACCTATGATTTCCTTTATAGCCCCAACATTCCATAGGTGGTTGTCTTGGCATTTGTCCACCCACTTCAGCCTTCATGGGCTCTCTAAAATATGGTTGTTCTTGAGGATTGTTCCTGAAAAATGGTGGTTTGTTTCCCTTTTTCCTCTGCTCCCTCTTAAACTTCTTCTTGTCTTCCCAAGCTTTTTGGAAAGTAGGCTTTTCTTTTTGTTGATCATACAAGCATTTTTCTCTCCTTAAAGTTTCTTCCATATTCTTTGGGTCATCATACTGGATCTTGTCACTAATGGAAGATGGAAGTCCACTCGGGTACCTTTGAATGTTGGCAGTCTCGTACCTGATGAAGGGAACATACTTCAGCAATTCCAAAAATCTTTGTTCGTATTCATCAATGGTCATGCTGCCCAGCTTGAGTTCAAAGAACTCTTTCATCTTCCTTTCATAGTACCTCTTAGTCAAGTAATTCTTTTCAAAATGTCTCTTGAACTCTCTCCAAGTCCCACAACATTCATAAACAAATTTGATTCAAGAAAACGTTTAGTTTTCATGAATTTTCCAAGCTCTGCTTGGATCTGTAGTAAACTCAGGCCTTAGCCCTTTTCTCTCAGTTCCCCAACCCACGCAACCAAGTGCTAGATCTCAAGATTCTCTAATCGGGACTTCATCTTTCGAAAAACTCCAATCATAGCACATCAGTTACTCAGAGTTCTGAATTACCGAACTCGTGAGGCAGGTAGATCAACCATCCATCATACCTAACATACAATGATGGACATACACAAGAGAAAATATTTCGTCGAAGCCTCTGGGACTTCTAAAATTCGGGACTTCGGAGTTTTGGGTTTCGGAGATTCGGGACTTCGGTCATGGAATCTCCCAAACTTGCTTCCCCCTCCAACTCCTGACTTCCAAACTTCCGACCTTTCTAGCCTATGGACCCACAGCATAGTTGTCACCAACCACGGTGGTGACACATGGTGCACTTAAGAAGGTCCACGTTACCCCAAGCGATGCCATCTGGGCCCACTGCATCTACATCTTCCTTTGGGACCCACTAGCACGTGGCACACATCCCATGTGTCCACGTCCCTCCAAGTGGCGTCAGCATGACCCACAACTTTGGCTCTTCGGGACTTCGTAATTTCAAGCTTCGGGAGTTTGTGCGTGAGCACATCCCACTTCTTCTGACAGTCGAAATCCTTAAATTACAATCTTCTCTTTTGCTTGATCCAATGGTAAAGATATTTTTCCTAGATCTGAGGTGCATATCTTCTCGGGATTTTTTCAGTTTTCGAAGGTTTGTGCCTCAGTGCACCCCACTTCTCCCGATTGTCGAATCTCCGAAAGGTTTCCAGGATAACCTTCCTGCACCTTCTCTGGATTTGATGGTCATGAAGGAGTCTCCTTTTTCTGAAACAAATTCTATGGCTCCAACACCCCAAGTGTTGAGCTCTCTCTCTCTCTCCCTCTGTGGTCAAACACCATGTCGGCTACAATTTTATTCTACGCTACTCCTCCTGAGTTTCGTAACATAACCGAGTAACCCGTTGGCACTAAGAAATATTCTAAGGTTTGAAATTGGTTCCATCCGAAAGCCATTTCCACTCGAAACCTTGGGTCCAAAGACCACCTATCCAACCCATCCAGGTTCAGTGTTGAAACCTGGGGCTCTGATACCATATTGTAACATCCCCAACAATCCAAAGACTAGGTAATGCTACCATGCAAAATTTACAACTTATATAAAATATATGCATTTTAATGAACTTAACACAGCTAACATAGAGTTATTGCTATCATATAGAATTAAATAGAATTAAGAGAAATTCATACAAGCAATGGAATACATGAAGAAATAAAGCATCACAACAACATGCATAAAATACATAATTAAACACATAATGATACTTTTCTTTTATCTGGAGTAAATCCACCAACTGCATGCAGACCTTCCACGAACCTCCCAGCCTTAGACCGCACTTCTCATCATTATCATCAGTAGGTCACCCCCGATATGGGACTAAACTCCATTGGGCAAGGTAATTCTAGGCTTGGCAAGGACAACAAGGAAGTTGCACAAAGAAACATGAAGGATCTTTTATCCCAGGAGCCACTTACACCCACAAAACACAGACCCTCATTCCCCACACACCTTCTCCACCCTAAGAGGATACACCTTCACTAATACAAGTCAATCAGCTAGTACACCTCCCTTACCTTGGGCTTCAACAAAAGGCTGGACCAGAAGTCTCAGAGTATTGTGGTTGCTACGGGACTCCCTTCCAGGAGAACTCACTTCCCAGTAGACTCTCTCACCTGGGAGAGCTTCTCACAGGTATGATAACCATTCTTCGAATCTACTACAGCCAGGTACGGTTGAAAAAAAATCAATAGTAATAGCAACAACAACAGGGAAAAATGGGTATGGAAACCCGAAAAGGTAACAACCTAACACTAATTCATAACACGACTCAAGCAACTACAATTGCATCAGTCTTCACAGGAAACAACACAAGGTGACTTTCCTGTTTCTGGTTTTAGAGGTGCAAGAAGTATGTCGAGGTCAAACAATGCATAGGAAAGAATGGTTCACGTACAGGATGGAAGAATGGCAGGATGACCAACCTTCCCATGAGGGTTTCCTTCACTGTGTGGAGGTATGAAGATGCAACACATAGACAAGACGGTTTAGACAGAGTACCACCAACGAACTCAGACGGAGGATGGAAGGAAAATGACTCACGAACCCCCCAACACAACTGATGCTTCAAATTTTAACTGCATGATCCTAGGTCGACACTTGTCTTCCTGGAGCTGCATGCATTCCCTTTTGCACACCTCCCCTTTTTCTAGGAACTTAGGATAACAAAACATATTATGTTCACTTTAGTCTCCAGGAAATAATATTAAAATATTATTCCTCTAGAGGTAAGCCCCCTATCTTAGCCCCCCTTTCCTTACCCTACATAGTGGATCTTAGTCCCCCATAACTCTTCTTCGTGGAGGGTCTACACGCAGCAGTGTTTATATTTTTTATTAATGATCTGAATAATTACATATACTAACAAAATATCAGGCTCCTAGCCTTGGTATCTGGTTCACCAACCTAATAAAACATAAGTATTTCAACTTACAACCACTTGGCTCACCATCCTATAAGCAAAAAATACAATTCAGAAGGGGCTCGGCCCTGGGGTATTACAGGTTTTATCCCGCATTGAGTTTCCACATAAACTTCTGGTGTACTGTGTATTTGTGTGGTTTCTTATTGTTCACTATTCATTTATACTACTTATGATGTTTAAATGCTATTGATGAAATGATAATAAGGATAAACAATATATATTGCGGTTAAAAAGTAATAAAGGTGCTAATATTGATTCACCCCCCCCCCCTCTCAGTATTCTGTAAATTCTAACCTTGTACAATATCTACTGCAAACTGATATTCAGAAAAGAACAGAAAATATACAATGGAAAACACAAACATTACACAGAGAGTTTTCACCTGGAAACCCAAACCGGGAAAACCAGCATATATTATATTCATACATTGTGTTACATTGTTTACAATACAATATACATATAGGAGCCAGCGGCATCCAAAACCCTAACCCAATGACCTGGATTAGTCCAAAACCCTAATTCCTTAACCAGAAATAGAAAACCATCGGCAAAAACCATGTGCCAAAAAAACCACCTAAATATCATGTGGTCCCGGAAATATGTCGTCCCGAAAAAAAAAATTCAGGGGTGCTGCCCATGAACCCCCGCTCGAGGGGCTCCGCCCCCCTACACCCCCCTCTAACCCCCCTGCGCACCCGGCGCAGACGCTCGGACACTACTACTCGTGCAAAGAATATAACACATACCCAACATTCTCCCACTTGTTGTTTTCTTTGCACACAAGTGGTTACAAGGTTACATAGTCAACAATCGAGGGAAACAATGCCCATGGATCCTCTACACCAAGAGAACTTCTCATTTCTCACAGATTTTGTTAATGAATCTGCAACATTCTTCAAAGTTTCCACCTTCATCAGTGATACTTTCTTTTCTTCAATCATGTCTCTCACAAAGTGATATTGAACATCAATGTGCT
>JZKD02S1794623.1:417382-430905 GCA_000966675.3 Picea glauca | reverse complement strand
AACTTCTCGATCTCCATCTTCGAATTGCTTGCCATTTCTTTTCACCTGAAAAACAATACCGCAGATCTCCCACTATAACAAGGCTTATCACAGTCCCGAGCCAAACCCTTAATGACAAACGCGTCCCCCTGAAGCCAATAAAGATCTGATACCAAATGTAAATTCTAACCTTGTACAATATCTACTGCAAACTGATATTCAGAAAAGAACAGAAAAGATACAATGGCAAATACAAACATTACACAGAGAGTTTTCACTTGGAAACCCAAACCGGGAAAACCAGCATATATTATATTCATACATTGTGTTACATTGTTTACAATACAATATACATATAGGAGCCAGCGGCATCCAAAACCCTAACCCAATGACCTGGATTAGTCCAATACCCTAATTCCTTAACCGGAAATAGAAAACCATCGGCAAAAACCATGTGCCGAAAAAACCACCTAAATATAATGTGGTCCCGGAAATATGTCGTCCTGAAAAAAAAAAAATCGGGGGCACTGCCCCCGAACCCTCCTGCACGCCCGGTGCAGACGCTCAGACACTACTACTCGTGCAAAGAATATAACACATACCCAACATATTCCAACATCAAAATTTTATTGAATGTTTGATCTTGTCAAACGAAAGATCATTATCAGGCGTAATGTTCATTTTGATGAGATGTCTTCTATCATTAAGTTGTTGAATGTCTCATATGGATTACTACAAGATACACCCTTTGATGTAGTCTCTAACATTGGTACCCTTGCTCCATGTTTCATTTCCACGACTGGGCAATCAAACTTTCTTCATGCCCTGACTCGACTGTCAACCTTCGAGTTGACTAGTCTGACGTCTTATGTTTTGACTGATCTACCAACTAAAAATTATCCGAATTCTAATTCACTTGATGAAGTTAACCACAATTCACCCATTTCTTGTCTTCCCAAATGGGCTTATCAATTATATTAAAATAATAAAATAATAACATAGTGAATAATAATTGATACTATTTCTAACTTTATCATCAAAAAAAACCACTACATTAATAAATCTTTAGTCCATATTAAACTAAAATATATTTAATATTTAATTTAATTTTTAACAATTTAGTTATTTATCAATTAAATTAATATAAGGAAATAATAATGCACTTATATTGCAGCCTTTTCTCTTTTTATTGAGATGATATATACCATTTACTTTTGTTGCAATTAGGGAAAACAAGATTAACTTGCTTGTCCAAATGACATATTACATTATATGCTTGGTTTTCCTTGTGTCTCGGGCAGATATTCACACTTGGAAGGTCACTCAACTCATTTGGAAACCCTTGAACCTTCCCAAGACTCTTTTCCAAGTTTCCCCTTCCATTTAGAATTGACCTTAAGGGGAATCCATCCATACATATCATTTTCCATCTCATTTCCTCCTAGATTCATTGGGATTCCACCCTTGATGTGACTACCTCACCTCTAAAGTGACCGAAACATCTTTCGAAGGTGATAGTGGGTAGGTTCTCTTCTATTTGTCGTCAATTGGTGGTTGGGTCGAGATTTTCCCAACCTACAACTTGTGCCATAACAGAGCTGAGTTGGTGGATGTGTTTCTTGAGTTTGGGGACCAATTTTCTCACTTGGAGGCCAAATATTCATTTTTTGGGTCAATTTTCCCTTGTGGTGAGGCGTCATTCTTCTGGTCGGAGTTGTTTCATTCCACAAAGGCTGAGATCTTCTTTTGTGCAAGCCAAATCTGTTAGTGGGGGTCGAGTTCTCATGGAGGAGTTGATTTGATTGATTGGGGATGAATGTTTTGATGTGGAGGGGCCAATTTGCAAAGTGTGAAAAAATTCCTCTTGAATAGAGGAGGAAACCATCTTGTTGAGGCCATGTATATGAAGTAAGAGTTGATTTTCCTATAGAAAAGGGTGTATTCCCTTGGTTGGTGACTGTGTTGGGCCTATAGAGACCATTACTATCATTATTGGCAGCTTCAGAGATGACAATCCCACTCCAACAACAACCTACAACACTCTATTACTACTATTATCTAAGACTTGTGCCAACTTTGATTAAGAGGTCAAATTTATCATAATTTGTATTAGTTTTGTGGATCTAATTGTTGTTTTTTTGGTTTATTCTAAATTGACAATAAAGAAGATTAGATTGTTGGTGTTTTTTTGTTGTTACAATAGTTTATTATAGTTTTCGTTCTTTGTATCCTTACTGTTATATACAATGATTGTATGCAAACTGCTTGACAAAATGTCTACACTGTTAAACTAAGTGAAAATCCAAAAACCAAATAGTAGTGGTGATCTTACATAAAATCCCAATGGATTAGCCCTATTAAGTTGTTTATGGCAACCTCCGAGTCAATTAAAGAGGATATGTTTGACAAAGAAGTAGGAATCCTACCTAATAACTTATTATATGAAGATATAACCATTGTAGATTAGTAACCCAACTCTACTAGGATATTCCCTATGAAAGTGTTAAGTGAGAAGTCGAGCACAACCACATTATGGAAACTATAAATGTTACCTAGAATACTTCCTTCCAATTGATTGTATCCCAACTAGAGTTTTCTGAAATGAAAGAGGTATCACTATTGAGGTGGTATATCACCATGGAGCAAGTGAGAAGTCGAGCACAACCAGATTATGGAAACTATAAAGGTTACCTAGAATACTTCCTTCCAATTGATTGTATCCCAACTAGAGTTTTCTCAAATGACAGAGGTATCCCTATTAAGGTGTTATATCACCATGGAGCATGTTGTGTTTCCTATGGATTGCTAAAGATTTCAATTGACAAATTATTTTTCTTGGGCATTGGGTTCGACATTTTATAACAGTAATTCATTTTATCTATGCTAGTCAACTTTTGTTTCCTAAAAAGTGAGTGGATGCTCTTGCTCGATGAAGCACCCATTGACTCTCACTATTGATTTTGTAGACAATATTTCCTGATAGATGCTCCGACAGGCTTTGAAATACAACTAATATTTTGGTCAGAACCTATATAAACCAAAGGCATCTTATAATGACAAACGCAATACCCATGAATTTACATGAATTTTTGGGCTATTCCTTCAGCAACACGCATACTAGAATTTTCATACGCCCTCATACATGAATGAATCTCCTTTTTTTTCTCTCCCTACCAAACACTCAGAATTTCATATAAGAAAAATGTTATCTTCTTTGGCTTTCAACTGAACCTATTATGAAATCTTGTGGGAAAATCGTTATTCAATCATTTGTAAGATTTGTGTAATCTGCCTGGTATGAAGCCAATTTTTTTGGAAAGATGACAAACACATCCATTCTTAAGCCGATTTGAATAAAACCTGGAACATAACATTTCTTTCTTTTGTTCTATAGTTGCACAAAGCTATGCAAAGATAATTATGTTATTGATTTTTTATGAGTTATTGGATTTTTACCATCTCTAGGATATTTGTTTTAAATATAAAATTCCTTTTATAGGTAGAGTGGCGTCAATCTCGTGGGATGTATTACTTTGAAGATTCCCAGAAACATGAAAGGGTGGAAGGGTGCACCAAAAATATTGAAAACTAACAATAGACTAGTTAAGTAAACTTCCACCAATATATGGTTGAACCACCTTAGATATGATATGTTTCAAAAAAAAAATGAACATGATAAAATGATAGAAGAAATAATTCTCATTGGTCAAGACGAAAACAACCAAAAAAAGGTCGTAGAAGACTAAAGTCGTATACTCGGCTCACTGAGGAGTAACTAGCACAGCCACATAATTGTGGCTAATCAACGCCGAAAGGTTGATAAGATGAAAAGAATCATTAAAAATATATATTAAATTTCATTATTGATTAACAAATAAACGGTTGAGCTTCATTTATCTAGTGTTAATATTTTAATTTATGTTAATCACTTAGGTGGCAATCAGTTAGCTATCAAAGTAATTTTTAAATATGATTAGGTAAATGTAAAAAAGTAAACACATAAATGGATGTCTTTATAATAGCTAGGAAGTTAATGATTGAAATCACATCCATTTATTTTGTGTGACTACTAAGAATATTCCAGTCATATTTAATCTTGTCCATAGAAAACTTATTAAGCACTAAACCCCTATTAAATCTGCCCATTGTCAATAGGTATACGCCTTTCAGCGTAATAACTAAGAAGGATTCAAGAAAAGAATCAATCTGTAAGAAAGCTATGGAAAAGATTAAGTGCCTGACAAAACATCTTTTTCAAATTCAATAAAAGCTCACATACCTCTGGCATGAAATGAAACACAACAAACAAAAAGCAACCATGTAAACAACATCCTACACTGGCCTAATTATATGAATTTTTAGAACAAACATAGCAAAATTTAGACCCGAATCCTGAGGTAGAGCATCTTGACCGGGAAAAGGGAGTGAATAACAGAGTTTAGACAGAAGGTTGATTCGAAAATGGCAAAGGCTGCAAAAATAGAGTTTATGAGCACTGGGAATACACTTGAAAGACATTAACCAACTGAAGATATATGAAAAATTTTGATACTCGTATGGGTTCTGCTATAAATAAAGAAATTAACAAGGATAAAAGCTTTGTGTTTCCTTAACTAAAACGTATGGTTGAAATCCACAGACTAGAAAAATTTAACCAAGCAAATAATTGAAAAAACTTGTCAGAGAAATAAGTAGAGCAACTGCCGAAGGACGCAGCGTTTAAAGAAACTTGAAGAGCAGTCCATAGTCCGCTAAAGCAGCGTGGAGACATCCGTTTGCTCAAAATATCATTGGAAACATCACAACGCGTGAAGGCAGACCTGCGGAAGGAGAATCGAAGGATACAAATTAAAGATCTGTGAGTCTTTCAAAGAAGTCGTGAAAGATTCATGAAATTCCTTCTCAAGAAGAAATTCTTTGTTCATACAGCGAAAGACAAGCTCAGCAGCCGTAAGATCGGCCCTGCGAACAGATTTGAGCCATTAATCAAACTCAGAAAGGATTTGGAACTCATAGAAAAGGAGAACGTGATTCAGCCGTCAGATCAAGGCAAGAGCAACAAGAGTCGCAAGATCAAGAAAAGGTGTGCAAGCTTTAACCACAAAAGTTTTTCGAAACTTCGCGTATTCAGTGATTTCGTGCAAAGGTTGCAAAGGAGAGTGGATTTGCAAAGTCCCAGGTTACGAGATCATCAGGACCGTCCATCCTCAAAGGACAGGTGGTAGCAGAGAAACATTTCGCTAACTTGCAGAAGGGAAAGGTCAAAGGGAAGAATCGTGAGAACTCGCAAAACCCGAGTTCGTGACTTGATCGTAGCCATCGATCGAGGAGAAATAATGGACTGTTGATTTTCCAGAAAGAATATCGGGATATCGGGGATCGGGAGTAGGGAGGCGAGCGACCCTCCAACTTTACGAAACGCAAAGAGTCGATATGCGAAAAGGATATCTAGCCGTCAGATCGAGGAAGTATATGAGTCATTAGATCTGAAGCATCGGGAGTTCGTACTTCAGGAGAACGAAGGTGAATCACATCGGGAGTTCTCGATATGAAAAATCATGAATCGCTTGGGATATTAGCCCCGGGTCACAGTCAAAGGTCACATTGGTGAAGGATAAGGGAGGAGCTATCACACTCTAGGCCCCTATAGGGATTTCAGAGATCGAAAGTTGGGAGGAACTTCAGAAAATCAGGAGTCGGAAGAAGAGAGGTGAGCAGTCCTCCAACGTTCTGAAATGTGAAAACCCAAAGCGATTGGTTCTCAGTCCCCGGTCACATGAGAATTTGACCAGTAAATTTCTTTTGGATCTCAAGTAAACTCAGATATCCCGATTCTGCCATTAGAGGGGCTACAGTTGCTAAAGAACAGAGCTCAGACCTTTGAATCTGTAGATCTCGTGCTCGGATAGTCAAATCCAGCTAGATTGAAGCTAAAGAAGTGGTCTACACCATTTTTTTCGGTTTGAAGTCACTGAGAGAACTTCGTAGACCTGGGTTTACGTGCAGGAAACAGGTAAGCACGAAAATCTTTAAACAATTTTTTGTTTAATTTTTATTTTTCTTCAAAGATGGCCACCTCGAGCAATTTAGGACCAACTCAAGGAACGATTCTTCTTGGAAAGAATTATGAGTTTTGGTCTCTTAGAATGAGATCCTTCTTGCAAGAACAAGAGTGTTGGGATCCAGTGGATCTTGGGTATGTGTAACCAGATCTAGCAAACCTTGCGACCATGACCAATCAACAGAGGACTGCTCAGGAAACACAGAGGAACAAATAAAATAAAGCCAAATTCTGGATTCAAAATTCCATGGATGACTCGATTTTCTCAAAAATCACAGGTGTTGTTACTTCAAAAAAGGCCCGGGACATCCTTAAATCAACTTACCAAGGAAATGACAGAGTCAAAACAGTGAAACTATAGACCTTGAGGACACACTTTGAGACTTTAAAAATGACAGAGTCTAAAAATGTTGATCAATTTATGACCAGAGTCATGGGAATCATAAACCAGATCAGATTGACGGGTGAAACCATCCCTAATCAAAGAATTGTTGAGAAAGTCCTCAGAATTTTACCAAAGAAATTTGAAATGGTTGTAACAGCTATCCTTGAATCCAAGGATCTGTCAAATTTTTCAACAGATGAATTAATGGGCTCTCTATTGACACATGAGACTAGACTACATCTCGCAGATGAGTCAATCGTCAATGCCTTCAAAACTCAATTCTCCTTTAGCAGAGGGAGAGGCAGAGGAAGAGGAAAAAGTCATCAAGGAAGAGGGAGAAGTCCAAGTAACCATCACTCAAATAAAGGTCACAGACAATAGAACCAGAATCATAATTTCCAAGGTTACAAACAACATAACCAAAATCAGAATTTCCAGCCTCAAAGAGGCAGAGGGAGAAGATCAAATGAAAAATCAAGCATACAATGCTATTATTGAAAAGAGTTTGGGCACTATGAATTTGAACGCTGGAAGAAGCAAGAATATCATCTCTCAAGCAGAGCACATGTCTCAAATCATGAAGGAGAAACCTCAAATTGTATGTTTCTCTCATTCCACAAGACTAAAGAACAACATAAAGATCTTTGGTTGCTGGACAGTCGATGAAGCAATCACATGACAGGTAACAAATATCTACTCTCATGCATTGATTCTTCAATTTCATATGATATCACACTTGGAAATGATTATTTAGTCAAAGTTCAAGGAAAAGGAACTGTTCCTATTCTTACTAAACAAAATGTAAAGAAAGGCATACATAATGTCTATCATGTTCCAGATCTAACACATAATATGTTAAGTGTAGGACAACTCATTGAACATGGCTATAAGATACTTTTTGAAGGATCATCATGTAGGATATATGATAAAATCCCCAACAGAAAATTGATTTCTGAAATCCACATGACCAGGAATAGAATGTTTCCCCTGACCCTCAGAACTGCAAATATGATCCAATCATATGCACAAAGTGCATCCACCCCCAATGAAACTATGTTTTGGCATACAATGTTTGTCCATATACCCTTTTAGAGTCTAATTTTTCTACAGAAGCACTCCATGGTCAAAGGTCTCCCTATCTTCAAAGAGCAAAATCCCCCATGTGAGTCTTGCATACTTGGAAAACATAAGAGAACTAATTTTCCACAGTCCTCCACTCAAACCAAACAACACCTCGAACTCGTTCACACTAACCTATGTGGACCAATGCAAATAGAGTCAATAGGTGGTAGATTTTATTTTCTAACATTTATTGATGACTTTAGCAGGAAAATTTGGATCTATTTTCTCAGACACAAGTATGCAACTTTTGCAAAATTCAAAGAATTCAAAGCTGAAGCTGAAAAACAGAGTGGAAAATATTTAAAAGCTCTCAATTCAGATGGAGGAGGAGAATACAACTCCAAAGAATTAGCAAATTTCTGCAAATCACAAAGCAACATCATGCAAACTACAACCAAGTATACTCCCCAACAAAATGGAGTGGTTGAAAGGAAAAATAAGACATTATGAACATGGCAAGAAGCCTTCTCAAAGAGAAATGTTTGTCAAATACATTTTGGGTTGAAGCAGTAGCATGCTCAGTCTATCTCCTGAATAGATCTCCAACCACCATTCTCAAGATGAAGGTCCCTTAAGAAGCATGGAGTGGGACAAAGCTAAATGTTGCTCATCTAAGGACATTTGGATGCATAGCATACGCTCACATACCTTCTAAATTAAGGAAGAAACTTGATGATAGAAGTGAGAAATGCATATTTATTGGCTATAGTGAAACATCCAAAGCCTATAGACTCTACAATCCAATTTCAAATAAACTAATTCTCAGCAGAGATGTAAAAATTCTTGAAAATCAGTTCTAGAACGAGTCTAAAAAACAGAAAATGGACAGTCATGATCCATTGCTGATAGTCATGATCCATTGCTGTCACTTCCTGAAGACATATAGAATTCAGGACAACACACACACATCAACCTACTCTTTCGAGACTGCAAGTACAAGGACAATCTGAAAGTTCTCGGGATAACTCAACTTCTAGCAGAAACTCATCCTCTGAACTTCAAACTCAGAGAACTTGAAGTTTGAGAGAAATCCATCAACAGTTGGATGGCATTGCACAACACAATCGTTTTGCATTAATGTCATGTCAACCCACATCTTTTAAAGAGGTAGCTAAGGAGCCACATTGGGTTCAAGCCATGAACCAAGAGATTGACTCCATTGAGAAGAACAAGACATGGGATCTTGTTGATCTACCTAGACACAAGAAAAGTATTGGTGTCAAGTGTGTTTACAAAACTAAACTTAATGAAAAGGGGCAGATTGAAAAACACAAGGCAAGACTTGTTGCCAAAGGATTCTCACAACAACCAGGTATTGATTATGGTGAAACTTTTTCTCCAGTAGCAAGATTGGACACTGCAAGGACTCTCTTAGCCATAGCAGCTCAACACAAATGGAAGTATACCAAATGGATGTCAAGTCAGATTTCCTAAATGGTGTCCTAGCAAAAGAGGTCTATGTGGACCAACCATCTAGATTTGATTTAAAAGAGAAGCCAACCAAAGTGTATCGGTTGAAGAAAGCCTTGTATGGCTTAAAGCAAGCTCCAAGAGCTTGGTACAACAGAATTGACACCTACTTGATCAAAAGTGGTTTCAACAGAAGCCAAAATGAGCCAACTTTATACACCAAAACAGATTAGCATGGTAAAATTTTGATTGTATGTTTATACGTTGATGACATGATATATATTGGAAATCTTGAGTTAACCCGTTTTAAACATGCCATGCAATCTAAGTTTGAGATGACAGATCTTGGCATAATGAAATATTTTTGGGGGATTGAGGTTGATCAATCAACCAAAGGCATTTTTGTCTGTCAACGAAAGTATGCAACATACATCATTAAAAGATTCCACATGGAAGACTACAATCCAATAGAAATTCCTATACCCCTAGGCACAAAATTGAGCAAGAAAGATGAAGTCCCAACAGTGGACCCTACCTTGTACAAAAGTTTAGTAGGCAGTTTGTTGTATCTTACAACAACTAGGCATGATATTATGTATGTAGCCAATCTTGTTTCCAGGTTCATGGAATCCCCCAAAGATTCTCACTAGAAGATGGAGAAAAGGATTGTGCGATATGTTGCAGGCACTCTCAATTTTGGCTTATGGTACACTCAATCTAATGATAATCATCTATCTGGTTACACAAACAATGATTTTGCAAGAAGCCTAGATGAAAAGAACATCACCTCAGGACATGTTTTTCACCTAGGCATGAACCTCATTTCATGGGCATCAAAGAAACAACCCGTTGTATCAATATCTTCTGTAGAGGCAGAGTATGTCGCTGCTACCTTAGCTTCCTGTCAAGCTGAGTGGCCGAGAAAAATATTGAATGATATGTCACATACAGAAAAGGAGCCAACTCCTATATTCTGTGACAACACCTCAGCAATTGCTCTATCCAAAAATCATGTGTTTCACAAGAAAAGCAAGCATATTGACACTCGTTTTCACTTCATACGCGAGCTAGTCAATAATGGTGACATAACACTTCAATTTTGTGGCTCTCTTGAGATCAGCTCACAGATATTTTTACAAATCCACTAGGAAAATCTGTTTTTTTATTTTCAGAGACAACACTTGGGCATTATCAGTGATGATGTTTGTAATTGTTGAGTTTAAGAGGGAGTGTTAAATATATATGTAACCTCAACAGTCTAATTGTACACTGCCAGTTGTCCTGACCAGTTGTACAATCATTCTTGATTTGTTTGAGCCTATTTATCTCAACCTATTGTCTTTTTCTAAATGCTCAATTCTCAATACTCAATACTATTGTGCTCTCCTCATTTTTCTTGTTTTCCCAATTCTATTTTCTTGTTCTCATTTTGTTAAAACTGGCATTCACACATCTCTTACCATTGGACAAGGAAATATGGTAAATTTTATTGGGAAGACACGTCATTAAAAAAATCATTTTACTAAAACCATGTGAAGAACCACTGTATAAAGTGTGAAGAACCACTGACATAAAGAAGAGACATATAGCCGTGGTCAATAGAAATTGTAGTTGCTGCTTAAATATTAAGCTACAACAAAGTGCTCTACCTTCTTCACTCAAACACTCAAGTTTTGAGATAATCATGAAATCAAAATTGAATCCTTTACAGGATAGCCATTACTCATTCATTCGAATCTTGTGTTTCTTACTCCAAATTTGGTTTTCTTGCTTTGCAATTGATGTTATGGGGATCTAAACCTACTACATGCATATGAGTATTGACATTAAGCCTACTGCATGCATATGAGTATTGATATCATTGATAACAAATTAAAACAAATATAGAATTGCAATCCAACTAATATAGTATTGTA
This sequence comes from Picea glauca, assembly GCA_000966675.3. NCBI lineage: Eukaryota > Viridiplantae > Streptophyta > Pinopsida > Pinales > Pinaceae > Picea > Picea glauca. The sequence goes on along the minus strand of JZKD02S1794623.1, from coordinate 420,032 downwards.
AAAATGTATATAATTTTTATGTTAAACGTGATTACATATATAATATTTAATTAATAGAAATTTTTTTGAGTAACTAAAAGTTATATGAATCTTCCATTTGCAAGAGCAGAGCAAGATTTTGTAATTGCAATTTTTACAAACTAGAATGTAGAAGAACTTTGATCATTTGATTTACTTACATTGTCAATTAGTCTTAGAGTAGGTTGGATATACTCAGCATACCACGGAGAGGGAGGAGCATACGTGGTGAAAACTCTGCCAAGCAAAGAGAGCGTACCTATTATGCAATGGTTGAACTGCAATGTGGTCGTGACTAGCTACTTATAACGTGCCAGGGAAATGTATAGGTCAGGTAAGGTAGGGTTCCTATGCTATGTTGTGTTCAAAAATTTTCCAAGCAAGTTGAGAGGGCGAGCAATATCCACGGACACAGCATTGAATGCTGCGACGGGCGGTGTATAGACCGTCGAATTTGAAAACAATTCGACGGATGATGTATAGATCGTCGAATTTGAAAACATTTGGGTAGTGTATAGATTGTCGAATTTGAAAGCAAAATCTGAAATTGCTTTCAGAATTGACGTTCTATACACCGCCCGCCGCAGCCAGCGGGGAGTAGTTATCCATAGTTGATCTTAATAATGTTTACGTATGATAGAGATTGGCCACCAGCGGGGAGTAGTTATCCATCTCCGTGTTGATCTTAATAATGTTTAAGCATGATAGAGATTGGCCACCAGCCGGGAGTAGTTATCCATCTCCGTGTAGATGATCTTAATAATGTTTACGCATGATAGAGATTGGCCACCAGCCGGGAGTAGTTATCCATTCATCACCATAGAATGAATGTGATGGAAGTAGAACTAACCTCAATCAAAGACCATCTCGCCAACATAGCTAGAAAGATGATCATGTATCCCTAGGTCTTAATTGTTGCATCCCTAGGTCTTAATTGTTGAAACCCCCTCTAGTCACCAAAGAAAGAAAGACGTCAAGGAATACCCACAAGGTACTAGCCAAGTCAAACTCATGGTCAAGACATGGAAAATGAGTGATGAATAATAGAAGGATGACCCTATCCTAAACTTCCAACTTCTAAAATTCCAACTTCTAAAAGGGAATGAAGGATGACCCTATCCTAAACTTCCAACTTCTAAAAGGGAATGACAAGATTAGTTAGAGAATCCTTCACACATTTTTGTTAATCCTTCACATCTCATTGTTTAGCATTTACATATTGAGTCAAAGGTCAAGAATGAAATATCTTGAAAACCTTTCACATCTTAATGGTAGCCATCCACCTCTTCATTAAAAGGTTAGTTACACATTAGTCAAAGAAAAGGTTACTCATGCATTAGGCATTAAGGGTCAAGGGTTAGTAGATTAGGCATGTGTAGATTAGGCATCCATGCATTAATGCTTTGTGATAGGGGATAAAAGTTACCCAACTAAGGCTAACAATTATTAATGAATTACACATGTTAATACATCAAATAAGAGTTAGTAATTTTGGTGAAGAAAATCAACAACACTTAAAAATTTAATTATTATAATAATAATAATCTATTTTTAAGGTCACGGCCAAGCCATCACACCAAATTGGTGTATGAGACCCTCTTGTTTGTGGGACAAGGGACCCCCCTCCGCCTAGTGATTTGATTGGTAAAGTCTACGAAGGTATACATACCCTACCCCCCTCTGGATTATATACTAACATAATTTTGTATTTTAAAATTCCAATAACATTAACACTATAATTTCAAATACATAGAAAAAAAATATTAAAAACTCTCCCCACCATAAACAAAATTTGATCGTGATTAATAAGTAGATGATAATCTCGAAAATATTTTCCATGTAAATTATCTTAATTTTATAACTATGAAAGTTATAAACAATCGAGGTTGGGAGCACAAATAATGAGTGTTATTCTTGGTATTGTTGTTATAAATGGTTATATGGTCGAGGATGACAAGGAAAAGAGAATTATAAACCATTGCAATGAAGGAAGAGAGGCTTTATAAACATGTACGAGTGAGTTAAACAACATGGAGTTTGCAATCATGAAACGTGGTGAAGAATTAGATTTATATTTATAATCATTAAAGAATGGAAAAAAAATTATTATTTTTTATATTAAATGATAAATTAAATTATTTTTAGAAAGTAAAAGTATATTTGTATATATAAGTGATTCTCACCATATAACATTTTTTTTTCATGCAAAAAAAAATAGTTTCATTGTTATTCTAGAAAGTGTCCATAAAAAAGATCTTTCTTTTCTTCCACATTTTTACATTGTAGTAAAGATATAAAAAGACATCAGTGTCATATACATAAATTTTCAAAAAAGATACATCTTTAAAGATTCATGCTAGAAAATGTAAAAAACAATTGTACTAACAACAAATTCATCAACAATTTCTTCATAAAATAGCCACCCAGAATTGCCTTTAAGTGCCTTCTTGGAGAGACTATCTGCTATTTTATTGAACTCTCTTGATATATGATCCATGCTCATTACTAATAGTCATTATCAATCAAGACTATCTAAATATATATAGTTGAACCATAATATAAATGTCGATTCTCATTTACCTTGAAAACTTCTTTGAAAAACTGATATAATCTAACTATAATCTCATTCATA
>JZKD02S1794623.1:363848-417332 GCA_000966675.3 Picea glauca | reverse complement strand
GTCTTAAAAAAAAATATTTTTAAAAACAAAAAAAAGGTGTAACAAGATAAATGTACAATTATTAGTACTATATACTCACACCACAAATACTCATTACATTTAATATATATCTACATCTAACTTATATAATTAATCTATTGCTATCAATATAGATATTACAATTATTTAAAGAGTTAAGTCATTACTGGGTGAATTTTATTTGAGGAATGCCGATTTGAATAAAACCTGGAACGTAACCTTTCTTTCTTCTATTATATAGTTGCACAAAACTATGCAAAGATAATTATGTTATTGATTTTTTAGAGTTATTGATTTTTTAACATATCTAGGATATTTAAGATATTTTTTAAATATTTTACCATCTCTAGGATATTTAAGATATTTTTTTTTAAATAGAAACTTTTCCAGGTAGAGTGGCGTCAATCTCGTGGGATATATTACTTTGAAGATTCCAAAACATGAAAAGGTGGAAGGGTGCACCAAAAATATTGAAAATTAACAATAGACTAGTTAAGTAAACTTCCACCAATATACAGCTGAACCACCTTAGATATGATATGTTTCAAAAAAAAATGAACATGATAAAATGATAGAAGAAATAATTCTAGTTGGTGAAGACGACAACAACCTAAAAAAAGTCGTAGAAGACTAAAGCTTAGTCAGCCCACTGAGAAGTAAGAACTAAGAAGGATTCAAGAAAAGAATCAATCTGTAAGAAAGCTATGGAAAAGATTAAGTGCCTGACAAAACATCTTTGTCAAATTCAATAAAAGCTCACATTCCTCTGGCATGAAATGAAACGCAACAAACCGAAAGAAACCATGCAAACAACATCCTACACTGGCCTAATTACAGGAATTTTTAGAACAAACATAGCAGGATTTAGCCCTGAATCCTGAGGTAGAGCATCTTGACCGGGAAAAGGGAATGAATAGCAGAGTTTAGACAGAAGGTTGATTCGAAAATGGCAAAGGCTGCAAAATTAGAGTTTATGAGCGCTGAGACTACGCTTGAAAGACATTAACCAAGTAAAGATATATGACAAATTTTGATACTCGTATGGGTTCTGCTATAAATAAAAAAATTAACAAGGATAAAAACTTCTTGTTGCCTTAACTAAAACGTATGGTTGAAATCCACAGACGAGACAAATTTAACCAAGCAAATAATTGAAAAAACTTGCTGGAGAAATCATTGCACTTGAGAAGACAGCTGCAAAAACCTTCAGTGATTTAAAATATTCCCTTTATTACGACCGTAAAAGATTTGAATAAGATGAAACTGGCATTCACACATCTCTTACCAGTGGACAAGGAAATATGGTAAATTTTATTGGGAAGACACATCATTAAAAAAAAATCCTTTTAGTAAAACCATGTGAAGAACCACGGCAGAAAGACAGTGTGAAGAACCACTGACATAAAGAAGAGACATATAGCCGTGGTCAACAGAAATTTTCTATTGTAGCTGCTGCTTAAATATTACCCTACCACAAAAAGTGTTCTACCTTCTTCACTAAGTTTTGAGATAAGCAGAAAATAAAAATTGAATCCTTTACATGATAGTTATATGAATCTTCCATTGCAAGAACAGAAACAAAATGGAAAGCTTTTGTAGTTGCAATTTTTACACACTAGAATGTAGAAGAACTTTTATCATTTGACGTACTTGCAACGTTCATTCCTGCTCTTGTATTGCGAAGCATATTGGATATACTCTGTCTTGGTCTCTTGAAAACAACCATATTTCCCACCAAATCCTCTTTGGAGCGCTTTAACGCCATCACCACATCTCTCATAGTCGGTCGTTCTGCAGGTGAGTCTTTTGAACAAAACAATCCAAGATGCAACAAAGAAAATAGGCATTTGTATACAGCATTTTCTTCAAATGCATTTCCATCCACCTCACTAAGAAGATTGTTGTCAATTACGTCCTTCAATCTGTTTGGAAATGCAGAGTTAACCCACTTGTGCAAGTTTAGATCTTCAAAGAACATGACACTAGTTGGCCTCATTCTAGTAAACATTTCCAACAACATAATGCCATAGCTATAAACATCTCCTTTGATGGAAATTTCCTCACCCAATCCATATTCTGCAGTCAAGGAAACTCTAATCAAATTGTAAATAACCAATCCATACAAATATATTAATCATAAAAAAACAAATAATACTAATGTTTTGAAAAGTCATACCTGGAGCAATGTATCCCATAGATCCTTTCAAAGAAAGTGTTGAAGAAAGTGAATCACTAGAGGTTACACCAATTAATCTTGCAATCCCAAAATCTGTTACATGGCCTACCATGTCCTCATCTAAAAGCACATTGCTTGGTTTTATATCACAATGCACTACTTGCACAGGAGAATCATGATGAAGATATTCCATGGCATGGGCAACATCTATGGCAATGTCTAATCGTGTGTCCAATCCCAATTCACACACTTTCTCACCATTGTTGTCATCTCTATCAAGATACAAATGGTTCTCCAAACTTCCATTACACATAAACTCGAACACCAAAGCTTTGAAATGGAGGTTGGAACATGAGGTTATTATTCTCACAAGATTTCGATGGCGAACCTTTTGCAACACCTTACATTCTACTTCAAAACTTTTTTCAACTTGATCATCTTGCAGATTGAGAACTTTCACAGCAAGAAGCGTGTCATCACTCAAAATCCCCTTGTAGACTGATCCGAAAGTACCCTTCCCCAACAAGTTGGCCTCAATAAATCCACTTGTTGCACTGAAAAGCTCTTGATATGAGATCCTTCGGTGCTCTATCTTTTGTAAAATAGCTTGTGGAAAATCAAAGTTTTGTATTTGCAAATTATTTCTCCAAAGGAATGATAAAAAGTTTTGTATTTGCAAATTCTTTCTCCAAAGGAATGATAAAACTAGACAGAATAATATAAAACCAGCACCGACAATAGGAAGCAACACTCTTTTTCGAACTTTAAAATGACTATTTGATGTTGGACATGCATGTAACAAAAATACTTCTGGTCCACACAAACCAGGATTTCCAATTAAGAATATGGTTTGATTTGCAGAAAATCCTCCTTTTGATACTTCTCCCGTGAGCTTGTTAAAAGATAAATTTAAATACTGAAGCATTTTCATCTTCTCAAGTGCAACTGGTATTGAACTTGATAAGGAGTTTGAAGAGAGATCTAGGAGCATGAGATTTTGCAATTTTCCAAGTGATTCTGGAATAGAACCTTGGAAGGCATTTCGAGATAAATTCAATGATTGTAGTGCAATGCAATCTCCAAGCATAACTGGAATGTGCCCAGTCAATTGATTGGCAGAAATGTCTATAGCTTGAGCCATTACAATCTTACTAATCCCTATAGGCAATGAGCCTTCTAATAAATTCCATGACAAATTCAAATATAATTGTAGATTAGAAAGCCCAGAAATTTCTTGAGGTATGCTTCCACTAAGTCTATTGTGAGATAAGTCGAGCGATAACAAATTTGAGCACTCTCCTAAAGTGATAGGTATCTTACCCGATAAGGAGTTGTGACTAAGATCAATCCCTCTTAGTTGTTTAAGGTACTGCAAGGAATTGGGAATTCTTCCAGAAAGCATGTTTCCACTAAGGTGTAAGAGACCAAGATGTTTTAATGGTTTGAAGTCGTTTGGGATGTTTCCTTCCAATTGATTGTTTGCAAAAGTCAATCTTTCTAGTTTTACAAAGCTTTGCAAAGATGGAATGCTACCATTGAAAATATTATTTTTTAAACTGAGATAGGTTAAGCCACTAAGATTACTAATCTGCACAGGGATGTTTCCTTCTATTCTGTTTTCGGCTAAATCCAAGATAGATAATTTGGGAGAAAGTTTGCCTATTGTAAATGGCAAAATACCATTCAATTTACTATTTCCCAAGAATAGTTTTTCTAGGTGTGAACAATTAGTAAGAGCAGTAATAAAGGGCATGTTGGTAACACCACCACTTTCAAATTGATTACCTCCCAAGTTCAAACGTTCAAGGAGAGATAGCTTGCCTAGCTCTATTGGCACAATCCCTTGTAAATAGTAGTTGGAGCCTAGATCTAGTATTGTGAGTTTGGAACAATTTCCAATGGAATTTGGTATGTTTCCACTAAGTTGATTAGTAAATAAATTGAGTATACTCAAATTGTTGAGCTTACCGAACTCCCAAGGGATTTGCCCCACTAAATTGTTTATGGCAATCTCGAAGTCATTCAAAGAGGAAATGTTTGACAAAGAATTGGGAATGGTTCCTGACAGCTCATTTACTTGAAGGTAAAGCCTTTGTAGATTAGTGAGCAGACCCAATTCACGTGGAATACTGCCAGTGATTTTATTGTAGGAAATATCCAAGTCAAACACAGAGGAGATATTTGACAAAGAAGTGGGAATCTTACCTAACAGATTATTTTCAAAAAGGTGAAGCAATCTGAGATTAGTGAGCAGACCCAATTCTGCTGGAACACTGCCAGTGAGTTGGTTCATAGAAATGTCCAACTCAACTAAAGAGGAAATATTTGAAAGAGAAGCAGGAATGTTGCCAGTGAGTTGGTTCATAGAAATGTTCAACACAACTAGAGAGGAAATATTTGAAAGAGAAACAGGAATGTTGCCAGACAAGTCATTTCTATAAAGGTCAAGCCGTTGCAGAGAATTGAGTAGCCCCAACTTTTGTGGAATGCTGCCACTGATATTGGTTGTGTAAATTCTCAAGTCAATCAAAGTGGAAATATTGGACAAAGAAGTGGGAATATTTCCAGACAATTCATTTTGAAAAAGATAAAGCGTTTGCAACCTCTTAAACAAACCAAATTGCGGTGGAATGACACCACTTAGAGTATTGTTCCCAATATTTAAAATAATCAAGGCTGAGAGGTTTCCAAAGGAAGAGGGTATGGTACCTGTGAGACTATTTGCTGCCAAGATAAGCCGCTGCAAATGTGAGAGGGAACCTAACTCCAGGGGAATATTTCCTCTCAGATTGTTAAATGAGAGGTCGAGCTCAACCAGATTATGGCAACTTGAAAGGTTACCAGGAATGCTTCCTTCCAATTGATTGGAATACAACCACAGTTCTCTCAAACGAAAGAGGCGTTCCAGTGGAGGTGGGATATTACCGTGGAGCGCATTGTTTGAAAGATCTATGGAGCGGAGAAACGATAGATTGCCGAGAGAAGGAGAAATGCGGCCTTGCAGATCCATAGCAGTGAGGTTGAGGGCGATGACCCTGTCCATTTGATGGCGGCGGTTGCAGGTAATGCCAGTCCAATTCCACAACGGATTGGAGGGACTCCAATTGGCCAAGGAATGCTGAGGATCGTTGGCAATAAGGAACTTGAATTCCAACAACGAATTCCGATCATCGTCAATTGAGTGAGTAGAGGAAGAGAAAAGGAAGAGAATAGAGAGCAGAGACACACAAAAACGGAGAGACGACATGATGTTTGAAACTAAAATAAAACGCGGTGAAGGACAAATGAATGGATGCGTGCAGTGTATGAAATGGGCTATACTCACAACTACTTATAGCGTGCTAGGGAGAGGAAGGAACATACGTGCTCAAAACTCTGCCAAACAAAGAGAGGACCTATTTTGCCATTGAACTTTGTGTCGTTGTCACAAAAATCGCTGAACCGCAGTGTGGGACCGGGGTGCCTAGGCTATGTTGTGATCAAAACTCTTCCAAGCAAGCGGTCCACCCTGCTATGCTACGCAGCATTGAATGTTGGTAGATATTGGTCGCTATCTAGGTAGATAGATATTGCTCGCTATCTAGGTAGATAGATATTGCTCGCTATCTATGTCGATCGCTATCTAGGTAGATAGATACTGCTTGCTATCTATCATGGTGTTATTGCTCACTATCTATCTCGGTATCTGGGTAGATATTGCTCGCTATCTATGTCGGTCGCTATCTATCTTGGTAGATATTGCTATCTATCTGGGTAGATATTGCTCGCTATCTATCTCGGTAATGGACTTGGTGTAGAATCTAGATAGTGGAGTTGGTGGAGAATCTAGAATCTCAATAATGCCTCACCTGCGACCAGTAACTCCACCAAGAACGATATTTCTCATTTCATGTCGTTGTTACAGAAGAATATAGCGTGGTCACAGACTATGTACAACAACACTTGGTTGATAGCATTTTATTCAAATAACTATGTACAACATCCCACAAAGTTGTATTTGGCATATTTGGCATTGTGTATTTTTTCATTATGTGGAACGCTCACTTAAATATATTTTTCGTCGTGCTAGCAATAATAACTTCATCTATGGTTTTAGAGAATAATAACCTATGCTTCTTATTACCACTGTATGGGATAAAGGAAGGACTCACTTCACAAACGTTTGCAATTTTACTCCTACAAGAAGATGTTGTTTTAGGAGTATCACTCAAGGAATAACATTGTAAAACTATTGCAATTTTAGTCCTACAAGATTGAAGGAACAAATAAAATAGAAATAAAACCTTAATAAAATGTAATAATCATTCGAAATACTCTGCAAAACATCAACAATTAACATTCTCATGCTCAATCGGTTGTACCATAAAAAATGAAGTAGAGGTGCTTGCAACTTACGATGAAATAAGATTCCTTAGTAATATCATGAGAGTGAAAGTCATCTCGATAAAGGACTCAACCATTATAATCAAAGAATTACATCGTGACATGGTGCCTTCCTTTCCTCCTTTGGCCAGCATTGTCCACAAGATGAAACTTATTTCAAGTCTCTTCATGGAGACCTCTTACAATAAGGTTAACATGCAATTGAATAACCTTGTAATTGAAATGGAAAACAAAGGAGTTGGGGGCCTTGTTTATTGGCTATGCATTATATTAGATGGCCAACAAAGTTCTACCAAAATCCTTTCACCGTGACAATGTAGGAGGTTTATGTGGTAATTGGGTGAATAGGAGTAGGAAGAACCTTTCTAATGTGTGTCTCCCGCATCAATTTCCTTGAGCACATGGATACACCTCATGGAAATATTTCCATCATAGTGGTTTCTCTTAGGGGTTCCTATCATATGATTGTTCAAATCATTCCTTTGTGTGTAAGTCATAATCTATGCACTCAATTTATATTTCAAATCGAAACTAGATCTACCCTCCACAATGGATGGAGACACTTTAATTGTATCTATCATTGAAGGCCCATTATCTAAATCCATTTCTCATCATATTTTCCCCATGCTTCCTCTATTAATCATTACTTCAAGTCATGTTAACCATGCCCTGCCTTGTCCTGCCTCTCTCAAGCTTCATGGAGTGTTTTGATTATTTTCAAACCTCCACGGGGATGTGTATGATGTCCATTGGTGTGTAGATATCTTCTCATCATAGGTTCCTTCCCTCATGATGATATTGAGCACTAAGAATGAGCATTTTGATTCTTAGATTAAGGAACATATAGATACCAAATGAATTCATTGAAGTTGATAGTGAAAAAAATAATTTTATAATGAAGTCATCAAGCACATTCTTTCCTTGTGCAACTAGGAGAAATAATCTTGAAGAGATTTCACCATTCTTCATCATAGAATGATTGTGATGGAGGTATCATTAGCTTCAATTCGATACCATATCACCAACATAGCTTGAAAGATGATCATGCCTCCCTAGGTCTCAATTGCTGAAAACTCCTCTAGTCACCAGAGAAAAAAAGACACCAAGGAAAACCTCAAAGGTACTATCCAAGTCAAGCTCACGGTGCGCATTGACTAAAGTCAATTTGGGATTTGATATTTTGGTCAAGACATGGAAAATGAGTGATAAATAATAGAAGGACGACCCTATCTTAAAATTCCAAATTCTAAAAGGGAATGAGAGAAATTGGTTAGAGCATCCTTCACAAATTTTCATTAATCCTTCACATCTCATTGTTTAGCATTTACATCTCGAGTCAAAGGTCAAAGAATAAAATATCTTAGAAACCTTTCACATCTTAATGGTTTCCATTCACCCCTTCACTAAAAGGTTAGTTACACATTAGTCATACTACAGGTTAGTCATGCATTAGGCATTAAGGGTCAAGGAATGGTAGGTTAGGCATGTGTGGGTTATGCATCAATGCAATAATGGTTTTTGGTAGTGGGTAAGAGTTACTAGGCTAAGGGTGAAATTCTTTAATGAATTATACATATTTATACATAAGCATTAAGAATTATGGGTTAGTAATTTTGGTGAAAAAAATCAAACACCCTTAAAGGTTTAATATGTGATAATGGGACCAAAAATATATAATATATAATTATTATTATGTACTAACATAATTCTGCATTTTAAAATTCCAATAACATTAGAATTTCAGATAATATTAGAATTTCAGATAGATAAAAAGTTTGGTCATGATTAATAAGTAGATGAGACTATCCATGACTTTTACAATGAAATATTTCCTATATAAATCATATAGGATTTTAGAACTATGAAAGTTATAAACAATGGAGGTTGGGAGCACAAATGATGTGTTATTATTGGTATGGTTGGTACATAATGAAAGTTTTTCCTATATAAATCATATAGGATTTTAGAACTATGAAAGTTATAAACAATGTTGGGAGCACAAATGATGTGTGTTATTATTGGTATGGTTGTTATAAATGGTTATATGGTGGAGGATGATAACAAAAAGAGAAATTATAAGCAATTATAATGAAGGAAGAGAGGCTTTATAAAACTATATTGTATGATTGAGTTAAATAACATTGCAATGAAACATGGTTAAGATTAATAATAATTAAATAATAAGAAAAAAAAATTAAAAATGTTCATATTAAATGATACATTACAATTTATTTTTAGAAAGTAAAAGTGTATTTGTATATATAAGTGACTCTTAACATAATACATTTATATTTAAGTAAATGCATTTTATAATAATTAAGAAATTAATTGGTTGTACATTTTTGTGGATTGAAGAAGAAGAAGATGGAGAAACTTAGTAAACACAAGATTATGAGAAGGCTAATCCTACTTGTTTATAAGTGTTGCTTGAGGAAACTTGTCCTATATCAAAAGATAAAGCATAAGCCAAGGATATTGAGATTCCATTCTAGATGAAACTTGTCCTATATCAAAAGATAAAGCATAAGCCAAGGATATTGAGATTCCATTCTAGATGAAACTTGTCCTGTATCAAAAGATAAAGCATAAGCCAAGGATATTGAGATTCCATTCTAGATGATGGAATTTGTACATATTGTCTCTCCTAGGGAATGAAGTAGTTTAATGAAATGAACGCCTCTAGTTCTAACACAGAATTTGTCCCCTCTTCATTTCTTGATCTCTTGACTTCTCAATTATAAGTAGACAATACCAAATCCTTTTTCATGGGAGTGGCATGAGGTTAAAAGGAAGAAGTAGAAATAGACAAGGATTAAAGATTACTTTTTATAGAGTAAGAAATGACATATATTAATTTTGTAATTTTATTCTTATTATTATTTTCGGACTATATCTATGTTAGATTTTCATTCATTTTTTTTTAAGTAAAAAAGGGGGGTCTTGCTTGCTATATTATATTAACAAAAAGATACAATGGTGCTACAGTCGCCAAGTGTGCCGCCATTTTACCGGAAACCAGCACAACTTGGGGCTCAAATGTTCCTTCTGGATAAAAAAACAAAAGATTGATTCGCCATCTATCCTGCCTGAAGGAAACCAAGATAGATGGCCATGCATCGTCTTAAGACTATTTAAGGCATTACAGAGAGCTTTTTTATAATCCTAGACTTGACTCTGAACAATAAGAGCTAAAGAAAAAGGGAGCCCCAACATCGCTAGAAGTAAAAGGGAAAACCAGACTGAAATTGACTATATCAAATACCCGGTGGCCTGTCGTCCACGTCCTCCTGCCTCGCTGCTCTGGCCTGCATGGAAAACGATTGGGCACACGTTGGGCATTGTTTATTTGTCGGGGCATTGGAGTACGCTTCGAAAAGCATATCCAACCGTTGTCCCATGAGGAGGGCCCTATGCTCCTGGTCTACCATCTGTCCTCGTAGTTCAAACACTAAATCCAAGTGTGCTACATGGAGGAAGGGTGGCGGGGCAACAACATGTCCATGCATGGCTCGGTTGGAAGGTGGCATTGGGGTTTCGTCACTCTCGCTCGGAGTGACCTTTGTTTCCCTTGTAGTTGCCTCGCCTGGAGTAACCGCCTCTGTGTCTGCGTTGCCCACCCCCTTGTCCATGGCTACTATGTCTTCATGGTGCTCAATTACCGCACAGGTTCCCTGCGAGACCAAATCCATGTGAGGCACTTCCTCGACATAACACGTTGGGAATTCCTCACAGAGCCCCCTCCTCATGTTGCCTCTTGTCTGAGGTTCCAGGGCAGTCAGAGTGTTTTCCGTGTAAGGCGCTTCCTCGACATAACAGGTTGGGAATTCATCACCAAGCCTCTCCATCATGCTGCTTCTGGCTTGAGTTTCAAGTGCAGTCGGGGTATTTTCTTCCCGCATAGTGCCTGTGGGCTGCCAATTATCTGAGAGTGAGAGTTGTTCTGGAGGGGTCTGAGTGCGCTCCTCCGTCGCAAACTTATTTGCATAAGCCTGGAGTGAGAGACGGGTTGCATGTGCTCTCTAACGAAGAATGGATTTGGCCAGCGAGAGTGCTCTTTCCAATTGTTGTCTCCTATGTCGTTGGGCAGTGTGGGTGTACCAAGTCGACCCACGACGAGGTTTACCTCGCTCCCTAGGCATCGTAGTGAAGGAGTGGGTATCAAACGCACCAGGGCTCAAAAAAGTTGGAAGGATGCAGAGGAAAACGCACCAGAGCTCACAAATGGCGGAAAGCTGTAGAGCAAGAATGAGCTGAATGTGACCATGCCAGCTCACTTTCACAGGCTTGTGGGATGGCGGGACATGGCTCCGCATTAAATCTTCCATAGTAAATGCTTGCAGGGCCGACCCTTTCCCGCGAGGGAGAGGTCGCTTATCCGGAGGTCGGTTGTAATGGCCTGCTCCCATCGCTAATGTTGAATAGATGGGGAGCGACCTGCCATATTTAATATGAGGTTGGGCACTGTACCAGGTGGCAGTGTTGTGCATCGTGTCACCCCATCCAGGCCCTTAGATTTTCATTCTAAATTGCAATAAAAAATTACATTTTTTGAAAAGAAAGATATAAACTCTAAACATTTACCAAATCAAAACAATATTTAATTAATTTTTAAATACAAATTTAGTGATATTTTTAACTTTATAAATACAAAATAATAATAGATTAATAATTAAATAAAAAATCATGATAATTATTTACAAGATTTTTTCACTCAATTTGTCATATAACACATGAAATGTAGAGACTCAATTAGCATTTATGGCCACCTTAAAAGTATGACATGGTAGTACAAATTACATTTTTAATATAATCGATTTGAAAACTTGTTTAAATAAAATTATCAAATATCATTCATAAATAGTTGTTATTTTTTTTATAAAACTATTTTAATCAATTTATCATATTAGTTTTATAGATATTAGGGATTCATTTGATATTTATGACTATAAAAACATAACATGATCCAAAACTATTTTAATCAACTTATCATATTAGTGTTATAAGCCTTAGGGATTCATTTTACATTTATGACTATAAAAAGATAACATGATCCATCTTAAATTATTAATAACTTTCTACATAACTTTTTCAATCAATATGGTATATCAAACCTAAGTTTGATGGATTCATTTTTTATTTATCAATGTAAAAGTGTAACACAATAACATGAAATTAGTTCAAAAATTTAAACTAAAAATCTTTAATATTCATCTTAAATTGTAATAACATTTTATAAAATCTTTCAAATCAACTTGTCATATCAACACTTTAAGTCTTAGGTCAAAAATTTAAACTAAAAATCTTTAATATTCATCTTAAATTGTAATAACATTTTATAAAATCTTTCAAATCAACTTGTCATATCAACACTTTAAGTCTTAGGGAATCACTTTACATTTATACCCATACAAATAAAAATATGCCATGTTAACATCAAAATCATTTCAAAGATTTACTCACCACCTATATAAAATCATCAATTACTTTCTATACTTTTTATAAGACCTTTCCAATTAACTTGTGATATCAAAATTATAAGTATTCAAGATTTATTTTAAATTTATAACTATAAAATCATAACATGCTTACATCAATAATCAATTCAAAGACTTGTTCAAATAAAAAATCAAATGTTTATTTAAAATTTTTGATAACACTCTCCGAAAACTTTCCAATCAATTTGTAATATCAACATTACAAGTATTAAACATCCATATTAAATCAGTGATTACTTTATACAAGAATTTTCCAATTAATTTGTCATATCATCATTGTAAGTTTTAAAGACTCACTTTACATATATGACTATAAAACCATAATATATTAACACCCAAATCAATTTAAATACTTCACTCAAACAAAGAAATCAAAATTACATCTCAACAAGGATAAATTTCTTAAAAACCTTTCAAACAACTTTTTAAAGACTCACTTACATATATGACTCTAAAACCATAACATGTTAAAATCCAAATCAATTTAAATAATTAAACAAAAATCAAACTTACATCTTGACATTTATAAATTTCTAAAAGGCCTTTTGAAACAACTTTTCATATCAACATTAAACTTTAAAATCAAGATCAATTCAAAGTTTTTATCGAAATGATTGTCCATCTTAAATCGTGATAACCTTCTACAAAATATTTTTAATCAAATTGTCATACGAACATTAAGTGTTAGGATGTCTCTTTTCATTTATGATTGTAAAAGCATTAAACATTAACATCAAGTTCAATTTAAAGAGTTTCTCAAATATAAAAAGTCAAGTATACTTCGTAATCATTGATAATTTTCTAAATAATATTTCCAATCAACTTGTTTTATGACTCACTTTACATTTATGACTCTAAGAGCATACCATGTTACATAAAAATCAATTGAAATACTTACTTAAATAAAAAACAAAATATCCATCTCAAATTGTTGATAACTTTCCCATCAAATTATCAAAGGTTTACTCAAAAATAAAAATAAAATCAAGTATCTTTGTGGTTGTAAAAGAATATCATTTTGACATCAAAATCAATTTAAAGGTTTACTCAAAAATAAAAAATAAAATCAAGTATTTATTTTAACTCATTGAGAACATTTTACAACACCTTTTCAATCTGCTTGCCCTATCAATAGTTTAAGTCTTAGGGATTCACATTACATTTATGATCATAAGAGAATAACTTGTTAACATCAAAATCGATTCAAAGATTTAGATAAATAAAAAATCAAACATCCATTCAAATCATTGATAATATTTTACAAGATCTTTTCAAACAACTTGCCATGTCACTCACTGTTGTAGGTCTTATGGTTTCACTTTACATTTATGACCATAAAATCATAACAGGTTAATATTAAAATCAATTATGTAACACCTTTGTTTTCAAACCCCAAACTAGCTATGTATATTGTAAATCTAATGTATGGTCGAGAGCTAAAGCGATGTAATATGTAAATGATGTAAATTTAATATAATGAATAAAATGTATCGCGAGTTGCAAATGGACATAGATGTTGGAATACAGAGAGGGGGGGGTGAATCAATATGATCACTTTTACCACTTTTAACCACAATATATAAACTTCAACTTTATTAGCAGTATATCATCAATGTATTATCTATGATTGTATTCAATAAATCATGAGCATATAATCATAAACAACATCACATTAACAATATCACATCAAATTCACAGTACACCAGAATTTACGTGGAAACCAAAATAAGAGAAAACCACATAATGCTTTCTTATATATTGTCAAGAATACATTCATTGGAAGCACCGACTTCCCAATTCTTCAGCTACAACTAGAAGGAGGCTATGACCCCCTATTTATAGGCTCCAACTTGAAGGAAGCTACAAGTCCCTAAATTCTCTGGCTCCAAACAAAAGGAGGCTACAACCCCCTGATTCTCAGGATCCAACTTGAAGGAATCTCCAACTCCCTATGTTCTCCGGCACCAACCGGAAGGAGGTTGCAAACCCCTTTCCTTGTCGAGTCTTGTCACCTTGAAGTATAAGTGTAGACCAACTGTCACTACCACAATAACTGCCACTATCACTGCCACTGTCACTATCACATCAACCTGTAACCTGTCATTGTCAACCTATCACTTTATCCAACCTATCAATGACCAACCTATCCAACCTGTCACTGACCAACCTGTCACTTTCACCGATACTCAACCAGATCCTCTCACATGGATCATATACCAAGTACACCTCTCAACTAGATGTCCAACATCACCAACACATGCCTCAACCAAGCATGTACCAAACCATCAACATGTACCATGCCAAGCA
This sequence comes from Picea glauca, assembly GCA_000966675.3. Classification (NCBI taxonomy): domain Eukaryota; kingdom Viridiplantae; phylum Streptophyta; class Pinopsida; order Pinales; family Pinaceae; genus Picea; species Picea glauca. The sequence goes on along the minus strand of JZKD02S1794623.1, from coordinate 402,953 downwards.
TCAACCATGTACCAAAACTTGCACCACAACAAGTGCATCAACCATGCACCAACACCTGTACCAAACCGTGCATCAACCATGTACCAACACCTATACCAAACCATGCATCAACCATGCACCAACACCTGTACCAAACCGTGCATCAACCATGCACCAATACTTGTACCAAACCATGTGTCAACCATGCACATCAATCTATACCATACCATGTATCAATCATGTACCATACCAAGTACATCAACCATGTGTCTCAACCTATACCAACATCTCCAAGATATGCATCCAAGATATACCTCAAATAATGTGCCTCAATCATGTACCAACATCACTCATGATATGTCCCAATCATGTCATATACCATGTACCATAAGATATCAACAATGAAGTGCCTCAACAAAGTAACAAGGAATGTGCTTCATACATATGCCAATACAAAGATGTGCCTCTAAAAATGAACCATAACATCCATGTATCAAGTAATAATAATATGTGTCAAGCATGTATCAATATCAACTCAACCATATGAAACCATGTACCATGCACCACAAGGGTTCCAAGACATGCCTTTAGCATGTTCCATATCATCCATGAAAGAAGCCTCAAACAAACACCTCTAAAACATACCTTGACTCATGAAGATGACTTGATGCATATCATCTCATACCAACAAACCTTGCTCAACTTCATAATCAACAAGATGGCACCTTCTTCAAGATTTTTCAAAAGCATCCGCTACTTACTCCACTGTGACCCACGGATGTCCGCTACTTTCTCCACTGTGACCCGCAGATATCTGCTACTTTCTCCACTGTGACTCGCGAATGTCCGCTACTTTTTCCACTGTGACCTGCAGATGTCCGCTACTTTATCCACTGTGACCCGCAGATAACCTTAGAAAGATAGTTTGATCACTTCATACTTTTCCCCTTCGACCTTCCTTTGCAACCTCATACTTTCTACCTTAGATTCAACCTCAAATTCGCCAATTGACCAAATTTATTCACAAGATAGATAATCAATAAATTTGTGTGTGAATGTACTTACGAGAGACTCCTTGAGGTGTATTTATACCTTTTCTAAGTAACCTCTTTCCTTGCTTCAGTGGTTTATTGTTACAACCACTTATACCCTTTCATTAATGACTTATGACCAAATAGGGGCTTCTTAACCATTCTTTGGGCTTCCAACTTCACAAGGCCAACCGCGAGGAACCACGTGATGTTCCACCTATCCCCGGAAACGACATGATGAGTATTATCCATCTATGAGTGTTTTACCTGCATTTACATTGTCCTTCATTTCCATATTCCTCAACCAACTTCAGGTCCCATAACCACACCTCTGGGGCTTCATGTAGACTTCATCAAATGCACCTATCACATATGTTAAAATCAACCACTCCATCAATGAAAACTAACTCACCATCAATCTCAACCACATCTCTAGGGCTTTCATACTTCTCCAAGGGTTGGCATTAATCTCCAAGAGTTAACATCAATGACAACCAACTGTCCAAACTAACTGTCAAAAAATAGACAGAGATTTCGGGGCCAAGTTTCTGTAAGAGACGAAAGGGGTCCAAGGGGGAGAATTTACCCATGTCTATTAAACCCAAGCTATTTCTTTCTAAATTATACTTACCATGAAAATTTCATTAGATGTTGAGTGTTCTATAGCCCAATTGTTGAATTCATGTAAGAGGGTGGGTGTGAGAGTCACATCCCATAGTTATTGAGAGTGTTCGAGTTGAGTAAAATTAGCTTGGGGAAGAGTGCAATTCAAACATACAAGAGAAAGAGAGGAAATTCATATGGGTAGAAGACACAATTACAAATTCACATTTTTTTCATAGAGAGTTGTTTTTGCATGGATATTTTTGGCCAACAAAGGAGTTCAAAGTGTTGAATCTTAAATCTGGCTGTTGTGGGAATGTTTAGCGGAAGTTTGGAGTTGTAATTTCGTGGAGAAAGAGGTTATGTGCTTGCGAGTAACGTGTTGTTCAAAATTCGTCAAGAGAATCATGTGTTTTTCTCTTGGGTGAATTTTTGTTGCAGTTGTAGAATTCCTAATGTCCGAGTAAGTAGTTTTCCTATCCAACCTATGCTAGAAATTGTGGAGGGGAGTGGAAAGGCATGAGGGAATGTGAGCAGTGACGGGGGATTCTGTCCCTTGGGTTGTGCAGGTTGAGGGGAAGAGAGCTGGTGGACTGGAATTAAATGTGGGAATTGACTTTTGATAGGGGTCGGACATTAACCAGCCTTAGGGATCACCATCGCTTGTGGATTGATAGCCCTAGATTGGGTGTGACTTGTTGTTGACAACTAGAACAACAAGTCTATGTTGGGATGAACGTTCTTCCTCTACAACATGTTGCACATTTTCATAATGTAAGTGTTCTTATTTGGTTTGTTGATTTGTGTTAAATGTTGATATATTTGTTGTTCATTTTACTTTGAGTTATATTTGGTTAATGTTGCTTACTCTCAGCAGAAAGATGCATTCATGTCTCTGTTTTATGGTTGAATGATGATGTATGTATTTAGTTGTTGTTGTGCATAATAATAGTAGTTATATTAACGTTTGTATTAGTATGGACAACTGAACGAACTTGAATGCCATGTTGTGTGTTACTTTCCGCATTTAGAATTGGTATCATAATTTCTTATTGGGTCATTTTAGTAGTGACATAACCTACCTAAGGGTTAGGTACCTTACAAAGTGGTATCAGAGCTTAAGTTCAACACTAGACTTGTATGGGCATAGAACCAGTGAAAATTTGGGTGAATTTGTTGTCACAAATTTTGATTTGTGATGAATTTTGGAAAAACATTATGAAAAATCAAAGTGAGATCCCTAAATTTGTGGGAAAATTTAAGATTTAGTTTCCTCATAAATGTCTTAGAGGTTTAATGGCATCAATCAGTCGAATTGTAGAGTTAGATTCAACATGCAAGGTTTAAATTCACGGTTTAATGGTCGTGGAAGAAGCATTAGGGATTCATTTGACATTTATGACTGTAAAAACATAACATGATCCAAAACTATTTTAATCAACTTATCATATTAGTGTTATAAGCCTTAAGGATTCATTTTACATTTATGACTATAAAAAGATAACATGATCCATCTTAAATTATTAATAACTTTCTACATGAATTTTTCAATCAATATGGTATATCAACACTAAGTTTTATGGATTCATTTTTTACTTATGAATGTAAAAGTGTAACACATTAACATAAAATTAATTCTAAAATTTAAATAAAAAATCTTTAACATCCATCTTAAATTGTTAATAAATTTTTATAAAACATTTTAAATCAACATGTCATATCAACACTTCAAATCTTAGGGACTCACTTTACATTTATAACCATACAAATATGCCATGTTAACATCAAAATCATTTCAAAGATTTACTCACCAAAAATCAAATATCAAATGCCTATATATAATCATCAATAACTTTCTATATGACTTTTCCAATTAACTTATCAACACTATAAGTGTTAATGACCTATTTTCTATTTATGACTATATAAATGCATACCATGTTTACATCAATAATCAATTCAAAGACTTAATTAAATAAAAAATTAAATGTTTAATTAACATTTTTTATAACATTCTACGAAAAATTTCCAATCAACTTGTAATATCAACATTATAAGTATTAAACATCCATTTTAAATTGTTGATTACCTTATAAAATATTTTTTCAATTAACTTGTCATATAATCATTGTAAGTTTTAAGTACTCACTTTACATATATGACTATAAAACCATAACATGTTAATATCCAAATCAATTTAAATACTTTACTCAAACAAAGAAATCAAAATTACATCCTAACATGGATAAATTTCTTAAATGTCTTTCCAAACAACTTTTTAAGAACTCACTTTACATATATGACTATAAAACTATAACATGTTAACATCCAAATCAATTTAAATACTTTACTCAAACAAAAAAATAGAGCTTACATATTGACATTTGTAAATTTCTAAAAGGCCTTTCCAAACAACTTTTCATACCAACATTGATCTTTAAAATCAAAGTTTTTATCCTATAAAAAAAAATGATTGTCCATCTTAAATCGTGATAACCTTCTACGAGATATTTTAATCAACTTGTCATACAAACATTAAGTATTAGGGTCTCTATTTACATTTATGGTTGTAAAAGCATTGAACATTGACATCAATTTCAATTCAAAAAGTTTCTTAAATATAAAAAAATCAAGTGTACACCGTAACCATTGATAATTTTCTAAATAATCTTTCCAATCAACTTGTTTTATCAACATGGTAAGTATTATGGAATCACTTTACATTTATGACTATAAGAGCATACCATGTTACATAAAAATCAATTCAAATACTTAAATAAAAAATAAAATATCCATCTCAAACTGTTGATAACTTTTCGAAAGACCTTTCCCATCAAATTGTCATATCAGTATTACAAACTTTGTTATATTTGTGGTTGTAAAAAAATATCATTTTGACATAAAAATCAATTCAAAGGATTACTCAAAAATAAAAAATAAGTATCTATTTTAACTTATTGAGAACCTTTTAAAACACATTTTCAATCTACTTGCCATATCAATAGTGTAGGTCTTAGGGACTCACCTTACATTTATGATCGTAAGAGAATAACTTGTTAACATCAAAATCGATTCAAAGACTTAGATAAATAAAAAATCAAACATCCATTTAAATAATTGATAATATTTTACAAGACCTTTCTAAACAGTTTTTCATGTCAGTGTTGTAGGTCTTATGGTTTCACTTTACATTTATGACCATAAAATCATAACATGTTAATATTAAAATCAATTATGTAACACCTCTATTTTCAAACCCCAAATTAGCGATGTATATTGTAAATGTAATGTATCGTTGCGAGTCAAAGCGATGTAATATGTAAATGATGTAAGTTTAATATAATGAATAAAATGTATCGCGAGCTGCAAATGGACACAGACGAAGAATTGGGGGCTAAGTTTCCACAAGAGAGGGAAGGGGTCCAAGGGGGATCATTTACCCATGTCTCTTAAAACCAAACCATTTCTTTCCAACTTATCCTTACCATGAACCTTCCATTCGATGTTGAGTGTTCTAGAGCCCAATCATTGAATTCATGTAAGAGGGTGGATGCGAGAGTCACATCCCATAGTTATTGAGAGCATGGGGGTTAAGTAAAATCAACTTGGGGAAGAGTGCAAGTCAAACAAACAAGAGAAAGAGAGGAAATTTATATGGGTAGAAGACAAAATTACAAATTCACATTTTTTGCATAGAGAGTTGTTTTTACATGGATATTTTTGGCCAACAAAGTAGTTCATAGTATTGAAGCTTAAAGGTAGTTGTTGTGGGAAAGTTTGGAAGCAGTTTTGAGTTGAAATTTCATGGACAAAGAGTCTACGTGCCTAGGAGTAACGTGATGTTTGAAATTTGTCAAGAGTAGCACGTGTTTTGTTGTTGGGAGATTTTTTGTTGCAGTTGAAGAATTCCTAGGGTCTCAACAAGTAGTTTTCATGTCCAACCTATGTTGGAAGCTATGTAGGGGAGTGGAAAGGCCTGAGGGACTATGAGCCATGAAGGGGGATTCCATCCCTTGGGTTGTGTAGGTTTGTCACAACCCCATCTGCTGGAATGACTCCTATGATGTACAACCGGTAAAAGCACCCTTAATTTTTTTTTTTTGTGTGTGTGTGTGTGTAGGAAGGTAATAATGACATTATACTCAACATCACAACACGACGACTACACAACGCATGCAACTCACGCAACAACAACATAACGGCCTAACATAAAAGCACATCAAGCACCTGGAAGAAATGTACGACATTCAACCGACGAAAATTAAGAATGACTACCCGCCCATCCTACCCTGCAATGGTTAGGACCTCCAGGACACATAAGCAATGCTCAAGCCCAGGTTTCCATCGATTTTTGACCATTTAAGGTCTCAGGGCTGGCGATTTTTCTGAGGAACAAGGAGATGTCTACATCCCGCTCGACACAAGAAGACCAAGCCTACTAAGCTAAGGACAATCATCCTAACGACCCAAATTAATTACAAAAGTAACTAGAACCCTTACAGTGAGCAACCCAAGCACATTAAATGTTTACGAAACCAAGTACAAACATTAATTAAAATTAACAACAACATTAATCAAGGCTAAAAGGTCGTTATCTATGACTTAAAATGGCGTTAATTACAGATCAATTAACCAGTCTAAATTCCATCAGTGAACGAGTTACCCACCAAACTTAACATGAATTACGACTCAAATTTAGAGAGTCTGGGTTACCAATTAGGTGATATCTATAAATCCAACTAACCATAAACTTGAATAACAACATTAACATTCTTAAGGTGGAATGCTACCTTTAGCACTTATGAATAGTTAAACCTCAACATTAGTCTAGATATAATGACTGAACTAACCACACTAGCTATTTATTATCATTGAGGAGGAAACTGCTAGCTAATAACATTGTTGTAGAAAATCAACAAGGTAATTACATATCTATTACATAACAATTTATTACAGTAGTTAACAAGGCATTTAACATAATGATTAACATAATCAATTAATTGAGCAATAACATGGTAGTTTGCATGACTATTTTCATAACAAGTATTATAGCACTAACAAGGCGATTAGCATGTTAATTAACGTAACAATTAATATAACAGTAGCGACGTAATTTATATGATGGTTAACATAACGATTAATAGCGCAAACACAAGGCAATTTACATAACTGTTTAACCATTTAACTCACTGTGGCATTAATCAATCAGTAGGAATCTGCTGACCATTCACAGTGATGTAGCAATTGTTCTGGCATTTAGTAAGGCATTAATATAGCATTTAACATTGCAATTAACAAGCCAATGAACGGTAGCAATGGTTCTGGTAAATTCGTGGTCATTTAACAACTACTCAGTGGTATACATAGTAAAAACTCAGAGATAAAAACATGTTGTAATCAGTGATGGAATCGCTTGGATTCAGTGAATAATACACTGTAGATTTAGTGGTAAAACATGGTGTAAAATCAATGATGAGAACACGCCGAATTCAGTGATAGGACCGCTTTAACTCCGTGGTATGAATACTATAAACTCAGAGATAAAAACGAGCTGAATTCAGTGATAAGTCGCTTGGATTCAGTGATGAATACATCGTGACTTCAGTTGTAAATCGTGGTGTAACTTAGTGATAGAAACACTCTGAAACAAGCTGAAAACGTTGGTCTACACAGTCTGGTTTTTTTAAATTCCAACCGTGGTCATTCCAAGCAAAACGATCACCAGTTTTGAAGGCGAATTCGTGGGCATTTAATAGCAGTCTATGTCATTTTTAAGAGCAAAAATGTGGGTGATTTAACAACAATATCTTCACCTTTTAAAGGCAAAAATTGTGGGCATTTAAACAACATTCTGTGTCAATCTTTAAGAGAAAAAACATGGGTGATTTAACAACAATATCTTCACATTTTAAAGGCAAAAATCGTGGGCATTTAAACAACAGTCTGTGTCATTCTTTAAGAGAAAAAACATGGGTGATTTACAACAATATCTTCACCTTTTAAAGGCAAAAATCATGGGCATTTAAACAACAATCACAGTCTCAAATTAAAAGGGAAAAACTTATACACGGACACACCAGAAGGGGATTTCGTTTTTCTTTTCTATCATTGTATAATAAACAAATCGTTGTGACAACACCCCATAAGGGAATTACATTTTTCCTGTCATTAATAATAAACAATTATTGTAGTAACCAAGGGGAAAAACGCAAACAAGAAAAACACAAAAACGTTTTTCCATTCCAGGATACAAATAAAAATTGTATACAAAGAATCAAATCATTTTTCCATTGCCAGAATACCCATACAACGCAGACAGGAATAACAAATAAAAAAAAACGTTTTTCCATTGCTAGAATACCAAACAACGCAGACAAGAAAAACACAAAAACATTTTTCCATTACCATAGCTCTAATACAACTCAAACAACAGTAAGAGAACGCAAGGATCCAAAGGGAAAGGTCATGGAATGATTGTCAGGGGTTATATCAATCAAGGAAAAAAGAAAACCTACCAGGACACCAGATAATCCACACACAGAGGTCGTTGCTAGATGGCGGAAGACAACAAACTGTCAAGGACAACAATAGAGGTAGCTGATGGATGGGTTCATCCTTCGCTTCACCATCCTCGCACAGAAAAGCAGGGCATTGAGATCCATAGGTCTTTTAACGCTAAGGCGACGACCGTAGATCAGGCTCCTGGCCGAATTCTCAGGCGAGGATTGGTGAGCTAGGGACGAAGGCTAGACAACCAAGAAGGTCACACTCAACACAGCAAGGTGGTCAAGACGTGTGGGGAAAACGAAGGCCATGGGAGTCAACAATCGTCGAGCTAGGCTAAGAAAAGTCCAGTCATCAATCTAACATTCTATCTACTTACCTAATCAACATGCAGATCCAAGCATAAAACCTACAATATCTATTATAAAAAATGAAAAAAGAGTACCATTGCCTGATCGCCCGCTTCGAATGACATCTTGCGTGCTCCGTGCAGCTCCCGCTCGCCGACCGACAAGACTTCACCGGTACCTCCCAACCAATGCTAGGGGTACTCTTCTTCCCCCCTTAACCCCCCGAGTCGCAAAGGGTCCACACACACTATCTAGAGGTTTCATCTAGCTCCCAGCTCGCCTCGCAAGGTCGAGCTACCACTCCTCTCCGAGCTAGGTATCCCAACTCCCACAAGTAAATCAGTCAAGTAGATATTTCTACAGCGTAACGTTATGCAAACAGAAGATGATCCTTCCTCCTTCTCCTTCCTTCAATATATAGAGTTTCGAACTTCCTCTCTTTCCTAAAATCTCATTTAATTAAAGTTTTAAAATAAATTCCTAAAAATTCTTCTCTGTACAAGTGTCACCCATCCCCTTCATTCCTCCATTATTTAATTTCTTTAATTAATTAATTATCTTATTTCCCTCACCCACCTAGAGTTACTCCTAGAATCACTCCTAGGTGTCCCCAAATTCCCTTACAGGTTTTAAAGGCTTTCCCTATTATGAAATTGCTAATTCAGTGTAAAATTAGAAAGCTCTTAAATGGTAGATTCTTTAGTAAGTTGACCTTCCACTTTTTCCCTTAAGTTCCCCTTTTTCCCTTTTTATGTTACCTCTTTTCCCTAGTTTCCTATTTTTTTTATTTTCCCTCTTTCCCCTTTTTAATTAGAACTCAAAAAGGCAGGTGTGGAATTTAACCCCTTTTCCCTTTTATCATTTAATTAGTATATTTTAAATTATCAAAAGATAAAACAATTAATTCCCCTTTTTACATTTTATATCAACAGTTTTTTGTTTTTCTTATGAATAAATTAAATTTCTTACTCCCTTCATGTTAGAAGATTTAACGAAGTTCATAATTATTATTTAAGTTGTTGTTGTTATTATTATTATTATTATTTTATAGAAGATAAAATTTTACCACTTGCGTAATTTAGACTTAGACCTTAGATTTCGTACTGGGCGACATTTAATTAGGGAAATTGTTTTTAAAAATTACTTAACACGTTAATTGTCCTAAGGCCATCTAGGTTCATTCCTCTATGATCAACAACGCGACATGCCCTTCATGACGCACTAGGTGCTCCAAGGGTTCCACTCGCCTCATCTGTTCCCTTGCGCGATGTGCCCTTCAGGACGCACTATGTGCTCCAAGGGTGCCACTCGCCACTCTCCATTTTTCTTGCGCGACGTGTTCTTCAGGACGCACCACGTGCTCCAAGGGTGCCACTCGCCTCTTGACTGACTTGGTAGACATCAATAACCCTTGGAGTCAATACTCCGCCAGGTGAACTTGTGGGAGACTAAGGGCCTCTAAGGAATAAGGCCCCCGCCTTATTGTGTGCCCCTTAGAATCATCGTGAGCGACTATCGCAGTCTGCCCTCATGGCATCGTGGGTCCTCTCGAACTAGGTAATCGTTAACCTACAGTTCGAGCTACAACGGGAGTGCTAGTAGGCTATGGCAGGGCTGCTGTCCACAGCTCTCCCTCAACATCTCTGGTAGTCGTGCGCGACCCCTTTAATCCATATGTGAGTCTGGTCGGCAAGCTATCATCAGCCTCCATCATCAACAAATCATGTCAGAACATATCCATATCATATCATTTAGTCAGATGCACTAATATCATAGTAAAACAATCAAACCCCAATGGTACACTCCCTGACTCGATCCGGAGTCCAAGGGGTTCCATCGATGCCTCTGCATCCTCGAGGTCCAAAACCATGCACACTTAGTAAAACTGAGTCAATAACACCTGTCTATGTCAATGTAGTAAAACAACATCTCATCAACCCATGACGCCTCATAACCAAAATCAAATGTTTTAATAGCATAATAATCCGGATCACTTGCGAGCAAGTGTCCTCAAAGAATAAGTTTGCTCAGTGTGCAAGAGAGGGATATTACATACACCCCCTCTTGGTCTAAACTTCGTCCTGAAGTTTCACAGTATAAATGTCGAAATAAGTGTATCACAGTATCATATGTCTATCTATCAAACAAAAATGGAAACAGTTGGCACATATCATATGCGTCCTCCCAGGTCGCCTAGTGCAGACTATAATTGTCCCACTGGACCTTGACCTGATATACTGTTCGACATCATAGCTGTCGAACGCGATGATCCAAGATGCAGACCAACTCAACCGTGAGCTCCCCCTCATTCAATACCTACAAGGAACTCATGTCAAAAACATGTGTAGGATCGCTAATATAATGTCTCAAAACAGATACATGAAAAACATCGTGCATATGCCTCAAAGAATCAGGCAAGGCTAATCGATAGGCCAAGGGCCCCTTTCTCTCCACAATCTCAAAAGGTCCCATGAACCTATGAGAGAGCTTAGCTCCCTTCCCAAACTTAATCAAACTCTTATGCGGTTTAACCCCCAAGAAGACTCGATCGCCGACCTCGTAACTACAGTCGACACGGTGTGCATCAGCATAACTCTTCTGTCGATCCTGCGCTTCTTTAATCCTTTGTCTTATTGTTTTCATTTTCTCTTCCATTTCGTGGATCACTTCTGGTCCCACCAAGACCCTATCCTCAAGCTGATCCCAACTCAAGGGTGTCTGACATGGTCGCCTGTAAAGAAACTCGAAAGGTGCCATCTTAATGGTGCTCTGGTAACTGTTGTTGTAAGCGAACTCCACTAGTGGCAAGAATTCTTCCCAACGCTTTTGTTGGTACATCACATACATGTGCAACATGTCCTCCAAGGTTTGGTTTATTCGTTCGGTCTTCTCGTCAGTCTTCGGGTGATACGCAGTACTAAAGTTAGGTTGGGTTCCAAGGCCTCTTGGAAACTCGTCCAAAATCGTCCAGTAAACACCGATCCTCGATCGGATATAATCCTCTTATGCATGCTATGCAGCCTCACAATATCACTGATGAAAAATCTAGCTATGTCAGGTGCCCGATACGTCATACGCACAGGAATAAAGTGAGAACTCTTCGTAAGAGTGTCTACTACTACGAAAATTGAGTCATGTCTCCTTGCTATCAGTGGCAATCTAACAATAAAATCCATCAAAATAACCTCCCATTTTGATTCAGGAATAGCATGTGGTTATAGTAATCCTGTTGGGTGTCTATGTTCAACCTTTACCTGCTGACATTCTAGACATCTGGCCACATAGTTGACTATGTTTGCCTTCATTCCCTTCCAGAAGAATAAGGGTTTAAGGTCTGCCCTCATCTTCATGACTCCCGAGTGAGCCATGTATACTTCTCTATGAGCCTCGCTTAGGATCAATATCCTCAACTCATCATTTGGTGGTATGTAGATCTGACTTTTAAACCTCAATAAACCATTGTTATCAAATGAAAATCCCTCAAATCATGGTACCATCATTGTGTTTTGTACGATAAAACCCTCGACCTATTTGTACCAGTCATCGTCACGCTGTAAAGTTAGAATATTTTCACGTAGATTCGTCTGAAGAGGCGACACCGAAAAGATGCACGATCTCCGACTCAATGCGTCTGCCACTCGGTTCACTGTGCCTTTTATGTAAGTAATCTCGAAGTCGTACTCGCTAAGGAATTCCAACCAATGTCGTTGTCACGCGTTCAGGTCGCTTTGCGTAAATATGTGTTGTACTCCACAATGGTCAGTCTTTAGTTCAAATTTTCATCCAACAAGGTAGTGTCTCCAAACCTTCAAGGCATATATGATGGCTAACAACTCCAAATCGTGCGTCGTGTAGTTCTCCTCATGCCTTCTCAGTTTCCTCGAAATGTAAGCGATCACTCGTTCGTCTTGCATCAAGACTCTGCCTAAGCCTTCCTTGGATGCGTTAGTGCATACCAAGAAGTCCGCTTCCATGTCAGGGACCTTTAGTATCGGTGTTGTTGTCAACAATCCCTTGAGCCTACGAAATGCTTCCGCGCATTTCTTGGTCCAAACAAATTTCTTGTTCTTCTTCTGCAACTCTGTGATCGGATTTGCTATCTTTGAAAACCCCTCGACGAACCATCGATAGTATCCTGCTAAACCCATGGAGCTACTCACCTCCAGGACATTTGTCGACGCAGTCCATTCCATAATAGCCTCGACCTTGGCTGGATCCACGGTGATTCCTCCGTTGGAGATGACATGCCCTAAGTAGTGAATCTTCGATTGATAAAATGAGCAGTTGGAAAACTTCCCATACAATTTATGCTCTCGCAGACACCATAGTACCAAGCGCAAGTGCTCATCATGCTCCTCCGTCAACCGAGAGTTAATCAAAATATCGTCAATGAACACTTGGAAGAACTTGTCCAAGTACTTGCAGAACACCCCGTTCATCAAACTCATAAATACCCCTGAGGCGTTTGTCAGTCCAAACGGTAAAACAGTAAACTCGTAATGTCCAAACCTCATATTAAAGGCGGTCTTATGGATGTCATCCTCCTTGATCCGTAACTGGTGATACCCTGATCGCAAATCGATCTTGGAGAACACTATCGCGCCCTTCATTTGATCGCACAGGTCATCAATTCTCAACAACAGATACTGATTCTTGATCGTGGCCTTGTTCAATTGACGGTAGTCAATGCAGAGCCTCCACGACCCATCCTTCTTTTGTATGAAAATAATAGGTGCACCCCATGGTGACACACTAGGACGTATCAGTCCCAGGTCCAACAACTCCTTCAGTTGCATTTTCAACTCTTGTAACTCCAGGGTCAACATCCGATAAGGCATTCTTGCTATCGGTTCAGTCCCTGGTTTTAAGTCTATGGTAAACTCCAATTCCCTCTCTGGTAGCATCCCAGGTAACTCCTCTAGAAGCACGTCCACAAACTCTCTCACCACTGGAAGGTGTTCTATACCTTTCGCTACTCCCTTCTCATTTAACGCAAGGATAACATAGAGCTTACATCCCTTGTGCATGCTCTTTCGAAGCTGCAAGGAAGAAATGAACCTCAGGGAAATTCCCTGGTTCTGCCCTACAATGACACGTCTCTGTCCCTCGTCATCGACCAAGCTCAATCGTTTCATCTTACAGTTGAGTATCACCTCATGCAATTCCAACTAGTCCATACCAATCACGACATCATAAGAACCTAGGATCATGACGTACAGGTTGGACCTTGTGACAAACTCTCCCAAGTTAAGGACATAGCCCGTAACCTTTCCTCCAACCTTTTGTTTGGCTCCCGAGGCCATCTCTATGAAGCTAAACTCGTCTTGTTCGACTTCCTTTACCTTAATCCTTTTTAGAGCTTGACCAGAAATGAAACTCTCGGTAGCACCGGGATCTATCAAAATACTAAGGGTTTGGTTAGCGATGGTACCTGTCGTCTCGAGCACTGTCGACTGATTCTCAACCTAGCGGTTATTTACCACTGCATGAATCCGATGGGCCTTTCCCATATCTCCCATGGTAGTGGGTTCGACTGATCCGGACGCTCTAGTCCTCTCCACCGGGCAATCACACTAGTAGTGTGGCTCCCCACATGTCCAACACCCCTTCTTCATCCCAGTAGTCCTGGTACCCAAAGTAGAAGATGACAACCCACCGGCTTGTAACCCTGGTCTGTTCTGCTGAACAGGCCTAAACTGCTGCTGCTGTGGGTGACGCTGCTGCTGATGATGTGGTCCCCGATAAGGTGTCCGTTTTTGAGGCATCGGTCGTCGGGGTGTAGTGAAAGTGGATCCCCTCTGGAAGCCACAATATCCCAGCGTATGTCTGGCTAGTGTCTGATGCTACTGTGCTCCAGATGAAACCTGCCCTGCTGGTCTCGTTGGAGTCCTGGTCTGACTCCCACTGATAAACTCATCCTCTGCTATGAGGGCCTTCTGGACAACATCATGCAAGGTTTGAGGCATCAAAATCCTAGCCTTTTCACGTAGGTTTCCGTTAAGGCCGAACATGAACCTGTTGACCTTAAATTTCTCAGTGTTAAGGTGTGGAGCATACCAGAGCAGCTCCATAAAACATGCCTCGTATTCAGGCACCGTACGACCTCCCTGTCATAAGGTGTTAAACTCATTGAGCTGACGCTCAATGAATTCCTCTGAAAGGTACCTCTCTTGGAACCATTCCTCAAACAATTCCCATGACACGTCTTCGACGACCATGTTCAGCTATGGTAGGAGCGTCTTCCACCATCTAAGAGCGCTCCCCTTTAGTTGAAAGACCTCCATGCGGACTTTCATGTTGGAGGTATAATCGTGAAGTGCGAAGCACATCGTTATGTTCTCCAACCATGCCTCGGCGGCTACGCCATCCGAGACACCAAAGAACTCAGGAAATTTGACCTTCTCGAGTTCGCGGTGAATTCTACCAGTACCAACTGGAGCGTGCAGTGGAACCTCAGCGGGTGCTGACACCCTGGCCTCATCTCTGTCCAAACGAATGATCAGTGCCTCGGACATGTGCTGAAAAGATCTCATCATTCCGACTACATCACTAACTACTATCTACTCCTGTCCGAGAACCTGCTCGTTTCCCTGGTGGTTAGACCCCTCAGGTGTGGATACTACTGGAGGCGTCCCGCCTCCTCCCCTAGCACCTCGTCGTCTCCCTCCGCAGTGTCCTCTAACCATGATTACCTACATGAATACAAGTCAACTTGATTAGCAACAATATAAATCAAATCATAACAATGAAAGCCGTAGCGATCCCAAGTCGTGGGTTGAACCTGGATCTGATACCACATGTCACAACCCCATCTGTTGGAATGTCTCCTATGATGTACAACCAGTAAAATCACCCTTAAATCTTTTTTTTTTTTTTTTTTGTAGGAAGGTAATAATGACATTATACTCAACATCGCAACACGATGACTACACAACGTATGCAACTCATGCAACAACAACATAACGGCCTAACATAAAAGCACATCAAGCACCTGAAAGCAATGTATGACATTCAATCGACGAAAAATAAGAATGACTACCTGCTCGTCCTACCCTGCAATGGTTAGGACCTCCAGGACACATAAGCAACGCTCAAGCCCAGGTTCCCATCGATTTTGACAATTTAAGGTCTCAGGGATGGCGACTGTTCTGAGGAACAAGGAGGTGTCTACATCCTACTCGACACAAGAAGACCAAGCCTACTAAGCTAAGGACAATCATCCTAACGACCCAAATTAATTACACAAGTAACTAGAACCCTTACAATGAGCAACCCAAGCACATTAAATGTTTACGAAACCAAGTACAAACATTAATTAAAATGAACAACAACATTAATCAAGGCTAAAAGGTTGTTATCTATGAATTAAATTGGCATTAATTACAGATCAATTAACCAGTCTAAATTCCATCAGTCAACGAGTTACCCACCGAACTTAACATGAATTATGACTCAAATTTAGCAAGTCTGGGTTACCAATTAGGTGATATCTATAAATCCAACTAACCATAAACTTGAATAACAACATTAACATTCTTAAGGTGGAATGCTACCTTTAGCACTTATGAACAGTTAAACCTCAACATTAGTCTAGATATAATGACTGAACTAACCACACTAGTTTTTTATTATCATTGAGGAGGAAACTGCCAACTAATAACATTGTTGTAGCAAATCAACAAGGTAATTACATATCTCTTACATTACAATTTATTACAGTAGTTAACAAGGCATTTAACATAATGATTAACATAATCAATTAATTGAGCAATAACAGGGTAGTTTGCATGACTATTTTCATAACAAGTATCATAGCACTAACAAGGCGATTATCATGTTAATTAACGTAACAATTAATATAACAGTAGCGAGGCAATTTATATGAAGGTTAACATAACGATTAATAGCGCAAAAACAAGACAATTTGCATGACTGTTTAACCATTTAACTCACTGTGGCATTAATCAATAAGTAGGAATCCGTTGACCATTCACAATGATGTAGCAATTGTTCTGGCATTTAGTAAGGCATTAATATAACATTTAACATTGCAATTAACAAGCCATTTAACGATAGCAATGGTTCTGGTAAATTCATGGTCATTTAACAACAACTCAGTGGTATACATAGTAAAAACTTAATGATAAAAACATGTTGTAATCAGTGATGGAATCACTTGGATTCACTGAATAATACATTGTAGATTCAGTGGTAAAACATGGTGTAAACGTAGTGATGAAAACAGGCCGAATTCAGTGACAGGACCGCTTTAACTCCGTGGTATGAATACTATAAACTCAGAGATAAAAACAAGCCGAATTCAGTGATAAGTCGCTTGGATTCAGTGATGAATACACCATGACTTCAGTTGTAAATCGTGGTGTAAACTTAGTGATAGAAACACTCTGAAACAAGCTGAAAACGTTGGTCTACATAGTCCGTTTTTTTTTTAATTCCAACCGTAGTCATTCCCAGCAAAACGATCACCAGTTTTGAAGGTGAATTCGTGGGCATTTAATAGTAGTCTATGTCATTCTTTAAGAGAAAAATCGTGGGTGATTTAACAACAATATCTTCACCTTTTAAAGGTAAAAATCATGGGCATTTAAACAACAGTTTGTGTCATTCTTTAAGAGAAAAAACGTGGGTGACTTAACTACAATATCTTCACATTTTAAAGGAAAAAATCGTGGGCACTTAAACAACAGTCTGTGTCATTCTTTAAGAGCAAAAACGTGGGTGATTTAACATCAATATCTTCACCTTTTAAAGGCAAAAATCGTGGGCATTTAAACAACAATCACAGTCTCAAA
Organism: Picea glauca; assembly: GCA_000966675.3. Taxonomy (NCBI): domain Eukaryota; kingdom Viridiplantae; phylum Streptophyta; class Pinopsida; order Pinales; family Pinaceae; genus Picea; species Picea glauca. The sequence continues at coordinate 385,673 of JZKD02S1794623.1, read as the reverse complement.
TTAAAAGGGAAAAACTTGTAGAGGGACACACCAGAAGGGGATTTCGTTTTTCTTTTCTGTCATTGTATAATAAACAAATCGCTATGACAACACCCCATAAGGGAATTACGTTTTTCCTGTCATTAATAATAATCAATTACTATAGTAACCAAGGGGAAAAACGCAGACAAGATAAACACAAAAACGTTTTTCCATTCTAGGATACAAATAAAAATTGTAGACAGAGAATCAAATCGTTTTTCCATTGCCAGAATACCCATACAATGCAGACAGGAATAACAAATAAAAAAAACGTTTTTCCATTGCCAGAATACCAAACAACGCAGACAAGAAAAACACAAAAAAGTTTTTCCATTACCATAGCTCCAATACAGTGCAGACAACAGTAAGAGAACACAAGGATCCAAAGGGAAAGGTCACGGAATGATTGTCAGGGGCTCTATCAGTCAAGGAAAAGAGAAAACCTACCAGGACACCAGATAATCCACACACAGAGGTCGTTGCCAGATGGAGGAAGACAACAAACTGTCAAGGACAACAACAGAGGTAGTCGACAGATGGGTTCGTCCTTCGCTTCACCATCCTCGCACAGAAAAGAAGGGCATTGAGATCCATAGGTTTTTTAACACTAAGGCGACGATCGTAGATCAGGCTCCTGGCTGATTGCTCCTGGCTGACTGCTCAGACGAGGACTAGTGAGCTAGGGATGAAGGCTAGAGAACCAAGAAGGTCACACTCAACAAAACAAGGTTGTCAAGACGTGTGGGGAAAACGAAGGCCATGGGAGTCAACAATCATCGAGCTAGGCTAAGAAAAGTTCAGTCATCAATCTAACATTCTATCTACTTACCTAATCAACATGCATATCCAAGCATAAAACCTACAACATATATTATACAAAATGAAAAGAGAGTATTGTTGCCTGATTGCCCGCTCCAAATGACGTCCTGCACGGTCCGTGCAGCTCCCGCTCGTCGACTGTCGAGACTTCACCGGTACCTCCCAGCCAATGCTAGGGGTATTCTTCTTCCCCCTTAGCCCCCCGAGCCGCAAAGGGGCCACACACACTATCTAGAGGTTTCATCTAGCTCCCAGCTCACCTCACAAGGCCGAGATACCACTCCTCTCCAAGCTGGGTATCCCAACTCCCACAAGTAAATTAGTCAAGTAGATATTCTGCAGTGTAATGTTACGCAAACAAAAGATGATGCTTCCTCCTTCTCCTTCCTTCATTATATAGAGTTTTGAACTTCCTCTCTTTCCTAAAATCTCATTTAATTAAATTTTTAAAATAAATTCCTAAAAATTCTTCTCCGTACAAGTGTCACCCATCCCCTTCATTCCTCCATTATTTAATTTCTTTAATTAATTAATTATCTTATTTCCCTCACCCACCTAGAGTTACTCCTAGAATCACTCCTAGGTGTCCCCAAATTCCCTTACAGGTTTTAAAGGCTTTCCCTATTATGAAATTGCTAATTCAGTTTAAAATTAGAAAGATCTTAAATGGTAGATTCTTTACTAAGTTGACCTTCCACTTTTTCCCTTAAGTTCCCCTTTTTCCCTTTTTATGTTACTTCTTTTCCCTAGTTTCCTATTTTTTTTATTTTCCCTCTTTCCCCTTTTTAATTAGAACTCAAAAAGGTAGGTGTGGAATTTAACCCCTTTTCCGTTTTATCATTTAATTAGTATATTTTAAATTATCAAAAGATAAAACAATTAATTCCCCTTTTTACATTTTATATCAACGGATTTTTTTTTTTTATCTTATGAATAAATTAAATTTCTTACTCCCTTCATGTTAGAAGATTTAACGAAGTTCATAATTATTATTTAAGTTGTTTTTATTTTTATTATTTTTATTATTATTATTTTTTATAGAAGATAAAATTTTACCACTTGCGTAATTTAGACTTAGACCTTAGATTTTGTACTAGGCGACATTTAATTAGGGAAATTGTTTTTAAAAATTACTTAACACATTAATCGTCCTAAGTCCATCTAGGTTCATTCCTCTATCATCAACAACACGACGTTCCCTTCAGGATGCACTAGGTGCTCCAAGGGTGCCACTCGCCTCATCTATTCCCTTGTGCGATGTGCCCTTCAGGATGCACTACGTGCTCCAAGGGTGCCACTCGCCACTCTCCATTTTTCTTGCGCGACTTTCCCTTCAGGACGCACCACGTGCTCCAAGGGTGCCACTCGCCTCTTGACTAACTTGGTAGACATCAATAACCCCTGGAGTCAATACTCCGCTAGGTGAACTTGTGGGAGACTAAGGGCCTCTAAGGAATAAGGCCCCCGCCTTATTGCACGCCCCTTAGAATCATCATGAGCGATTGTCGCAGTCTGCCCTCATGGCATTGTGGGTCCTCTCGAACTAGGTAATCGTTAACCTACAGTTCGAGCCACGGTGGGAGTGCTAGTAGGCTGTGGCAGGGCTGTTGTCCACACCTCTCCCTCAACATCTCTCGTAGTCGTGCATGACCCCTTTACTCCATATTTGAGTCTGGTCGGCAAGCTATCGTAAGCCTCCATCATCAACAAATCATGTCATAACATATCCATATTATATCATCTATTCAGATGCACTAATATCATAGTAAAACAATCAAACCCCAATGGTACACTCCCTGACTCGATCCGAAGTCTAAGGGGTTCCATCGATCCCTCTGCATCCTCAAGGTCCAAAACCTTGCACACTCAGTAAAACTGATTCAATAGCACATGTCTATGTCAATGTAGTAAAACAACATGTCATCAACCCATGGCGCCTCATAATAAAAATCAAATGTTTTAATAGCATAATAATCTGGATCGCTTGCGAGCAAGTGTCCTCAGAGAATAATTTTTCTCAGTGCGCCAGAGCGGGATGTTACAAGGTTGAGAGGAAGAGAGTCGGCGGATTGGAATTAGTTGTGGGAATTGACTTTTGAGAGGGTGACATTAACCAACCTTAGGGACCACCATCTCTTGTGGATTCATATCCCTAGCTCGGAGGTGAGTAGTTGTTGAGAAATGGAATAAAAATTCTATGGTTGGGAGGAATGTCCATCCTTTGCAATGGATTGTACGTTTTCATAAGATAAGTGTTCTTATTTGTTGTGTTATTTGTGTTAAATGATTATATATTTGTTGTGCATTTTACTCTGAGTTATATTTGGTTAATGTTGCTTACTGTGAGCAAAAAGATGCATTCATGTCTCTATTTTATGGTTGAATGATGTTGTATGTATTTAGTTGTTGTGGTGCACAATAAGAGTAGTTATATTTATGTATTTACTAGTATGGACAATTGAATGAGCTTGAATGTCATGTTGTGTGTTATTTTCCGCATTTAGAATTGGTATTAAAAAAAATTATTGGTTCATTTTAGTAGTGATGTGACCTAGCTAGGGGATGTGAATGTTATAGAGTGGTATCATAGCTTAATTTCAACACTAGACCCATATGGACCAATATATAGTGAAAATTTGGGTCAATTAGCTCTCACAAATTTCAATTTGTGATGAATTTGGGAAACAAATGGTGAAAAATCAAAGTGAGATCCCTAAATTCGTGGGAAAATTCAAGATTTAGTTGCCTCAAAAATGTCTTAGAGGTTTAATGGCATCAGTCACTCGAATTGTAGAGCTATATTGAACTTATAAGATTGAAATTCACATTTTAATGGCCGTGGAAGGAGCATTAGGGATTCATTTGACATTTATGACTATAAAAACATAACATGATTCAAAATTATTTTAATTGACTTATCATATCATATTAGTGTTATAAGCCTTAGGGATTCATTTTACATTCATGACTATAAAAAGATAAAATGATCCATCTTAAGTTATTGATAACTTTCTACATGAGTTTTTCAATCAATATGGTATATCAACACTAAGTTTGATGAATTTATTTTCTATTTATTAATGTAAAAGTGTGACACATTAACATGAAATTAGTTCAAAATTTAAATTAAAAATCTTTAACATCCATATTAAATTGTTAATAACTTTTTATAAAACCTTTCAAATCAACTTTCCATATCAACACTTCAAGTCTTAGGGACTCACTTTACATTTATAACCACACAAATACGCCATGTTAACATCAAAATCATTTCAAAGATTTACTCACCAAAAATCGAATGCCTATATAAAATCAACAATAACTTTCTATATGACCTTTCCAATTAACTTGTCATATCAAAACTATAAGTTTGAAGGACTTATTTTTTATTTATGACTATAAATGCATAACATGTTTACATGAATATTAATTCAAAGACTTACTCAAATAAAAAAATGAAATGTTGATTTAAATTTGTTTATAACATTCTACGAAAAATTTCCAATCAACTTGTAATATCAGCATTATAAGTATTAAACATCCATATTAAATTGTTGATTATCTTATTCAAGACTTTTCCAATTAACTCAAGTCATATCATCATTGTAAGTTTTAAGGACACACTTTACGTAATAATAATAATAATAATAATAATAATAATCCATTTTTAAGGTCACAGCCAAGCTAGACACCAAATTTGTGTATGTGACCCCCTTGTTTGTGGGACAAAGGACTATATGACTATAAAACCATAACATGTTAACATCCAAATCAATTTAAATACTTTAATCAAACAAAGAAATCAAAATTACATCTTGACAAGGATAAATTTCTTAAAAGCCTTTCAACCTTTCAAGGACTCACTTTACATATATCATTCTAAAACCATAACATGTTAGCATCCAAATCAATTTAAATACTTTACTCAACAAAAAAAATCAAACTTACATCTTGACATTTATAAATTTCTAAAAGCCCTTTCCAAACAACTTTTCATACCAACATTGATCTCTAAAATCAAAATCAATTCAAAGTTTTTATCATATAATTTTTTTTATTCTGCATCTTAAATTGTGATAACCTTCTACAAGATCTTTTTAATCAACTTGCCATACGAACATTAAGTGTTAGGTTATCTCTTTACATTTATTGTTGTAAAAGCATTGAACATTGACATGAAGTTCAATTCAAAGAGTTTCTTAGATATAAACAAAAATCAAATGTACATCGTAATCATTGATACTTTTCTAAATAAATAATCTTTCCAATCAACTTGTTTTATCAACCTGGTAAGTATTATTGTCTCACTTTACATTTATGACTGTAAGAGCATACCATGTTACATAAAAATCAATTCAAATACTTACTCAAATAAAAAATAAAATATCCATCTCAAATTGTTGATAACATTCCGCAAGACCTTTCCTATCAAATTGTCATATCAGTATTAGGGACTTTCTTATATTTGTGGTTGTAAGAGAATACCATTTTGACATCAAAATCAATTCAAAGGCTTACTCAAAAATAAAAAGTCAAGTATCTATTTTAACTCATTGAGAACATTTTACAACACCTTTTCAATCTAATTTCCATATCAATAGTGTAGGTCTTAGGGACTCACATTACATTTATGATCGTAAGAGAATAACTTGCTAACATCAAAACCGATTCAAAGACTTAAAAAATAAAAAAATAAAACGCTCATTTAAATCATTGATAATATTTTACAAGAAATTTTCAAACAACTTTCCATGTCAGTGTTGTAGGTCTTATGGTTTCACTTTACATTTATGACCGTAAAATCATAACATGTTAATATTAAAATCAATTTTGTAACACCCTCATTTTCAAACCCCAAACTAACGATGTATATTGTAAATGTAATGTATGGTCGAGAGCCAAAGCAATGTAATATGTAAATGATGTAAATTTAATATAATGAATAAAATGTATCGCGGGCTGCAGATGGACAAAGACAAAGATTTGGGGGCTAAGTTTCCACAAGAGAGGGAAGGGGTCCAAGGGGGAGAATTTACCCATGTCTATTAAACACAAACCATTTCTTTCTAAATTATCCTTACCATGAACCTTCCATTAGATGTTGAGTGTTCTAGATCCCAATCATTGAATTTGTGTAAGAGGCTGGGTGTGAAAGTCACATCCCATAGTTATTGATAGCAGGGGTGTTGAGTACAATTAGCTTGGGGAAGAGATCAAGTAAAAAAAACATGATAAGGAGAGGAAATTCATACGGGTAGAAGACAAAATTACTAATTCACTTTTTTTGCATAGAGGGTTGTTTTTACATGGATATTTTTGGCCAACAAAGGAGTTAAGAGTGTTGAAGCTTAAAGGTATCTATTGTGGGAAAGTTTGTCAATGGTTTGGAATTGAATATTCATGGAGAAAGAGGCTACGTGCCTAGGAGTAACATGTTCAAAATTCATCAAGAGAAGCATGTGTTTTGTTGTTGGGAGAATTATGTTGCAGATGTAGAATTCCTAAGGTCCCAACAAGTAGTTTTCCTGTCCAAGTTGTGTTGTAAGATGTGGAGGGGAGTGGAAAATCCTGGTGGACTGTGAGCAATGAAGGGGACTTCTATCCCTTGGGTTGTGCGGGTTGAGGGGAAGAGAGACGGTGGACTGGAATTGGCTGTGGAAATTGAATTTTTAGAGGGGGACATTAACGAGCCTTTGGGACCACCATATCTTATGGATTGATAGCCATAGCTCGGGGGTGACTTGTTGTTGAGAACCAGAACAACAAGTCTATGGTTGGAAGGAATGTCTGTCCTCTGCAATGAGTTGCACATTTTCATAAGATAAGTGTTCTTATTTGCTTTGTTGATTTATGTTAAATGTTGATATATTTGTTGTGCATTATACTCTAAGTTATATTTGGTTAATGTTGCTTATTGTGAGAAAAACGATGCATTCATGTCTCTATTTTATGGTTGAATGATGTTGTATGTATTTATTTGTTGTTGTGAACAATAAGAGTATTTATGTTTATATATTTGTATTAGTATGGACAATTGAATGAGCTTGAATGTCATGTTGTGTGTTTTGTTTTGCATTTATAATTCGTATCAAAAAAAATTATTGGGTCATTTTAGTAGTGACGTGACCTAGCTAGGGGTTGGGTACGTTATAGAGTGGTATAAGAGCTTATGTTCAACACTAGACCCATATGGGCCACAAACCAATGAAAATTTGGGTGAATTCCCTGTCACAAATTTTGATTTGTGATGAATTTGGGAAACAAATGGTAAAAAGTCAAAGTGAGATTCATAAATTCATGAGAAAATTCAAGATTTAGTTGCCTCATAAATGTCTTATAGGTTTAATCACGTCAATCGATCAAATTGTAGAGCTAGATTCAACCTGCAAGGTTGAAATTCACGTTTTAATGGCCATGGAAGGAGCTAAGAGAGTTCAATGAATCGACGGTCAAGATCGCGTTTGATCTTGAGATCAATGACCTAGATTCATTGTTATAAATTCAAAAATTTGTAAGGTTTTCAGAGGTTGGCATGGTCAATAAAATCAACAACCGAGATTCATTTTCGACATTTGGGAAGTTGAAGTAGATCGACGGTCTAGATTAGTTTCGGATTTTTGGGAGTTGGAGTTGATTGACAATCAAGGTCATCTTGGCTTGGAGATCGACGATCAAGATTCAATTAAGTTTTGGTTGAAATTTTTTAAGTGTTGGAGTTGGCCAAGATGATTTTCTAACGGTCGATGGTCTCAATTCGACTGATTTGGTGTAGTGTTTTGATTTCCAACAAAAATCATCGACGCTTGATGGTCGATGATCGAGTCGATCGATTTGGCAATTTTTTTTTCTCCAATGGAAATCATTGATGATCGATGATCGGACATCGATTGATTCAGCGAAGAGTTTTCATTGAGCAAGGTAAAGCTCCAATTGTCGACGACCGATGGTTGGGTGTCGGCCGATTCAGCGATGTGTTCGAGTCATCCAAGAGAAATGGTCAATGAAGGAAAGAGGGTGATGACATGTCATGACACGTCAACATCCATGTTTCATGCCACATCATCCAAGTTTCCATGTTAGAGTCTATATGTCATGCCACGTTATCATCCATGTGTCATGATACATCATTAGTTTCCATTTCAGCAAATAAATGACCGACAACCTATGGTCAGGTTGGGTTGGTCAAATTGGAGAAGTGTTTTAATCAGTCAACAAGAATGGCCAATGGTGAGGTTGGCCAAATTGAGAGAGTGTTTCATCCACGAATGAAAATCATTGAAGGTCGATGGCTGATGGTCAAGTCAATCGGTTCAAAGATGTGTTGCAATCGATTTCCAAAGGAAAAGGGCCAATGGTCAATGATTGAGTCAACATTTTAGGAAGCTTAGGAAGATCAATGGCTGAGATCTCACCCGATTTAGAGATCAACAACTCAGATTTAAGGGTTGTTATAACAGTAAAACAATCAAATTTCTACAATTTTTTTGGGCTTTTGAAGGGCATGAACTTGCGAGGCGATTTTGAGGCCCTAAACGACGTTTTTAGGAAATCAAAACCCACAAGAAGAGAGTGTACCATTGATCGAGGAGGATATCCACACAAGGAATTATTATTTTGCATACCATGGAGAGGATAATTAAAATATGGAAAAGAATAATTAATTCTCATGAATAAATGATTTAAATTGTAAAAATGATTAATACTTAAAATGCGTATGAGAAACTCATGTATTAGTCATGCACATTGGAAAAATGATTAATGCTTGAAGTGAGTTTGAGAATATCACATATTATTCATTTAGTTCTTAAAAGGGAAATTAGTTTTGAGAATCCAACTCACAAATTAGTTTCCTAGTTTTAAGCGAAAATTGGCTTCCTAGTCTCAAGGAGGAAGTTGAGGGTCTCATCAGTTCGTTTGGACTCTTCCTCACTTTATTACAAGTGGTTTCCTTGTCTGAAGGCAGAATTTAAGGGTCTCATGAGTTGGTTGAGATTCTTTCTCATTTTTTTCCTTGAGTGGTTATTAGATCCTAAATTTTTGGATCTAGTCTCTTTGAATTATGGAGTTAAGGAAACTATATAAACTCCGCATGTAATATTTGGAAAAAAAGACCCCCTTTGGGGGAATCATCCTTTATGGATCCCTTTTGGGATCATCCTTTATGGATTTTATGATATATTCCATTTGATGCCACATGATTGTGAGAGATCTAGACTTGTACTGTTAGAAGAGATCGTCTCTTTATAGGAGAGACATGGCCACATGCTTGTAAGAATCTGGCTCTTTGCATTTTGCATGAGAGTATCTCTTCGATACTACCACATGTTGTGGGAATTATACTTCCACTTGTTGGTGTGGTAATTCAACGCTTTTCATTGTAAATGATAGTATATTTGAAGAAGATAATGAATCATTTCATGGATTTTATGAGCTTGGAGAAGTAGCCAGAAGGTTCCGTTGAACTCCATTAACAAGTCGGTGATCTCTTGTCTCATGTTTCCTTATGAATTTTTTATTTCCACAATTATAATTATTAAATGCATTAAGTAATGGATTATTATAATAACAACAAATTCACCAAGTTATATACAATTTGGATTCAAGCCTGCATAAGACCACATTTTCACCTTTGATGCAATCAAGTTCAATAGATCCGTAATTGTAAATCCAACCTTAATTAAGTGGCCTAGAACCAAAACAAGATTGGTATCAGTGTCACCCCGGTTCCATATCAACCATTGTAGACTATGTCTCCGCATCTTAAATAAAAGAAATTGGAGAAATCTATCCAACGAGCTACTCGGGCGCAAAACAAAGTTGGTATGAGAAAGTTACCGCTGAAACAATTAAGGTAAAATTTCAGCAGCAATTTCCTTCCAGAGGGTATAAATCCTCACTTAGAAGTCCATTTGAGGCACAAAAATAGTCTATGGAAATCTTATGAACCATAGAAGATAGCCATGGAGCCAAATTTGGGATCTGAGTATGCAAAAATGTACAGGAAGAAAAAAAAGACACCTTTAGTATACACGGATAATTTGGGAAAAATAGTGACTTCCCCGTACCATAATTTCCAGTTTTTTAGTGTTCTATAATAGGTCATGCCAAGTGGAGTTTAATATGTACTTTTTCATGTCTTAAGAGTCATTCCTTGGCCCTAAAAGACCATGGAATTCCTTGTTTCAGAGCATTAGTGCTCTTTTTTAAGTTTGTGAAGTCATATGTTGAGTCCTTAATCATGTACATGGGTCATTTAGCCATTAGGTCCAAAGTTGGGTTAAGGAGTCCAAAATGTCATAGTTGGAGGTCATTTGATGTGTACATAAGGTTAATTTGATTAGATATTCATTCTACATGTCAATTTGAAATTCGTTGCACAACCTCCTGCTCTGCGCAACCTCCTAAACCATTCACATGTCCTCTTAAAAGATCTTTGAGGTGGTTTGATGTGATATTTGGGTTCAAATTAGTTCATTCTTATGTTATACCCATTTCATGTTGATCCCTCTTGAGAAGATCCCAAATCACCATGCAATGCACAAAGTCCTATAGGTGCAGTTGTGTAGTGAATAGAGGATCATGACATTCAATTTTGTTTGAAGGTTTTGAAAGATTATAAAATGGTATGGAAAATTCCATGAGTGCATCAGTATGCTTAGGTGGTACCAATGTTGCATTTAAAGATTCTTTTTTCAGTCCTAAGATGTATTAGGGTTTTGAAGCTTAGGTGATAAAATCAATGCTTGGGAGAAAAATGAGTGTTTCAAAGATGTTGGATCATGTTATTACATGTTTTTTAGATAACAAAATGCCTCCATCATTCAAACTTGAACCAAACTTAAAGAAAAAATATGAAAAGGAAGTTGTTGCACAAGTCGTTGCACAACTGTGACAGAGCATGCTGAGTTTCCGATATTTTTAGTAGTCAATTTCAAGATCCCTTTATGAGAATATGGAGAGGAAGTTTTAACAAATGAAAGAGGTTTTTGTCAAGAATGGACGCAATAACAAAAACCTCTCTCATATTTGCAACAAGTGTTACATTTTGGGATATTTGAATGAATCTTTACAACCCATTTTTCCATATTTAAGCATTTAATGTTTTCTTGTTTTAGTCATCATCTTTGGGCACCAATTTAGAGAATATAGAGAAAAATTATTGAAAAACGAAAGATGTTTTTGTCAAGGATAGAACAAATAACACAAACCTCTTTCCACATTTACATATCTATCACATTTTGGGAGATATGATGTCATATTGTAGGCCTATTTTTCATAATTTTACCAGGTCAGAGTTGTTGAGAAAGTTCTAGAATTTTTTGAAATTCGACTTGGTGGACCTCCTGTTAGCGTCAGAAGTCACTCCTGGATTGCCTGCAGGAGCAGAACCTAACGCCCATCCGTTTATGTCACGATAGTTTTTAATGGGTGATCAGATAGGTAGAGACTTGGGGCGATATCGCTCTAACTCAGGGACTAGGTCTGGTATGTAAAGAACAAAGGAGGTCTTGATCTAACTTCAGTCAGTGGGTTGATTATAAAATGGGCAGGTGGAAGACTTGGTGAGAGGAGCGAGCAAAACCACCCTGGGCAACAGGCCTTTCAGCAGTTCGCAGAAGAAAAACTCTAAATGCAAGATCCCCTTGGTTTAGAGTTTCGGGTAACTGAAGGGGTGACTTGACTGGATCCTCCAATTCCAAGTCATTCAGCGTTGAGAAAAATCACAAGACCGATTAGAGACAATGTAGCTGTTACAATGATCCAACCTACATCATCCTATAATAGCTACAACTCGACTGGATCTTCCAATTCCGAGATGCTCTAATACAGTATAAACAAAGACGTGAAAGAAACTAACATTCATAAGGCAAGAAGTCTCAAGAGTCCATGCATAACCAGAATAACAGTGCTTCATTAAAGTTTTACAAACGGGAGCCTTGCTTGACCATCGATAGATTACAAAATACAAAGACTAAGTCTATATACTCAGAAAAATTCGCCTAACAACGGTGTGCTCAATCATCCAAGGCTTGGTGTTCCTTTATCCGAATTCAAACATATATTCTTCATTAGACGCCACCTTAACTGCGCATGGCTCCTGTAAGGGGAGTAGCTGAGCCATTAAGTGTTGAGTTAGCATGTGCAGACTTCTCTGGCTAGTCGAGGACTCAACATGGCTTCTTTGGAAGAAATTGGTACACAGGACCCTCTTGAACAGACAGCTTGCCAAACCCTCCATACTTTACACTTAATGAATGAGGAGAGGTTTCAACCGCCCCTTCTCACCTTCATTTACTCCAAATGAAAACTAGGATTGAGATCGGATCCGATGGCACCTGGAGATCGCGATGATCCTTTCGGCGACTAGAATCAACGCCTTTGGCCCCTTTTGCACAACTCTTTTTATTTCCCAAATGACCATGGGCTGTGAACTTGCGTTTATTCTATAAGGTGCTCTCGGCGTTCACGAATAGGAAGGAGCTGATCCTTTCTTATCATAGTCGTGATGAGCGAAACACCGAGATGGCTTAATTGGGCACCATGCGTCCTTCTCAAATCTGACGGTTCTGAACTCACCCGACGATGTTGTGGGCCCCAGGTCTTGGACGCTCTCGACACTTCGCGCTTCAAGGTTATGAAGGATTTGTTGCTTGCACTTCAAATTCGTGATGGGAGAAAAGGCAAGGAGCCTAATCGCACGCCACACATCCTTTGGATGGATGGTTGAGACTGCTTCATGATACTGCGGGCCCGACTCTGGGCACTTTCGGCACTTTGGGGTTCGGGGTTTCAAGATGTGAGATGACGAGGGACTTTTATCCTTCAAACTGTCGAATGCCAAAAATCCGACGCGACCAGATCGCATGCCATGCATCCTTTGGATGGATTACTGCTATCCTTTCCTGCACACAATATGGGTGCTATCCATTGTGCTAATCTCGGTGCAACTCCGCTAACCGCGATTTCCCGCCAATCGTCGATTTTTTTTATGGAATAATATGGACTGTCGACAATATAATTTCGCCCGCTTACTCGCTTGAAAGTTTGAAACGAGATTTTCCATGCCACGCTCGGGCGCTTCTCATGCAACTTGCAGACTTGAATACTCTTGTGCCCAAGACAAAAAATGTTACTAACATTAGGCTCCATGGGGGATAGAGTCGTCCCTATGATGCTCTAAGGACTCCTTTTGCAGCTCCAGTGCCTTGCTTTTTGGGCTATGGGGTCATTTATTTAAAACTTAAAGACGATAAGGAAAAACAATATTTACAACCACGAAAGAGCCATGTGTGGCTCAAGAGAAAAATCTTTTTAGGAAATGCCCATTCACAGGGCCATTGAAAAATTCTTAATCCTTCAAATCCCGTACCCTGTAGGTGTTATTTGAGAATACTTTGGATACTTTGAAAGGCCCGATCCAGAGGGCTTCAAATTTTCCGTGCTTTCCTTTATCTTGTTTAGGAGCATCCCATTTAAGTACCAGATCTCCTATCCGAAACTCTTCCTTCTTGGCCTTCTTATCAAAAACATGTTTGATCCTTTCTTGATGGTCATGAATTCTGCCCATTACCTGCTCCCTGGCCTACTGGACCTCAACTAGCTAATGAATCCTTCTGATCATGTCATCAGGCTCCTCTTGATGATCCTGGAGGAATTTTGCTACAGGAATGGCTAAATGAGAAGGAAAAATAGCCTCTGCTCCATAGACTAATTGGAAAGGGGATACACCTATAGATCTCTTTGTGGTCACTCGATCAACCCATAGAGAAAATTTCAATCTTGAATGCCAAGCCTTCTTATTGTCTTCCAACAGTCTTTTGATGATCCTCATCAGGCTTTTTTTGGAGGAATCTGCTAAACCATTGCCCTGGGGATAGTACCGGGTGGAGTGAATCAGTTTGATCCCAAATTGCTCACAAAATTTGGCTAATGGCTCCTCCCTGAAAGAGGTTGTGTTATCAGTGACAATCTTACTCGGGCAGTTAAATCTTGTGATGAGGTCTTCCAGGAATCCAATGATTACCTTGTGGGAAGCACTCCTGGTGGGGATAGATTCAATCCACTTAGTGAAGAAATCTGTAGCAGTCAGGATCCATCTGTGCTACCCATTGGAAGTGGGGTGGATTTCTCCAATGAAATCTAGGCCCCATTGCTAAAAAGGTCCTGAAACAACCACAAGATTTAACGACAGAGACTTGAGCTGTTGTTTTCCTGCAAATCTTTGACATTTGGTGCAAGATTTGACCCTCTTGCAGACGTCAGTGAACAAGGTGGGCCAGTAATACCTAGCTCGGAGAATTTTGTGGGCTGTGGCCTTCCATAAATGGTGCCCTCCACATAGGCTACTGTGAAATTCAGCCATGATCCTGTCAGCTTCTTGCGAATCCATGCATGTTAAAAACACCCCCAGGGGGTCTTTCCAGTATAAAATTTGATCGATAAGGCAGTATCTGACTACCTTGAGCTTCAGATCTCTCGCCTTGTTTCTTTGTAGGCCGTCTGGAGGCTGCAACTCTTGCAGGAAATATATGACATCCTTATACCAGGGACATCGAGCCAATGGGGGATCCCTTTGAGGATCTATTTCAGACAACCGACCCTGCTGAATTCCTGAGCATTCATTGATGAAACTTACCCCCAAGGCTTGGCAATTGGCTTCAGCCAATAGCTTGGCTAAACCTTGACCTTTGATCAATTTGGTAGGCTTTATTTCCAGGTCAAATTCCAGAATCTTGGCTATCCACTTACTCCTTCTCCCATCTATGTCAGGCTGAATAAGAATGTCTTTAACAGCAGCTGAGGGGACATAAGCGATGATTTTTTACTGCAGGACATAGATTCTAAAAGACTTGAGAGCCTTTACCAGGGCATAGGCCTGCTTTTCCATAGCGTCATACCTAACTTTGACATCCCTTAATGCTCGGTTGAAATAGGAAATAGGCTGCTCTAACCCAACCTTGTTTGTCTGTAATAAAACAACAGCCACCGTGTCAGGTGAGGCAAAGGAAAAAATAAGGAAATCCTTTGAGTAATCGGGGCTAATAAGCACAGGGGCTTCAGTCAGGGCCTTCTTTATTTGCTCAAAGGAATGCCATGATTCAGAAGTCCATCTCACTTCATTTTCTTTCCTCAACATGGTTGTTATGAGTTTTACCTCCTCAACAAAGTTAGGCACAAACCTCCTCAGAAAATTAATCTTACCAAGGAAAGATTGGACCTCCTTCTTGGACCTCAGGATTGATAAGGCTTGTATCGCCTCAACTTTTCTAGGATCAATCCTGACTCCTTCCACTAATACTATGTGGCCTAGTAACTTTCCCTCCTGCATGGTGAACATAGATTTCTTGGGGTTTAATGAAATGCCAAAACTCCTGCATTTCAGGAAAACCTTCCTGAGATGACAATAGTGTTCTTTATCAGATTTTGAAAACACTGTGATGTCATCCAGATAGACGACCACAAATTTATCCTTTTCCCCAATGAAATCTATGTCCATGGCATGTTGAAACGTTGCCCCTGCATTCATTAATCCAAACGACATCTTGGCATACATGAATGTACCCCATGGAGTGGTAAATGTCGTCTTTTCCCTGTCCTCGGGCATAACATAGACTTGATTGTAGCCAGAGAAACCATCGATCATGGACATCCTGGATGCTCCTGTTACCCTCTACAGTATATGTTCCATCTTTGGTAAGGGGTAGCTATCCTTTCGTGAGCTCCTGTTCAGGTTTCTAAAGTCCACACAGAGTTTGATTTCTCCATTCTTTTTCCTTACGGGTACCAAGTTGGCCACCCACTCTGAATATCTCAGTGGTACGATGATCTGGGATTGTAGAAGCTTCTTCACTTCCCTCTCCATAATAGGCAGCATCATAGGATTGATCTGTCTTAGCTTCTGCCTAAATGGCTTTGCCTCCCCCTTTAATGGGATTTTATGCTCGATGACAGAAGTTTCATATGTTTTGAGATCTTCATAGGTCCAGGCAAACACATCAACAAATTCCCTCAAAAGTCCAGCGTATTTAGACCTCTGCTCCTTTGTCAGACTTCTTGACAATTTGACAAACTTGGGCTCACTCTTAGTGTCAATGTTGCACTGAATTGTATCAACGTCATCTTCTGAGATCTCCCCTTTTAATGCCACATCATTTCTATCAAAAATCCTTTCCAAAGGAACTAGTCCCCTTGGAATATGATTGCTAGGCAGTTGCACAATGTTACGCTCCGCAATCTTATTCAAAAAATTACCCCCATCAAGCTCTTCTTTAGAGATAGAGTCTTGGTCGATATGCATCTCTGAAAATTCTTCGACAGTCTCCAAGATTTTCTTGATCTTGAGATCATCCTCAAATACCTTCCAATGTTTGACGTTGTTAGGTATGGAGGGCATGTATTTTACTTCCACATCATATCTGAATTTGGGAGATAAGGGTACTTTGAAATTGCTTGCTGATGTAGCCAAGGAATCTGCCACTGTGTTCTCCTCTCTTGGGACAAAAGAAATGTTAAATGATGAGAAGAAACTGTCAATTAGGTTCCATACCTCATTTCTGTAACTCTTGAGTCGAGGATGCTTGGCCTAATAAGCGTTTCTAATCTGCTGGACCACCAACTCTGCATCTCCAAACACCACTACTTCCTGAATTCCCATTTCCTTGGCAACTCTTAATCCTAGAACAAGAGCTTCATACTCTGCCACATTGTTGGTAGCTTCAAATTCTAGTTTATATGACAGAGATATGGTTCCTGAGCAGGTGACACAAAAAACACCCCAGCTCCAGTGCCTTCCTTGGAAGAGGCTCCATCAAAGAATATTTTCCAGATGGGGGTGATGGAGGGGGGAAATTTATGGGAAGTGGTGAGCGGCTTCCTGAGTTTTAGAGGAGGCTCGGGAGCATTAGCGAGTTGTAGTAAATTGGAACCTAAATCAATGTCCAAGGCGAAAATGGGATGGTTGGTAGGGTTGGCTTCATCACTGATTATATAGGCCAACTGAGCTTCTCTGTATAGCCTTCTATGCTCTCCTCCAAATACTAGGATAGTAGCATATGTGAGGTCCATCTGCAAAGTTCCCCCCATTCTTTTTATCCAAGATCTTGATAACAACATACCGAACTTGGGGGGGACATCAGCCACTACAATATCCATGACCACACTTTTCATGGGCAACTGAAACAAGGTCATGAACAGGTCTTTGATAACTCCTAGACATTGAAATTTTCTGGAGTCAAAGGAATAGAGGTCATGATAGGCTCCGATGACTTATAGTCCTAACTCTTCCATGATAGTTTTGGGCATGAGGTTGTGAGAAGCCCCCAAATCCATCAAGCAGTTGTGTAGTACCTTGGCATGTATGTTCAAGGAAGTGTAGAAGGGAGGGGATGAGTCGTTTTTGTCTTCTACCATAGGACCTAGAATAACAGCAGGATTTTCATCTTGCAAATTGATGGAGTCTGTGGGAAGGAATGAGACCTCAGACTGTAAAATCTCATAGAAGCGTTTCTTGAACCCTTCATGTTTAATCAATTCGGTCAGGGGCACAGGGATTCTGATCTTTTGAATTTCATGATCGAAATTAAAAGAAGATGTAAGCTTCGGGATTTCTCTTATTTCAAGAACATGACTCTGGACTATGGGAGAGAGGGGTCGGGTCTTCTTACCTCTGTGACCGTCCGCCACTTCATCAACAGGTTTCTCTGTTTTAGTGGACTGCTCAGGAACATCAGGTGCTACTGTCTTGTTTTTGGATCTCAGGTCATACCTGCCTTGGCTGCCACTAGCCTTGTCTCCCTTACTCAGTTCATTCAGCTGACTGACCATGAGAGACTCCTCGTATGCTAATTGAGTGAGATGAGGAAAAGGAGGAGTGTCTCCAAAGAAATGGATTTTAGGATCAAACTCATCTATTCCCCCTTCTTCTTCCTCGACCATAAAATTGTTTTGAAAAGGGGCCTGAATTTTCTGGTCTTCTCTATCTCTTCCCCTCTCTCTTTGCACAGTCAGGGAAGTAATATTGTTTGGCCTCCTGAAACATCCTTTGTTTTTGGAATTTTGAGGGCCCTTGTATGCTTGCCTCCCCTCCACCTTCATTCTCTCCATCTCTGCAGACAAAGACTTTACCATCTTGGTTAGTTCATCCACTTGAGGGTGGGGCACCGATGGGCTAGAATTTGAGTCTTCAGATCTTCCCTTTCTCCTGTCTGCGTCGGCCTTGTTTCTCAGTCTATCAGCTGCTAATACATTGGATTCCACTTCTATGGTTGCATCTTGCATTTGAGCTAAGGAGGTGGCTCTTCCTTCTCTCATTAAAAGACAGAAATCGGGGCCAAACATACTAGCATAAGAAATATTGGCCGAGGCTTCTGAGGGTTTTATTTCGGCAGGAATTTTATTATACATCTTATTGAATCTTTTGGAGAAGTCAGAAACAGACTCTCCTTCCATTTTCTTCAAAGACCCAAACTCTGTCATGTAGTACATGAAATCCTTCTTATCTCCCCACTGTCTCAGGAAAGCACTATCCAAGGCTTCGATCCCAACAATAGATCCGGGGGCCAATCCTCTAAACCATTTTCTCACCTCACCATCCAAGCTCTGGACAAAGACTCTCATCCAGACATCTTCATTTTCAATGTTCATGTTGTCTGCATAACTGTAGAAAGAAGCCAGGTGCTCTTCCACAGTTATGTCCCCTTCCCCTGTGAACTTGGGCATATACTTCAAGTAACCTTCAGCAGGGAGAGGATTCATTGGATGGGGTAGGATTAAGGGAGAATATTTGACAGCAACTATGGAATCCATCCTATTTAGAGGGGTATTAGCACCAACCATAGGAATATTAGGTGGAGGAGAACTTGGAGGAGAAGGAGTTCATGAAGGGGCTACTGGGAATGAGTCTCGAAGTGGAATGGGAAACAGAAGGGGATTTAAGGAGAAGGTTAACGGGCTTAAGTCAACAGATGCTCATCTTTGTGCAGGAGTGGTAATAGTAGTAAGGGGAGGAGTGGGGAAGTCTTCAGTGATCCTGGGTCTATGCCAAAGTACAACTTCATAGGAGAGGGGAGTGACAAGCGTTTCTCCCTCCAATCCCAGACTAGGAGGGGAAAACTCAGCAGGAACACTCCTGAAATTCAGGAAACGGGAAACCTCAGAATGAGGTCTATTAAGAAACCGAGGAGGAGAGAATGAAGCTCCTACAGAAGGAGATGGAGAATAACCTGGTTCAGTGGTGGAAGCTTCTTCTCCAGAGGCCTTTCCTTTTCTGAGAACCACCTCCGGATCAGTTTCAAGTGTAGCTAGAGGCAGTTGTGGATGAGACCGCGTGTGTCTACCTCTGAAATCCACAATTAATACAGCAGGTTCTCCACGGTGGAGTCGTCACAATGGAGTCGCTAGGTGCACAGTAGCAATATTCAAAGGCTCTGATACCTGATGCACCTTTAGAATCAGAGGCTCAGTGTCGTTCAATCCCGGGGAAAATCTTCAACTTTGTCCCTGACAAGGGCGCTAGAAATGTTAGCGTCAGAAGTCACTCCTGGATTGCTTGCAGGAGCAGAGCCCAACACCCATCAGTTTTAATTCATGATATTTTTTAATGGGTGATCAGATGGGTAGAGACTCAGGGCATTATCGTTCTAACTCAGGGACTAGGTCTGGTATGTAAATAACAAAGGAGGTCTTGATCTAACTTCAGTCAGTGGGTTGATTATAAAATGGGTAGGTGGAAGACTTGGTGAGAGGAGTGAGAAAAACCACCTCGGGCAATAGGCCTTTCAGCAGTTCGCAGAAGAAAAACTCTAAATGCAAGATCCCCTTGGTTCAGAGTTTTGGGTAATTGAAGGGGTGACTTGACTGGATCCTCCAATTCCAAGTCATTCAGCGTTGAGAAAAATCATAAGACCGATTAGAGACAATGCAACTGTTACAGTGATCCAACCTACATCATCCTATAACAGCTACAACTCGACTGGATCTTCCAATTCCAAGCTGCTCTAATATATTATAAACAAAGACGTGAAAGAAACTGACATTCATAAGGAAAGAAGTCTCAAGAGTCCACGCATAACCAGAATAAAAGTGCTTCATTAAAGTTTTACAACCGTGAGCCTTGCTCGACCATCGATAGATTACAAAATACAAAGACTGAGTCTATATACTCAGAAAAATTCGCCTAATAGCAACGTGCTCAGTCATCCAAGGCTTGGTGTCCCTTCAACCAAATTTGGACAGATATTCTTCGTCATACGCCACCTTAAATGCGCATGGCTCCTGTAAGGGGAGTAGCTGAGCCATTAAGTGCCGAGTTAGCGTGTACAGACTTCTCTGGCTAGTCGAGGACTCCGCATGGCTTCTTTGGAAGAAATTGGTACACAGGACCCTCTTGAATAGACATCTTGCCAGACCCTCCATACCTTACACTTAATGAATGAGGAGAGGTTTCAACCGCCCCTTCTCACCTTCATTTATTGTTACGGGATAAATCCGTAGGTGCGGACACTAACCGATCTCCCTAGATCCACCTGGTATCTAGAACAAAACAGGACAAAATACTACCTTTTCCCTAGATCTAGCCTATTGAATGAACTAAGAGATAAGGGTTGTGGACATACCTTATGAACGCTTTCCTTAGATCTCTGTTGTTCCAAGATTTTCTCCAATGCTCTCATCCCGTCCAGATCACAACAAAATGAACCAATCGAAGTAAAGGCAGATTAACTTATTCAATGACTAGTCTATACATATGATCAAGGAATTATGTAATAAAGTGACATCATCTTTTTGGGAAAGGGACATATTGTTGTATTCAATTAATTGAAAGTGAAACTTACAACCTGAGCCTTGATGTCATAGGTCTCCTTTCGATGGCTTTTGTCTCTGACACACACACTTGCTCATGCATGAAGAAAATCAACTACTTTGATGACCTTGTTGTTGTCCCTTGCTACTGTAGCATCAATCCTCCATACAATCTTGCACTGATTCTCTAATCAATCTCTTGCTAACTTGCTACTTGCTCAAATTAACCCTTTCCATGAGAAATCTCCTCAATATATAGGAAGAGATGGTTTAGTTACTTGGATAGGGAATGATCCCAAGATATCTGGAATGCCAGTACTTGAATAACCACTCGAAAGCCAACTCACCCTTCTAGAAGATTCCCTTACAGAAGATTCCCTTCTAGAAGATTCGAGATATTTATCTTTTTCTTCTTTAAGAGCATGTTCGCACCCTAACCATGAGTACAGTGTGAGAAGTTCGCACCCCAGCTTAAAGCAGCCTGTGAGAAACAAGCATTCTCGCAGGTGAATATATAAGCAGCTTACGAACATGTTTCAAAATGTGAATTCTGGAAAAAGACAACTGTACCTTTTCTAAGGAAAGTATTCTTGGTAAAGAGCTTGATTTTCCATCATCATGATATCATCATGACATCATCACAATGAACAAATTTGTGGATAACAGAATGCCCCCCAAAGTATGAGAGCGGAACCAGTGACAGTCGATAGACTTTGTAAGCTGCATGTGTGTGTCAAGAACCAAAAGCACATCTAATCAGAGACTTGCAAACATCCAAGCATCAGCAGAATATCATATATATCAAATCCGAGGTAGGCATTCCCATACTCAGATCATAGACTGATGACATCATAAACAAAGGTCATGGCCACCAATCATACACTGTGGATCCACCCCGTCAATATATAGCACAACCACCTAAATACACTGTGGATCTGTGCAACAAATTTTCAGTCAAGACGACATAGCCACGAAACATACACAGTGGATCTATGTGTCGTAGAATATACATACTCCATCGCAACCTGGATCACAAAGATAATATCCAGGGTCTTCAATATCGTCGCCCGAAGTACGAATCTGACCATGTGATTACATGTGTCGAAGTCGAACATGGCAGAAACCACTTGATTACCGGTCATTGATGTATACCGTTAACAAGTGCGAGGGAAATCACCATTAATG
>JZKD02S1794623.1:310220-323691 GCA_000966675.3 Picea glauca | reverse complement strand
ACAAGTTAAACACATTCAACACAGAGTAATCATATGATTTACTGCCATCATCAACAATCAATACTATTTAACATCAATTCATATACACAGCAGAATACATGATGATTATAATACACAGAGATACAAAAACATAATTAAAGCATCATCTGATACTTATCTTTGAACAGTGGTAGATTCCACCAACCAAGTGCAGGCCTTCCATGAACCTCCCAGCCTTAGACCACACTGCTCATCATCTCAACAGTGGGTCACCCCCGAGCTGGGACTGAGCTCCACCCCAAGGCGATGAATCCTAGGCTAGGCTGAGGTTACAGGGAAGCAACACATAGCCACAAGGATGCGATTCTCTCCCAGGAACCTCTCACGCTCACTACCCACAGACCCTCATTCCCCACATGCCTGTTCCACCCCAGGAGTATACACCTTCTCTGTCACCTGAACATTCGTTCGGCTGCTAACCTCCCTTGCCTTGGGTTACAGCAACAGGCCAGACCAGAAGTCTCCGGGCTCTGTGGCAGCTACAAGGTTCCTTCCAGGAGTTCTCTCCTTCCTCTGTGCACTCTCTCACCTGGAGAGAATCGCTCACAGGCCAACAAGCCACACACAGTCTAGTACTGCATGGCCACAAAAACCCATGGGGAAAAATAGACATAGGCTTTCCCAAACTGGTTCAACAATCACAGGATGGTCTCACGGTCACGGCTTCGAGACAGGGACTCCACGCATAAGCTCGCTCTGTCAGAAAAAGGATGCATCGGCTTTTCGAATTTGACACAGGCTCTCCCCAAATCAATACTGCGGCTCTTGGTTCAAAGGGTGTACGGGGGATACTCTTACAAAGGTTAGGTTAGATGTACCATTCAACAGATTGGGTCCAATGAAGGAGAAACCCCTAACACCGCTCGATTCAACAGTTTTCACTACCATTACATCATAGTCCCATGGCTATGGGTTCGGGATTGCGTGACCAGTAATTCCCACAGGGGTCGACACAGACTCCATGGCTCCGAACAGAGGTGTACTGGCTCTTCAGAACAAACACAGGCTTTTCCCCTCTTTCAAAATTGTAAGAGGGTCTCTTGCAGAGGTCACACGGTTCACACTCAGGATAGTCCAGGGTCGAATGGAGGAGGAACCCCTCTCACGGCTCATCTTGACCATTTATTCGCATGCACCAGGGTTGACACTTGTAACCCTTGGAACTACATGCATTCCATCAACATGCATCCGCTTTGCACGTTTTCCCCTTGCCAGGAACTTAGGATAAACAACATAAAATGAACATGTTCTTTGGAATAATAATAAAATATTATTCCCAAGGCTTAAGCCCCCAAGGATTAACACTTATCCCCTTTTCCCACCTTCCAGCCCCTAATCCCTTGCCTTCTATGTGGAATATCAGTCCCCCTTCACTCATTCATCGTGGTCGGTCTGCACCTGGCGGTGTTTACAAATTTTTATTAATTATTCTGCATGATTACATATACAACAACAGGCTCCTGGCCTTCAATACTTAGGCTCCCTGGCCTAACAAACACATAAGCCACCAGCTTATAAAAACTTGTCTCACCAGCCTATAAAACATAATTACAATTCCTTTCAGAACATGATTTACGACAGGGCTCGGCCTTGGGGACACTACAGATTCCATCCATAATCTGCATGTATGCAGAAACAGATAGATATAATGACTCAAATACTTCATAAAAACAACCTTGGAGATCGCATCCCCGAGGGTGCCAAGAAGAAGAAGCCAGAAGATCAGAATCCCAAGAAAGGAAATTCTAGCCATGCCTTGATTTCCATCAACTCCTCTCCCGATTATTATATCTTAGATTCAGGAGAATCACACCACATGGCTACCACAAAAGAGGTATACTCTTAATTGGATGCATGCAAAGGTCCTCCTATTCTGATGGGGGAAAACTCTCCAGTCGAGGTCACTGACAAAGAAAGGATTGAACTCACCAACGAAAGCTTCGACAATGTGTTTCATGTTCCCAAACTTTCCGTCAATCTTCTCTCCGTGTATCAAATGAAAAATTACGGCATTAGAAAAATTTTATATCCACACCTGATGCAGTGGATATTTATGACATGCAAACCAATTCTAGGGTTGCTACCGGTGAGGTAAATCATCAATCTAGGCTTTACACATTTTTTGAATTTATTGAACCATATTTTTCTTTACTGCTTGCCCATGTTGATGAAGGCAATAGGAGATGGAGCGAAAGGTTTGGGCATTTAAATTTCATATATATACAACATCTTAGAAAGAAGGGATTGGTTGACGGTCTACCATATATGCATTTATTCCAAAGGAATTTGTGAGGGATGTGTTCTTGGAAAACACTCTCAAGAGAAATTCAACAAAGGAAAGACTTAGAGAGCTTCCTCTCATTTAGATTTGATCCATAGTGACCTCATGGGACTTTTTCTGCATCCATCAATCAACAAAGCAAGGTACGTGCTAATTTTTGTTGATGATTTCTCATGCTTCACATGGATTTCCTTTCTCGGGAAAAAATCAGAGGTCTTTCAACACCTCAAGGATTTCAAAGCCCTTGTTGAGACACAATCATAAAATTAAATAAAAATACTCAGAACTCATAATGGGGGAGAGTACGTCAACCATGATATCCAAAAAAAAATTCATGAGGCAGGGATTCAATTGTAGTACACAGTTCCCTATACTCCACAACAAAACGAAGTTTCTGAGCGGAAAAATAGATCTCTAAAAGAGATGGCATCTTGCATGCTACATGAAAAGTCACTTCCACAAAGATTATGGGCCAAAGCACTTAATTGTGCAACCTACATCCAAAACAGATCTCCCCATAGACCTATCAAGGATAAGGTCCCCTACAAGTCTTGGAGCGACATCAAACCGTAAGTGACCCACTTTCATATTTTCGGTTCACATGCATGGGCCCAAATTACCTCTGAAAACATGAAGGCAATTGATCCACAGAGCACATAGTGTATCTTTGTTGGATACCCTGACGATGTGAAGGGATACAAACTTATTGATCTTTCCTCAGACTAGCTCATCATTGAGAGAAGTGTCCAATTTGAGGAATGTGTCTCGCATGTACCTTAGTAGTCGCATGCAGACACCTTTATTCTTCCACATGTTAGAGATGATGAGCATGTACATAACGAATCTTCTTCAGATGAGAGTTCTGATTCATAGGATTCAGGTGATCCAGGTACATAGTCAGTACAGTCAGATGCAAAGTCAGTGCATCCATATGCAGACGCAGAGCCAGAGCAGAGGACCAAGTGGGCCTAGAATACTCTTCAAGATGCATGGGATATTGTTGATGATCCAGTTGACACTAGGAGGGCTCAATCTGATTTCGAGGAGCCTCCTCTTGTACTCACTACCACTGAACCATGGCCACCCAGACATATTTTCTTGTTTCAGTCTTCAGATCCACAGTCTTATGGCGAGGCTGCTGGAAATCCCTTTTGGGAATCCACCATGTAGGAGGAGTACAACTCCCTCCTAGAGAACCAAACTTGGGATCTGGTTCCCCTTCCTACTGGAAGTAAACGTTTTAGGTGCAGATGGGTCTACAAGACCAAGAGAAAAGCGAATGGACAAATTAGCAGATACAAAGCCATGCTAGTTGGCAAAGGATTTCAGCAGGTGCATGGCATTGACTATGATGAGACCTTCTCTCTAGTAACGAAGATGGATTCCATATGTTTGGAACTTGCCATTTTGACAACCAAGGGATGGGAAGTCCATCAAATGGATGTGAAGAATGCATTTCTTCGTGGTGATCTCTATAAGGAGATCTATATGGAGAAGCCCCATGGATTTATGCAGGATTTATCTTTGGTTTGTCGACTGAAGAAATTTCTTTATGGACTCAAGCAAGCTCTGAGGGCATGGTATACCAAGATGGAATCCTACCTACTGTCACATAAATTTGTACAATGTAAATCGAACCAAAATGTTTACATGCCGAGGACAGATGATTCACTTCTACTCCTAGTCCTCTATGTTGATGATTTGTTGATCATCGGTTGCTCAACTTCAACGATTGTTGTATTCAAGAGGATTCTACATGATAGGTTCTTGATGACGGACATGGGTCCATTACACTTATTCCTTGGAATCGATATTAGTTAGGATGCATCAGGAATCAAACTGTCTCAGACCAAGTATGCACGAGATCTACTTGATAGGTTTCAGATTACAGACTGTAAGTCTTCCCCAACTCCTTTCCTATCAATATTATGACTTGAGGATGGTGGGGACACTCCTTTGGTTGACAACACAATGTATATACAACTAGTGGGGATCTTGTTGTATCTCACACACTCCAGACTAGACCTCTCTAATGCAGTTGGAGCAGTCTCTAGGTTCATGTAGGAGTTGCATGAGCTACATTAGAAGGATGCAAAGCATATCCTTCGATACGTACATCACACCATCACCTTTGGGATTCATTATGGAGCAAACTCTACATTGGACCTCATCGGGTTCACTTATTCTGACCGGGATGGTGATAACATTGATCGCAAGTCCACATCTGGTTACTCACTCAGTCTTGGTTCTAGGCCTATCTGTTGGTCGAGAAAGAAGCAGGCTACCATTGCTATTTCTTCAACCAAGGAAGAGTACAAAGGGGTAGTTAACATAACCATTCAGGCTATGTGGATACAACAGTTTCTCACTGAGTTGGCGATTCGGTTTCATTGGTTGATCGTCATCTAGTGTGACAACCAGAGAACTCTGAAGTTCTGTAGAAATCCAGTTCAGAGGCCGTGAATGAAGCACATCGAGATCCACATGCACTACATCCGGGACTTAGTACATGATGGTATCACTGACCTATAGTTTTGTCCTTTAGTAGAACAGATTGCAAACATCTTCACCAAGACCTTCACTGAGTAGAAGTTCCATTCTCTATGAAGTCGTCTTGGAGTGAAGGACACAGTTTCCTAGAAACTGTCATTTCTTCTTTTTACATACATTGTACTTTGAGGAAGGGGTTTTCCCATGAGTTTGTCCCTCTTTCCTCGCTTTATTTCAGTGTATCATTTGTATTTGGGTACCTAACATGGACTCGTTGCCGAGACCCATTCTTTATTTTCACCATAGTGATGTTTAGGGGGGGGTGTTGGAGTTACTTCAAACACACCTAGGATTTATTTTTCCTAAGGTTTTTCCTATGTTCATTAGTCATTATTCAGTCTCCTATATTTTAGGAAGAATATTCCTCTAGGGAGAATATTCTCTTTAGTTTTCACTTCAGTTTGATCAGTTGAGTGGAGTCTAGATGCTACATTGGGGTTATCACCATGCAGCATTGGAATCATCACCAACTAATGTGCATTTTCCTTGGTATCATCACCAGAATAGCGCATTTCCCATGATTCTCTGATCTCCTTCTCACTTCACTATGTTTCAGTCAGTTAACTAAAGACTCATAGACTAGTTAACTCAGTTAGGTGGCAGTTCATTCCCGTAACTGCATGAGAGAGTAGACTAGGTGCCAATTTACTCTCGTAATTGTTGGTGTGTGTCCAGATCACTCTAGACCACCACTATGGTGTATTGGCTTCTCCTCCAGTGCGCATTGGTTGAGTTATACAAAGTATATCATGTGTAAATTATTATTCATTCTTTTGGTTAATGAGAATTCTTCCATTCTTTCTCTCTTGTTTCTCTTTTCTTCTATTTTCTCTGCAACTATGTATGCCAATTCCCAGCTAGATCTATTCTATGTGGGTTCAACACATTTACAAAATAGACCCATTAAAAAAATCCTCTCTCATATTTGCAACAAGTGTCATATTTTGGGTGATTTGAATGAATCTTTACAACCCATTTTTCCAAATTTAAGCATTTAATGTTTTCTTGTTTTAGTCATTATCTTTGGGCGCATATTTCGAGAAGATGAAAATGAATTTTTGAAAACCTAAAGATGTTTTTGTCAAGGATATAAAAAATAACAAAAAAAATTCTCAGTTCTTACACATCTATCACATTTTGGTAGATATGATGTAATATTTGATGCCTATTTTTCAGAATTTTTCCAAGCCAGATTTGCTGAGAAAGTTCTAGAATTTTTTGAAATTCGACTTGGTGGACCTCCAACTTGGAATAATTGACTCAAAATTGAGTTGTATGATGAATTTTGAATATTTTTCTACCAAATCCCATGATTTTATCTTCATTTAGCACAATTTTAGTGGGTCAAAAACCAAATCCTAGAAAGTAGGATATGGACAAATTTTTCCAAATATTCTTTCCTAAGCTATTTTAACTTTTTCCTATCTTTAGCTAAGGAAGTATTTCGACTTTGATATGACATTTTTCTATATATTATCATAAAGAGAATGTAAAAAGGGGTCAGAGTGTGAAGGAAGAGACTATATCTGCATATTGTAAATTTTATGAGATTAATATAATCATTTTGGATCAGAAGTAACTGAACTTTGGATTCAAAGATTCTTGTGAAGGTGTTTTCTTACTTGTGTTTTCTTTAATATATGTTTTTTCTACCTCAGTGAATCCATATAAATGTTTTCTTCTCTAATATTTGAGTAAATTTAGTTGTTTCATAATTCCTCATTAAATTGATTCTTTGTTGCACATATTCAAATGTCACCACCATTTTTCTTCTAAAGCCATCTTGCGATTCATCATAGATATATTCCCTAAGCTAATGGATTCTCTCCTTCATTCAAACCTCTAGTTACAATGATAATTAAATTGTCTAAGGGGACATTTTCTGCCCTGCCTTTGATCATCCTTTATTCAAATTGACCAAGTATCCAACAGATTATTGATCCCAAGTGTATGACTCCATGTCCAATGTTTTTTTTGTCTTTCTCAACCACCATTTCATAAAACCTACCTTCATTTGCAGAATATCTAGTCACTTCACTTCACGTAATGAGTCAATCCTTGATTGAGTTGTAAGAGAGATCCCTCTCTAGATTGGAAGGGATAGATTCCAATTCCCAAAGTGGTTTGAAGGTTACCTCTATGTTTTCCTCCCACATCCAAGGAAATTACAGAGTGATAACACAACTCAGAGCTCATAATTGAGAAAATGAATAGTCATGGAAAGGTCGTAAGGAGGAGAAGACATCTATCCACCTATACTTTTGAATTGGGCACTAAATGTTTCTTAGAAATTAATAACCTAATTCTATAGTATTTATAAAGTGGAAATTACAGCATGTGAATGTTGTAACCTTCCACTCAAAACTTAGAATGAGGCATGAGTACAACCATTGGAGAGATGTTTCAGAGAAGAACATGTTTAAGGAATCAGATTTTGATTTGGTGCATCGCGTTATTCATAAGTTGATGTGAAGAATAACTTGTAATCTAATTAATTAATATTTTTAAATATGCTTAATTCTAATAGCAATTATTGCATGCAAATTCTTGCAAAATTAGAGATACAAAAATAAAATTTAGTTCCTATATGAGAACTAGAGATATGGAGGATGCTCAAGGGTTCTACAACCATGAATAAGAAATCATAGGTCTGCATGTGTTGGCTTTATCTGTTATGTGTGTGGGTTGTAAGACCTAAGGTTTGGTTTACCTATGACCAACAAACCCACCAGACACCGACCCTTTCGGTATCACCTACTTGCACAGATGAAGTCTCACCCAAGGTATCTATTGGGATTGTAAGAACTAGGTTTCTGTAGTAATAAGGAAAAGGGAGACATACAATTGATTCATGCTTCCTTATTAGTATTACTATCTAGGATTCATATTCCTCTTCCTAATATATGCCCGATGTATTGTGGAGATTATTTACAATCACAGTTATGAATATTGCGGTATAATTAATCCATAAAACAAGTCTAGTCTACGAAGCATAACCACATAGTTCATAAGCATGCATAGATAAGTAGATAACACAAGACACAATATCCTCTCTAAATTCTCTCTTTATTCATATTTTTTCTTACCAACTGACCATTACATTCATGAACTTTGTATAATATTTCAACCTCGCTGCTCGGTCTCCTTCTCTTCAGACTCCTTAAAACTCCCAATCGGTTACATATTTATACCCAAAATCTAGGGCTTGAACCCCTATTTTATCTATCCCAAAAGTAACCCATTACAATGCATGGCATAGCTAGCTTCAATTAATTGGCTATTTTCTTTCTTCTGTTTTTCGCTCCTCATGTAGCTTTTCTATTGTACTTCTATTTATGGAATGCGTTGTTTGCATTCTTTCGCACTTTACTCTCTCGCTCACTTTCTTTATTCTTGTGTTTATGTGTTGTTTTCATCCTATGCACTTTCCTTCCTTTTGCTCACTTTCTTCCTTCTACTCTCGTTCTTCCTTCGGCGCACTTACTTTCTTCTGTGCTCTTTCTTCCTTTTATGCCTTTTCTTTATACTGATGTTTTTCTCCCAAAATTGCATCCAAAAATGGTTTTCCCAACAACATTTCAGCATGGGTAATGCTAAGACCAAGTGTAATGGAAGAAGAGACAAGAAGGATCATGTAACTATGAGAAGTCTACAAAGAGAGGTGTGGAGATACTCAAGAGGGGATACTATAAATTCTGAATATGCTACAGAAGCAAGTCAACAAAGATTCTAGCACAAAACAAGAAGCTAGTGTCAGGAAAGTAGAAACAACTATATTTCATGATAAGAGAGATGATATTGGAGGATATAGACAATCAAGAAGTATTAACAAACATCAACATCATAATTCCCCAGGGAATTCAACTAGAAGAGCATATGCACGTTTGAGGTTAGCAAGAAGCCCAATTCTGTCTCCCGCTAGACGTCAGAGGAGGAGACATGGATCAAATAACTTGAAAGGGGAGCTGAGGAAAATAATTCCACCATAATTTGATGGAGAAAAAAAGAAAGGAGAAGATGTAGAATCATGGTTGTTGAGGATGAGGAAACATTTTCAGTTGCATGATTACTCATCAAATGTAGAAGCCTAAATTACAGCCTACCATCTTCAAGGAAATACATCTATGTGGTGGGATCGACTGAAGAATTTTAAGCACCTTAATGAGAAGAGAATTTCTTGGAATCAGTTCAAGAAATATTTCCAATAACAATAAATGTTAGAGAAATATTATGACAAGAATATGCAAGATTTATTTGAACTCAAACTTGGGAACATGACCATGGATGTATATGAGAGGAAATTCTTGGAACTTCTTAGGTATATGATTTTCATCAGAGATGAGAAGGTCAAAATTCAAAGGTTCCTGAGTGGAATTCCATCCTTCTACAAGGATAAAATTTAATTTGATGAGCCTAAGAATTTAGAGGAAGCCATAAGAAATGACAAGCATTTGTACGAGTAGAGACAAGGCATACTCTTGGTTGTGGAGCCTGATTATCTTCTTGTTTTAGCGGTTTGTTCTAGTCGTGATTGGACCCCATTCGATAACGGGGGGGTGTGGGAGGGATCCCCCACCCCCCCCACACAATTGTTGCTAGGGGGGTCCATGGGGGGTCAATCTGGACTGTTCATAGTCAAATTTTGGGGAAAATTGCCTTGTAAAATATTGTAATTACATAGTCAATCTGGACTGTTCATTATAAGGTTGCAGAGCTGACGGTAGAAGTTATTTTAGTGTTTTATTCCCTAGAAGGAAACCCTCTCTTATAAGGGAATTGTATTGAAGCTGTGTATTATCGCGAATATTGTATTCTAAGAGAGGAGACTGTGAAATAAATAAGAGGAAGTTACATCAGGCATGTTGTAGGTTGTATCCCTTCATTTTGTTGGATAATCAAGAGGAAGGACCTGGAAATTTCTCTGGTGAATGTAGCCCACACTAGGTGAACCACATATATCTGTGTCTCTATTGTATTGTGTATCTTCTGTGTTTTATTTCCACATTTATTTTATTTTATTTCTCTGCGATCCTATTTTCCTAACAACTGGTATTAAATAAAAATGTAACTCGCACGAAAAGAGGATTCCTAGTTCGAGTGGGAGAAATGAAGGAAGATGGAAAGTTTAGGGTCGAGAAATTTAACGACCAAAACTGTTAATATTTTTGGCATAACTGATGGGTGTTATATATGCACTAAAAACACA
Source organism: Picea glauca (assembly GCA_000966675.3). Taxonomy (NCBI): domain Eukaryota; kingdom Viridiplantae; phylum Streptophyta; class Pinopsida; order Pinales; family Pinaceae; genus Picea; species Picea glauca. The sequence goes on along the minus strand of JZKD02S1794623.1, from coordinate 313,615 downwards.
GTAAAAACCCTCAATTAAATTGTCAACCCGAGGTAAGTAAACTTAGAGTTGTAGCAAAATATATGCTCAATGTAGAAGGGCCGGTAGGAGTATAGTCTAACTAAGAAAGGAAGTTATCTAAGGCTAATCTACTCAAGCAAAACCTATCTAATGAGCAAACCCTACTAGGCAATTTGAAACTAGGTAACCTAAGTACTTTTGGGCCAAGGATCGATGGATAGTTCCTAAGAAAGAAAGTAAAACCATATGTAAAGCAAACTAATTCAACAGTAAGCAATAAACAACTATTTAAGCATAACAATAAGCAAATAACCAAAGAAAACTATTTTAACTTGTCAACCTACATTCAATGAGCAACTATCCTATGAAAGCAAGTAAATAAACAGGTAAGCAAAGACACCTATCTAACCTATTAAAGAAAATAGACAAGCAAACAAAGACACCTAACTAACCTACTAAAGCAAAAGACAAGTAAGCAAAGACACCTAACTAACCTACTAAATCAAAAGACAAGTAAGCAAAAACAACTAAATACTGCAAGCAATCAAATTAAAACTTCTCATTGAACATCTATCTAGCCTAAGAGGCAAGTGGACTAAATGCTCAATGAAAAACTATTTCTAATGCATGAAAGGAAATTTAAATGCTCAATGCAATGCATGAAAGGAAATATATTTTATTGAAAGCAAGAAAGGCTACCACTAATTCTTAGTCTATGGCAAGCAAAATACTGTCTAATCTATCAAAGTAAAGTCTATCTACCCTACAACAACAAATAAAACCTCATTCTAATCTATGAAAACAAGTAACTATGTCTTCTAATCTACAAAGCAAGAAACTATCTTTAGTCTATGAAGCATTCAAATGTAATGTTGGTGGTTGCGTGAATTTTAAATACCCTACTTATTCATATATTAACCATCAACAACATAATGAGATCATCATTATACTTCTACACTACATAAGAAAAATTCATACTTAAACTCGAGCTATTAATCTAAAAAATACAATTGCAATCTAATTCTAGGAAGGAAATTACATCAAATGAAAACTATGCTATATCTACTCTAACAATTCAAACTGCAATAAAGAAATGACTAAAAACATAAATTAAAGCATGACATTTAAAAACTAAACTAACAACTACGTTAATCAACGGCTAATTGAACAATATTTGTATAAAGATGAGATAAGAAAGCTATGATTAAAAATTGAAATTGACTCTATCCATCCATCAAATCCTTGTCAAAGAAAGATCAATTAAAAAATCTGTTCTATTCTAATTAAAACCCTGTTTTAAATTGGATTCTAAAATCATAAATAAAATCACAATCTACTATCTAATTACACATGAGGTTAGTCGAGTGATTTGAAAATCCGTTCCTAATCTATGAGATTAATTCATTATAACACACTCTGTCATTATAAACTACAAAAGGGAATCAAAACAATTTAAACTACAACAATAAACTAATTAATAAACTGATAATGCATGTATAGGAAATAAAGAGACAAATAAATCATAAAATGCATGAACAACACAAAGAGAGTTACCAGACTATTGGTGGGTCCCCCAACAAGTCGTGGTCACTCTCTAAAAGCACACCACGAACTCAACAGTTCGAATTCACCATAAAAACCCAAAAACACAGTTCTAGCAATGTAAAAACTCAAAATAGAGAAAAAACGAATTTGTCTCTAATACATTGGCTCTTCTACTTGGTTCACAATCTTATGACCATCCTATCAGTATTTATAAGCTTACAACCCAATTGGTTGACCACAGGAAGGTCGAACCACTTCTAATTTCGACAAAATACAATAAATGATGCTCTAACTGACAAAACAAAGCAAGACAATAATCGCCCTCTTTGGATAACTGAAAATGAGTTGTCTGGAGCTTAGTAGCTAGAGGGGGCGATCATGAAGAAAACCCATGTGCCCGATTTTCCCATCACTGGCTGCCAATACCTTAACCTCCAAGTCACCCTGCATTTTTGTGCAATATTGAGTGTTGGAATGAGTGTCGGATCGAGTACCAGAACGAGTGCTCGAACGAGTGCCTGATGAAGTGCCAGAACTAGAAACGTAGTGGGTTTTGCCTTGTAACAACATAAAAATGTGAATTATCTCTTGGAAACCATAAAACATGATGAATTATACTTGATACAATCATTAAACACGAATTACACATACCTTATGCCGATCATACCATTTTATCATAAAATTCTTCAAAAAGCTCCTTCAAAACGTGAGAAACACATATATACATTCGAAAAAAGTGTATAATAACTGTCATAAAATTGATCGTATCTTGGGCCCAACATTACCCCCACACCTAAGATTTTGCAGGTCCCACTGCAAACAAAATGAAATTGCCCTTCACGACTAAACTTGCGAAGGAGGGGGTGGATTAGCTTTAGAAGCTTCTCCCTCTTGCCCGGGGGATTTTGACTTAGGCTTTTTGTGATGTTTCAATTGCATCCAGAGACTATTATTGGTGACAATCATATCATCAACCTAATTCTATAGAAAATTCATCTTGGCTTGTAGGACAACGTTATCATGGCGTAAATGACAACTCAGTGTTTAATGCTCTCTAAGTTTTCACTGGAGGGTTGGGAGTTTTTGGAGGCTGCTGATGACATGTCAGGGAGCCTTGAGATGTATATTATACCCTAGATCCTTTAAATCATGCAAAACAACAATTTTACCTCTGAAAAATTAGTTCCAAAAGTGACTTCCCATAAGCGCAACAATTCTGGCCTGGCAAACTTGTGAAAAATAGGTATCAAAGTGACACTTATAACTACACGATAATAAAAACTGTGTAAAACATGAGAGAGGTTTTTGTTTTTGAATATGTCCTTGACAAAAACCTCTCTTGGTTTTCAAAAATTCACTTTCAATTGTTAGGAAAACACACCAAGAAAACACGACTAAAACAAGAAAAACAGAGTGTTTTATTTCCTAAAAAACTAGGCCTCTAAGAGAATTGAATATATCCAAAACCATAACATATATTTAGAAACAGAGAGAGGTTATTGTTTTTTAATATGTCCTTGATAAAAACCTCTCTTTGTTTTCAAAAATTCCTTCCCTGTTGTTAGGAAAACACAAATAGAAAATATTCCTAAAACAGGAAAAAAACAGAGTGTTTTATTTTCTGAAAGCATAGGCCTATAAGATGATAGAATATATCCCAAACCATAAAGTATATTCAAAAACTGAGAGAGGTTATTGTGTTTTGGTATGTAGGATATGAAGCGCCAAAAGTCAAAAGCGCCAAAAGTCATGTGGGCCCCGTTTGGGTAAGTTGGTGCATCAACTTCCTGGGGTCGTAACTTTTGCATACGATCTCCATTTTAGGCGTGTGATAGCTCGTTGGAAAGGTA
>JZKD02S1794623.1:290337-302313 GCA_000966675.3 Picea glauca | reverse complement strand
GAATATTCTCTGGTGGGCCCCTTTCCTCTACGTGGCATAAATTCATTGGTTCAGACTTCCACCACTTATCATTTCTAACATGCCCTGTCACCCCGTGATGTCATCATCCACGTTTTTCCCCTAGAGGTCACATCTCATTACTCTGTCAGTCCCTTTCCCCTTGTTCACCCTTGCAAGTCCTCTCACCATGGTTACTCCCCAATCAACCCCTGCCACATTGCCTGATCGTATTCATCATTCATTATTACCTGCCATCTCACGCTCCAAACAATTCGTTGGCAATTTATTATTGGCTAACTTATCCATTATCCTGTTGACCTGTCCCCCGCACCCAACGGATATCCGTTCACTCAAAACCACCATTTCCCTTCTTTCTTTGATTGCTTACTGTGTTGTCTCACCATAAAATACCTTTCTCGTCACACGAGAGAATTTCTTCCCAGTTTTCTCTCTGTTTCAGTCAAACGTCACAAGCCACCATCATCCCCACTAATGGTTGTTTGATTTTCAGGTATTTTTACAGTGATGGCACCAAAATCAAAGAGGACAGAAGCTGAGGAAAACCCTTTCCTCCCTCTGCCTGTCGACCTTGATAGGATCCCCCTGGCAGATAAAGACCATTTAATCGCAGACACCAGATGCGAATTCAACTTCGCGGACTTGCAGTCATGGCTGAAAGAGGTTTTCCTTGACCAGAGCGACGAAATTGGGCTCTGGGAGTCAAATATTCCCTTGTATCTTTTTCCCCAGGTTCCTCACTTCCCCGAATTCACCCTCAAATGCCAGGCCGATTATATCCCTGAACAAAGAGCCATTATGTCTTCGTCTAGAGAAATTCTTTTCCTCATCACACCTGAAACCATTGACTAGATGATGCAAATACCCAGAGCCGAATCCACCTCACCTTTCAACCTCAAAATCATCACAGAGCTCTACCAAAAGTTGTCTTTCCCCCAAAGAGCTCACATTTTTGAGCTTTTCCTCCCACAATCCACTCATCTCCCCACTACAAACCCCCCTTATCCTTCCTCCCTTTTCTTAGTAAAGGGAAACCAGGTCATCATGTCACTATGTGCCTTGCTTGGATATTTTTCAGATCAATTGGTGGATGAACCCATCTTGGGATTTCTGTCCATTTTTTCCACTGATGAGAGATCCACTACTCAGTTCAACTACAGTATGTTCCTGGCAGACAACATTCACGAAAAATTCATTAACTTTGCCACAGAAGGCATGCTCTGGTATTCTTCAATACTGGCTAACCTGTTCATTTTCTTTCAAGCAGACAATTTTTCCTTTTCAATGCAGAAGATGGACAAAGATGGGAGACCACAGGAAGTAACAACGTGGACTTCACTACTCAGACATAACTCTATAGAATTTAGTTTCAAGCAGTTCATCAAGCAGTTCTACCACCCAGTGGTGAGTATGCTCAGCAACAGACTCAAACCTAGAATTAACGAGGAAATTCAGAGGATTTTACATCTCTTATACCTTACAAAGACTGGTGATTGGTACCTGTACCAAAACCACAATGAGATAAGAGTTTATGGATGTGAGTTGGCCCCATATAAATTGCCTAGGTATTTACCCGTGAGGATTTTTTCCCAAGAATGCATAAGGAAGATGTTAAATTCAGATGACATACATTTTGTGTCTCCAAAGAAGAAGCAACAACTCAGAATCAAAGGGCAGATTGGGTATTTCATCTGCAATAGCCGAGGCACCGGGGAGGAAGTAGATAGATTGCTAAAAGAAATGAAGTTTTTTCTCAATTTCACGTGGCAATATGATCCATGCAGGATAATTTCCAAGATGAGGATAAAAAATAAGAATATCTCGTATGTTCACACATCCAGGCCTGAGCTAGAGAAGGTTGCAAACCAGAGAGAATGGGATCCAAACACTCTGGTTGAGACAGAACAACAGGACCCTTCAGTCACTATTTCACAGATGACTATGCCACAGGTTCCCAAGGAGAAAAGGTCCAGGAAGGACACTTCACCTTCCATCACTGAAGTATCATCTGAAGAGTTCCAATTGCACACAAAGAGGCCAAAAACCACTCAGGTACCTGACACGGCTGGCGAGAAGGCAATTCAATCCACTACAACTATGGAGCTGGATTAGTCACTCCTTGGTACAAAAAGAAAACAGAACATAACCACAATATTGCCCAAAAAGCCTATAGATACTCCACCAGTCAACCAACCAAGCAAAACAAGACCAAAGTTGAGTATTTTCGAGAAGTACGATTTGATCAAAAAGAAAAATCAGACGCTGACCAGCAACACATATGCTCAGTTCTGGAAGCAAACATCAACTGCACAACGCATACTACTATCAGCATTCAACATTGAGAAGGGTAGAATGCACATGGCGTTTCAGCAAGCATAGGTGCCAGACCCAAAAGTAATCATCGATTACAAAAGGGAAACATTCGAATTACAGACTAAGGATGTGCATCCAGCTGATCAAATGGATCTGCACAAGCAAACTGGAGAAATGGTTTTCTCCACATTGGAAAATGCTTCCACTGCTGCCTCCAAGTTACAAGTATCTCTGAACAACGTCCAGACGCAGCTGAAGTTAGAAAACATATAATCCTTTGCCAAGGATAACAGGATTAAGATGTTGGAAGAACTGGTCCTCAAGTTCGGTTACGATCCCTTGAATGTGAAAGCAGTCGAGGAGATGCTCAAAAAGAAAAATGTTGATATAGCATCTCTAAGGAAACCGTTAAAAATTCCACCAATAGAAGACTCACAAGAAAAAGAAATAGCGGAGGCAGAAGGGGAAAAGGATGAGATGCTCAGACTGATCATGGAGCAGAATGCACAATTGAAGCAAATGGAAGTGGAATTGGAAAAACTAGTGAAAGAGAAGGAGCAGTCAAATCCCATGGAAGTCATTCCACTGAGCGCAGTTCCACTCACAGGAGTGAGCACAACATCTGTAGCAAAAATCCCCTCGATGACTCCACTGACAGCTATGGAGAAGACAATTGAACTGGATAAATCCATGGAACACATGAATTTGCAAGAGACAAAGATTAGCAGGCTTAAAAAGGAGATTAAGAACCTTCAGGAACTCAAATCTTCCTTCCAAACCAGCTACTCCAAGGAGAAACAAACTTCAGACAAGCTTAAATAGGAATTGAAACAGCTTCAAAAGCAAAAGTGGCAAGCAAAACACTTGTTGAAGTCAAAGAAAGTGTCTGGATGGATATCACCAAGTCCATGATTGAAATATGGCTGATGATACAAATCATGTTCGAGCAAAATGAGCTGGTACAAAGAAGTCAGCAGGCTATCGAGAAGATAAGAGCAGAACTGGGAGAGATGCCCACAAAAGCTGCTGAGATCATCAAATTTTTGAATTCCAAAACCAGAGGGAAGCTAGAGGATTTGAAGATTGAAGATAGGACATAGACCATCCTTTAGGTTGAGGGGGTCCTTACGACGAGACGACTGATGTTGCAGTTGGAGGAAAAGGTCCAGACCATGGACGCAGGAGTACATAATTTTTTCAGCAATATCGAAGCTCTGCAGAAGAGAGGCCTTCCTGGTTTGAGAGTTATAAATGACAAGTTAATGACCCTTTCCGATTACAAAAAGAAACTAGCCACTGTGGCTAAGGATAGCTCAAAATTCTCAGGAATACAAGGTAGTATCACGGGCAAGGAATTCTTAGATGCCTTACAGTTAGACATCAACATATAGCATGAGATCCGGTACATCTTCATCACCAAGCCAACTTTTTCCATGTACACAGAGATGGAGGAAGTATACCGTAGATTGCTCAAATTCATCATTCCCAGTCACCTTCGATGGGAAGAGCTTTGCAAGCTGATCGAGTAGTCAATGAGCTTTCCAATCCCAGTAAGCTATCCAGTCAGATGAGGTCATGCAGAGGCCTCACCAACAGTTCACTCAGAAAACAACATGAAGTTTCAACACATCATCAAACAGTTTCCTAGATTTTTGTATCTTGTTAAGTTAGTTAGCTAAATTTAGATTTGCCACGTCCTGATCTTTAATGACAGGATCGTTTGTAATTTCAATTATAAATACTTCAAACTTTGAAGTATTGAGGGTTGGTCTTCATGCCCTGCAAGCTACAAGACTGTAATTTTTGTCAAGAGATCTTCCAGTAATACAAAGAGACATTTTCACAAGATTCTCGCGTGTTATTCATTGGTGATGTTTTCTTTTCTATGTTGAATGTTCTTCTTGCTTAGTTGTCATATTGTATTCTAATCTAATCTTTGAAAGTGACGCATGTTGCAGGATTTATCTTTGTATACCATGTTTCTGACTTTGAAAGATTTTAATGTTTATCTTCTGATATTACAGTGAAGAAATTCTTAAATGCTTCTTTACTTTATATGACATTCTTGTCTTTTCTACTATTCATCATTTTACTGCTAAAGAATTCAACGAATGCATTATCTTTCCCTGTGAAAATAATCTTTTGTTTCTAGTTTAAATTTCTATCTTTATAATACATACCCCATAGCCCAATGGATGTGTAAATCTCTTTCAGCCAACTTAACAAAAACAACAAACCAATCAAAATATTTAACTAGCCTAATATCTTAAATTTGAAACATAGTTAAATCATACAGAGAGATCCCTCTCTGAAGCTGGTCGGGCTAGATTCCAGTTTCGAAGTGGTTGGATAAAGTTACCTCTCGTAGATTTCTTCTTTTCTGACAACCTCTGGGGATTTACAGAGCGTTAACATTGTGGCGGCTCCACTGGGGACGAACGAACTTTTCAACCCCACGTTTTCTTTTCCTTAGAAGAAAGCTTTTTTTCTAAACAAATTATAAATCTGAAAAGGAAATAATGTTTAGAGTTTTTTAAATCTTGTACATATTATTTTTCAAACTCATAAAACTAAAAAAAATACATATTTAAAAATCAAAAAGAAATCTGGCTCTCAAAAGAGCTTATACTTGATCTCACCCAGACCCAGAACCTGCAATAGCAACTGATAATCCAAAACAGTTACTCAGGAAAAAGATGATTGTAGAAGGTTTAGGAAGTCATAGTCCCCTTCATAGGTCCCCTTCTCTTACAGAGGAACTTGTTGCCTTTCAAGAGCTTGACTTTGACACTGTTTTCGAACAAAGCATGTTTAGAACAAAATCTGATAGCTTTGTGACCAAAATCATTTTAGATCCCAAAACCATGTAACCTCGAACCCCTGAAATACTATCTCCCACTGGAAAACCTCAAACCACTCACTCTGTACTAGCTATCCCCTCCTCATCCTCGTCTTTGGTTACCGCCCCACTTATCATTCAGGTTGCTATCCCGCCTCCTCCACCTATCATGGCAGCCATATATGCTCCCTTAGTGTTGGCCGCACCTCTACATGCTATTCCCTAGGATTATCAAATGAGACTTCCTCAGTTCGATGGCACAGGGCCCTTGAACGCACAACAACATGTTGATAAAATGAATGACTATTTTGACCTGCAGGAAGTAGATGAAGCTGACGTCCAAATGAGATTGTTTGTGCAGAGTTTGATAGGTGACGTTAAGAAATGGTACAAAGGTTTATGTGTTGCCTCAGTGCTCAACCTTATGGCATTTGAAAGACATTTTCTAGACAGATGGGAGGTAAATAAAAATCCTTTCCATATTTTGTCAGAATATGAAAACATCAGAAGGAATCAAGGTGAGACAGTACAAGATTACTGCACCCACTTCAACAATCTATACAATGCAATTCTAGCCGATATCAAACCTCCACAAGGTTTAGCATTGATAAAATTCCCTGACGGTTTTGACACTGATATGTCGTATCAATTAAGGGAAATAAACTCCACCACCCTGGAAGACATGCAGAAAAGTGCAATAAGTGTGGAGGCCAACCTGTTGGCTAAAAGGGCACGATAGAGGATGGAGAGGAGAGTCACAATTAAAGAGGAACCTTCCACATCTTCTTGATATTCCAAATTGGATTCCTTATCTAGAGCAATGGAAAGGATGATGGAGAGACTAACCGTATCCAAAAGAAACCCTCCTAGAGAAAACCAACCAGCTCCTCAAATTCAGAATTCTAACTTCAGAAGAAATCCTCCTCAAATCAAGCAGAGAGATCCTAGGGATCAAAGAGAGCAGAGGGGTCTTGATCAATAGATCAGACCACCCCTACAAGAAAATTATGTCGATGAAGGGGAAGAGGTAGTTGAAGAATTGGAGGACACAGACATAAACCTCATGGGCATTCACGATAACAAAGTTATTTTCCTCACTCAAGAAGAGCAAGAAGTTTTCCTTCTTTCTCAAACAAAGGTGAGTGAAGAAGCTGAAGATACCAAAGAACATGCATTTGAAAATGCCATTATGGAGGTACACATGCAATATAACTTGCGAAGCAAGAAGACAGATGAAAGTTCCCTAAAAAAGGTAACCAAAACAAAGAAGATAGTCAAAAACAAGAAATCCCTTGAGCCTTCTGCCAAGAAGATCTCTGAGAAAAGTAATGTTGGAGCTCCAACAAAAAGAAAACTTACCATTTTACAAATATCAACGCAAGCGGAGGTTTCATCAACCAATCCACCAAATCCTTCTACCCAGAAGACTATGGTGGACAAATTAGAATTGCAGAGCCAAAGCAGAGCACCTACTCCTTTCAGCCTCGAAGGGGAATTAGCCAAAGTGAAAATTCCCATTCCTCTTTCCGAGTTGATGAGTAAGGACGCTTACCGATCATAGGTGATCAAAGCACTGAGCATTGAACTGGATATAGGCACGAAGGCCTTAACTGTTGGATCGAAAAATCATTCGGATACTATGAATCTTACCGATGATCAACCTAAACTCATGTTCGGCCCTGAAGTTGATGGTTAGACCGACAATGGTGCTGTTGTCCCTTTTTACATCAGCCTTAATATACACGACCTGATTCTGCATAATGCTATGTTATATTTGGATGCTTCCCATAACCTGATGCCTAAAGCAGTGATGGAAAAGCTGGGACTCGAGGTCACCAGACCTTACAAGGACTTACACTCTTTTGATTCCAGCAAAGTCAGATTTGATCAAAGACTTATGTATCACTCTAGTTCAGATTCCAGCAAAAAGCATGGTTATGGATGTTGTGGTCGCAGACATTCCCCAAAAATATGGTATGTTGTTGTCCAGATCTTGGGGGGCCAAGTTGAAAGGCACTTTGCAGTTGGATATGTCGTATGCCACCATCCCAGTATTCAGGCAACAGAGAAGACTATACAGAGAGACGTTGATGAAATATATGGTCAGTAGCCAAGAAAATCCACATAAATATCCCCTGTACTCTGCACATTCTGACCTAGATTCCTTTATCCTATATAATGACGGCAATACAGGAGAACAAATCACTCAGCTGGAAGAAGATACATTTGGTTCGAACGAAGGCTAAGAAATTACCGAGGCAGAAAGAAAGAAAAATGTGATAACTGAAGAATTGCTAGCAGATTTATGGAGCATGGATTTTGATGGAGCTAGAAGAAAAGAAGGAGCTGGAGCAGGAGTTTGGTTGCACAATCACAAATCCAGGTATTTGGAAAACCATTCTTACAAACTGAATTTTCAATGCACTAACAACATAGTTGAGTACGAAGCTTTGATGCTCGGTCTGAAACTACTGAAGGAGGTTGGTGCTAAACAAATCATGGTAAGAGGAGATTCCGAATTAATTATCAAACAAATTAAAGGTGAGTATGCAACAAAACATCCCCGTCTTAGAGCTTATAGGAATATTGTTATGGATGCCCTTAAATGTTTCACTGAAGTCGATTTGCAGGTGATGCCCAGGGGACAGAATAATTTAGCAGATGGATTAGCTAGGTCAGTGGCCACATGCAAGATACCTTTTTGTTCCACTCACCCATACACGGTGGAGGTGAAGTGCAGACCGACTGTCCCAAACAATATCAGATACTGGCAGGTATTTGGTAATGATAATCAAATTGAAGATTTTCTACAATGTAAAAATGATTTCGAGTGTACAGACATAGACTTAGAAAATGAGGATGAAAATGTAAATAGATTTGATTTTGGAAATGATAGTGTAAATAAGATAGATTCAGGAGAGTTAGGTGAAGATGAGATGGAATTTGATGTTTTGCATTTAAAGAGTAATTTTTTACCTAGCAGTTTAGTTCCTTTAGAAGACCTATTTGATTTTAATGATGCAGCTAAAAAACCAAAAATTGAAGCCAGTGGTCAAGAAGTTGAAGATTGTAATATAGGGACAGAAGAGAAACCCAGGATGGTAAAACTTTCCAAATCATTACCCCCTGAAAAGAAATTCAAATACATTGAACTTTTCAAGGAATATTCAGACGTATTTGCCTGGGGTTACGAGGACTTGAAATCTTATGACACGAGAATCATACAACATAGAATCCCAATAAAAGAAGATAAAAAAGCTTTCAGACATAAACTTAGGAGAATCAATCCCAAGTTACTTCCCCTGATAGAAAAATAAATCAAAAAGATGTATGATGCTGAAATCATAGTTCCGTTACGATTTTCCAAATGGGTTGCAAATCTGGTCCCAACCCGAAAGAAATCTGGGGAAATCAGGCTTTGCATTGATTTTCGAAATCTAAACAAGGTCTCTCTAAAATACAACTACCCATTGCCAAAAATGGACCACATATTACAAAATGTAGTTGGTTCTAGCTGAATCTCTTTTCTAGATGGATTCTCAGGTTATAATCAAGTTCTTGTTCACCCAGATGACCAGGAGAAAACAACCTTCAGAACACCATGGGGTACTTTCATGTACGTGAAAATTCCTTTCGGGTTGATGAACACTGGGGCCACTTTCCAGAGAGCGATGGATATCACTTTTGTAGAAGAACTGGGCAAATTTATTGTCATTTATCTAGACGATGTAACTGTGTTTTCCCAATCCAATAACGAGCACTTACGACATCTCAGACGAGTGTTTGAGAAATGCAGAAAATTTGGGATTTCTTTGAATCCTAAGAAGAGCCTTTTCGGATCAGAGGAAGGTAAACTACTAGGGCACATAATCTCTAAGGATGGAATTAAGATAGACCCCAGCAGAATCAAGACCATTCAGAAATTAGAACACCCAAGAAATATCAAAGAGTTACAATCTTTCATTGGAAAAATAAACTTTCTGAGAAGATTCATACCCAACCTGGCCGATCTTCTCAGGAACATCACAAACATGTTAAAAAAGGACACAAAAATAAAATGGGACACCGAGTCCAAGCAGTCTTTTGAACAAGTCAAACGTGCACTCACATAGGCTCCAGTCTTGATCAGTCTTGACTTCACCAAAGATTTTTATCTTTTTTCTTTCGCTTCTGAACATACCATTGCAGCAGTATTACTACAGAAAAAAAATGAAGGGTATGAACAACCCATAGCCTTTTTCAGTAAAGCCTTAAGAGATTCTTCTTTGAATTATAAAATAATGGAGAAACAAGCTTTTTCCCTGGTAAAATCCATAAAATATTTTAGAGTATATATTCTCCATTCCCATACCATCACGTATGTTCTGAACGCAGTAGTAAAAGACATTTTAACTCAGGACAATCCAGACGGTCGAAAAGGAAAATGGATTGCTATCATTCTAGAGTATGACATAGAGATTAAGCCTACTAAATTGATTAAAGGTCAAGGTCTAGCAAAGTTAATGGTTGAATCCAATTTCCATGCTCTTGACATTAATTTCTTAGCTGTAGTAGATGAACAGGGTGAGCAGGTGACTCCAAGCGTGAAAGAGGCATTTCTGAACTCTCCATGGTACACAGACCTGATATTTGTTTTGCATAACTTACAAGCTCCCCCTGGTCTAACCAAAACTAAAGATAGGTTTTTGAAATTGAAAGCATCAAAATTTTTCATTCTAGAAGGCAATCTATATTGGAAGGATCCTAGAGGTATTTTGTTAAATTGTCTGTTGAAGGATGAAGATGACAAAGTATTACAGGATTTTCATGCAGGAGACTGTGGTGGTCATCTGATATGGAAGACCACATCTAATAAAATTCTCAGAGCTGGGTTCTATTGGCCTACACTGTTTGCAGATGTGCATCAGAAAGTGACTTTGTGTCATAAATGCCAGGTGTTCGAGGGAAAAAAGAAGCTTCTTCCTTTGCCCCTTAAACCAATCTTCGTTGAAGCTCCTTTCCAGCAATGGGGATTAGACTTCATCGGAGAAATACATCCTCCCTCTTCTGGCCAGCACAGGTGGATTCTTACTGCTACATATTATTTCACAAAATGGATCGAAGTTGTACCAAGTAGGCAAGCTACTGATTCTGTCATTATTAAATTTCTTGAAAATAATATCTTGTCTTGTTTTAGATGTCCTAGAAAGATTATAACTGACAATGCAACTGCTTTTCGATCTAAGAAGCTCATAGATTTTTGCAACTAGTATCATATTGGTTTGGGACATTCCACAACTTATTATCCTTAGGGAAATGGGCTGGTAGAGTCATCAAATACAACCCTGGTGAATATTATCAAGAAAACGTTGCAAGAAAACAAAAAGTCATGGCACAACAAGATGGTTTTCTCACTATGGGCCGACAGACTGACCACCAAGAAGTCATTTGGTATGTCACCATATCAGCTGGTCTATGGAACTGAAGCAGTTTTTCCCACTTCCTTAGGAGTTCTTGTCATGAAATTGTTGCAAGAGATGCAAGTCGAGCTGAACGACTCCCAAAGAAGGATAAACTAGATGATCCACTTGCATCAGTCCAAAGAGGAAGTATACAACAAAACTCAGGTTGTCCAATAAAGTATTAAGAATATCTTTGACAAAAGAACTAAAGAAGATGACTTTGAGTTAGGTGACTTGGTTCTGAGATGGGATGCCCGAAATGAAGATAAGGGGAAGCATGGAAAATTCGACAGTCTATGGACGAGACCTTACATGATTCAAGCATTCAGAGGAAATAATGCCTTCTTGCTCAACAACAACGATGGGACAAATCTTCCAGGAGGACCTGTAAGTGGCAGAATGATGAATCACTATTCACCTCCTCAGTAAGGACCTAAAGTCACACTTTTCCATTGTACAAACCACTTTCATTTTGCTTGCAAGTTTCCAAGTGAATAATTTTGATCAGATGGTTGAAGCCCACAGAGAAGGCCCTAAGCCACTGAACATTGTCTTCCAATTTTCAAAATAAAACCAAACAAGCAACAGAGGCAACTATTGAGAAAAAAATTTAGAACATCAGGAATCAGGATTCTTGGCACTTCACAAGCAGAGTACCATCCCCAGGTGGAGCCGTTGTTATAACCCTATAATTTATAGGATCAACTAGTCACCGAAATGTTATTTTCTTAGTGTTTTTGTTTGTCAAATGATTTTTCATTCTGCAAATAATTTGAGAAAAAGAAAATAAAAAGAAAAAGAAAAAGAAAAGAAAAGAAAAGAAAAAGAAAAAGAAAAGAGAAAGAAAGAAAGAAAAAGAATAAAAGAGGGCATAAAATAAATTCAATAGAGCCCCATGCAATAACAATGACTTGGTTCATACCTTTCAAGCATGGCCAAGTTATTTTAAATTGATGTTGATAGGAGTAGTGAATAAGCTTGGCTAAACTGTTCAATCTTAGCCAAGTGATTTAGGTTAGTTAGTGAATAAATCTGACCAGACTACCTAATCTTGGTTAGATAACCCCAAGATAGAGTAATTTCTTAGTCCAACAATTTAATCTAGGCTAATTGTCATAGGTAATTAGGTTAGAGCATAGGGTAGTTTGCTTTATTTCAATAAAACAAGTATGATGATTGATGTTGAACCATACCTTGGTGATTAAAACATGGAAAATCTTGGGAAAATCCACGATATGCACTTATCCTAAGTTTTCAGAGCACATATGCCTTCGCGCTTACAATAAAGCACAATGCATGTATGAACGGCTCAGATGGTCACACCCAGATCTACGGTTGACAAGATTTTCCGGACCCCCCCAATCG
>JZKD02S1794623.1:230075-290165 GCA_000966675.3 Picea glauca | reverse complement strand
GCACATATCTGCGGTTGAGAAGAAAGCATGCAAATCAACCTATCATAGTGTTTTTCGGACCCCCCCGACCGATCTGTCTTTAACGGAGGGGGGGGTCCATAATGGAATATTCTCTGGTGGGCCCCTTTCCTCTACATGGCATAAATTCACTGGTTCATACTTCCACCACCTATCATTTCTGACATGCCCTATCACCCCATGATGTCCTCATCCACGTTTTTCCCCTAGAGGTCATGTCTCATTACTCTGTCAGTCCCTTTCCCCTTGTTCTCCCTTACAAGTCCTCTCACCATGGTTACTCCCCAATCAGCTCCTGCCACATCGCCTGGTCATATTCTTCATTCAATATTACCTGCCATTTCACGCTCCAAACGATCTGTTGGCAATTTATTACTGGCTAACTTATCTGTTAGCCTACTGACTTGTCCCCCATGCCCAACGGATATCCGTTCAATCAAAACCACCGTTTCCCTTCTTTCTTCCATTGCTTACTGTGTCGTCTCACCAGAAAATACCTTTCTCGTTGCACCAGAGCATTTATTCCCCGCTTTCGCTTCATTTCAGTCAAACGTCACAAGCCACCATAATCCCCACTAACGATTGTTTGATTTTCAGGTATTTTTATAGCGATGGCGCCAAAATCAAAGAGGACATAAGCTGAGGAAAATCCTTTCCTCCCTCCACCTGTCGACCTTGACAGGATCCCCCTGGTGGATAAAGACCATTTAATCGTAGACACTAGATGCGAATTCGACTTCGTGGACTTGCAGTCATGGCTCAAAGAGGTTTTCCTTGACTAGAGCGACGAAATTGGGCTTTGGGAGTCAAATATTCCCTTGTATCTTTTTCCCCAGGTTCACCACTTCCCCGAATTCGCCCTCAAATGCTAGGCCCATTATATCCCTGAACAAAGAGCCATTATGTCTTCGTCCAGAAAAATTATTTTCCCCATCACACCAGAAACCATTGACCAGATGATGCAAATACCCAAATCCGAATCTGCCTCACCTTTCAACCTCGAAATCATCACAGAGATCTACCAGAAGCTGTCTTTCCCCCAAAGAGCTCATATTTTTGACTCCCCACTACAAACCCCCCTTATCCTTCCTCCTTGTTCTCAGTAAAGGGAAACCAGGTCATCATGTCACTATGTGCCTTGCTTGGATATTTTTCAGATCAATGGGTGAATGAACCCATCTTGGGATTTCTGTCCATTTTTTCCATCGATGAGAGACCCACTACTTAGTTCGACTATAGTACGTTCCTGGCAGACAACATTCACAAAAAATTCATTAACTTCACCACAAAAGGCATGTTCCAGTATTCTTCAATACTGGCTTACCTGTTCGTTTTCTTTCAAGCGGAAAAATTTTCCTTTTCAATGCAGAAGATGGAAAAAGATGGGAGAGCATAGGCAGTAACAACGTGGACTTCGTTGCTCAAACATAACTCTATAGAATTCAGTTTCAAGCAGTTCATCGAGTATTTCTACTACCCAGTGGTGAGTATGCTCAGCGGCAAACCCAAACCTAGAATTTACGAGGAAATTCAAAGGATTTTACATCTCTCGGACCTTACAAAGACTGGTGATTGGTACCTATACCAAAACCACATTGAGATCAGAGTTTATGGGTGTGATTTGGTCCCATATAAATTACCTAGGTATTTACTCGTAAGGATTTTTTCCTTGGAATGCATAAGGAAGATGATAAATTTAGATGACATACATTTTGTGTCTTTGAAGAAGAAGCAGTAGCTCAGAATCAAAGGGCAGATTGGTTTTTTCATCTGTAATAGCCAAGGCGTTGGGGAGGAATCAGATAGACTGCTAAAAGAAATGAAGTTTTTTGTCAGTTTCGCATGGCACTATGATCCGTGCGGGATAATTTTCGAGATGAGGATAAAAAATAAGTATATCCCGTATGTTCACACATCCAGGCCTGAGGCAGAGAAGTTCGCAAACCAGACAGAATTGGAACCAAACACTCTGGTTGAGATAGAACAACAGGACCCTTCGGTCACTGTTTCACAGATGAATACACCACAGGTTCCCAAGGAGAAAAGGCCCAGGAATAAAACTTCACCTTCCATCACTGAAGTATCGTCTGAAGAGTTCCAATTGCACACAAAGAGGCCAAAAACCACTCAGGTACCTGACACATCTGGCGAGAAGGAAATTCAATCCACTACAACTATGGAGGTGGATCGATCACTCCTTAGTACAAGAAGAAAATAGATCATAACCATAGTATTTCCCAAAAAGCCTATAGATACTCCACCAGTCAACCAGCCAAGCAAAATAGGACCAAAGTTGAGTATTTTCAAAAAGTATGATTTAATCAAAAAGAAAAATCAAACGCTGACCAGCAACACATATGCTCAGTTCTGGAAGCAAACATCAACTACACAACATAGATTGATGTCAGCATTCGACACTAAGAAGGGTAGAAAGCACATGGTGTTTCTGCAAGCACAGGTGCCAGACCCAAAAGTAATCACCGATTACAAAAGGGCAACATTCGAATTCCAGACTAAGGATGTGCATCCATCTGATCAAATGGATCTGCATAGGAAAACTGGAGAAATGGTTTTCTCCACATTGGCAAATTCTTCCACTGCTGCCTCCAAGTTACAGGTATCTCTGAACAACGTCCAGACGCAGCTGAAGTTAGAAAAAATATCATCCTTTGCCAAGTATAATAGGATTAAGACGTTGGAAGCACTGGTCCTCAAGATCGGTTACGATCCCTTGAATGCGAAAGTAGTCAAGGAGATGCTCAAAAATAAAAATGTTGATATAGCATCTCTGAGGAAGCAGTTAAAAATGCCACCAACAGAAGACTCACAGGCAAAGGAAATAGTGGAGGTAGAAGGGGAAAAGGATGAGATGCTTAGACTGATCATGGAGTAGAATGCACAATTGAAGGAAATGGAAGTGGAATTGGAAAAACTAGTGAAAGAGAAGGAGCATTCAAATCCCATGGAAGTCATTCCACTGAGCATAGTTCCACTCACAGGAGTGAGCACAGTGTCTGTAGCAGAAATCCCCTCGGTGACTCCACTGACAGCTATGGAGAAGAAAATTGAACTGGATAAATCCATGGAACACATGAATTTGCAAGAGACAGAGATTAGCAGTCTTAAAAAGGAGATTGAGAACCTTCAGGAACTCAAATATTCCTTCTAAACCAACTACTGCAAGGAGAAACAAACTTCAGACAAGCTTAAACAGGAATTTCAACAGCTTCAAAAGAAAATAGTGGCGGGCAAAACACTTGCTAAAGTCAAAGAAAATGTCTAGATGGATATCACCAAGTCCATGATTGAAATATGGCCGACGATACAAATCATGTTCGAGCAAAATGAGTTGGTACAAAGAAGTCAGCAGGGTATCGAGAAGATAAGAGAAGAACTGGGAGAGATGCCCACAGAAGCTGCTAAGATCATCAAATTTCTAAATTCCAAAACCAGAGAGGAGCTAAAGGATCTGAAGATTGTAGATAGGAAAGAGACCATCCTTGCGGTCAAGAGGGTCTTGACCAAGAGAGGATTGGTGCTACAGCTGGAGGAAAAGGTCCAGACCATGGATGCAGGAGTACAAAGATTTTTCAGCAAGATCGAAGCTTTACAGAAGGAAGGCCTTCCTGGTTTGAGAGTTATAAATGACAAGTTAATGACCCTTGCCGATTACAAAAAGAAACTAGCCACTGTGGCTAAGGATAGCTCAAAATTCGTAGGAATACAAGGTAGTATCATGGGCAGGGCATTCTTAGATGCTTTACAGTTAGACATCAACATACAACATGAGATCCAGTACATCTTCATCACCAAGCCAGCTTTTGCCAAGTACACAAAGATGGATGAAGTATACCATAGATTGCTCAAAATAAGCATTCCCAGTCACCTTCGATGGGAAGAGATTTGCAATCTAACTGAGTATTCGATGAGTTGTCCAAGCCCAGTCAACTATCCAGTCAGACAAGGTCATGCAAAGGCCTCACCAACGGTTCACCCAGAAAACAACATGATGTTTCGACACATCATCAAACAGTTTCCTAGAGTTTTGTATCTTGTTAAGTTAGTTAGCTAAATTTAGATTTGCCACGTCCTGATCTTTAATGGCAGGATCGTTTGTAATTTCAATTATAAATACTTCAAACCTTGAAGTATTGAGGGTTGATCTTCACACCCTGTAAGCTACAAGACTGTAATTTTTGTCAAGAGATCTTCCAGTAATACAAACAGACGTTTTCACAGGATTCTCCCATGTTATTCATTAGTGATGTTTTCTTTTCTATGTTGAATGTTCTTCTTGCTCAGTTGTCATATTGTGTTCTAATCTAATATTTGAAAGTAATGCATGTTGCAGGATTTATCTTTGTATACCCTGTTTTTGACTTTGAAAGATTTTAATGTTTATCTTCTGATATTACAGTGAAGAAATTCTTAAATGCTTCTTTACTTTAATTGGCATTCTCGTCTTTTCTGCTATTCATCATTTTACTGCTAAAGAATCCAACGAATGCATTATCTTTCCCTGTGAAAAGAATCTTTTGTTTCTGGTTTAAAATTTTATCTTTATAATACAGACCCCATAGCCCAATGGATGTGTAAATCTCTTTCAGCCAACTTAACAAAAACAACAAACCAATCAAAATATTTAACTAGCCTAATTTCTTAAATTTGAAACATGGCTAAATCATACAGAGAGATCCCTCTCTGAAGCTGGTAGGGCTAGATTCCAGTTTTGAAGTGGTTGGATAAAGTTACCTATCGTAGATTTCTTCTTTTCTAACAACCTTTGGGAATTTACAGAGCGTTAACAGTAACCATGAAGAAGCCAGGAACTCTGCAAGAGAAGAAAATGTGGTATATGAATATCAAGACCTAGCCGCCCACACTAGGAAAGGAAAGAACCAGAAGGATAATTCTTTACCTAAGAAGTTTAATATGGGTCAAAGAGAGAACTCAAAGATCATATGTTATTGTTGTCAAGAATTGGGACACTTTGTTAAGGATTTCCCCCTCATTATGGAAATTAGGAATAAGAAAGGAAGTAATAGGAATCAAGCTCACACAACTTAAGATGATGAGCCTCCCAAGAAGGTTGCAAAGAAAGATGAATCAAGTGATGATGATTATGTTCTTATATCATCCCTCAAAGGTACTACTACTCATTGACGCGACACTTGGTTGATAGACAATGGTTCTTCCAAGCACATGATAGGCTATGAAGACTCCTTATCTAAACTTATTCATAAAGATTCACCTCACAAGGTGAAATTGGGGGATGACTATCAGTATCCAATAAAAGGTGTTGGGGAAGATTCCTACAAGTTAAACTCAGGCAAGCCAATGAATATGAATGAATTTCTCCATGTTCTAGGTTTAAAGAAGAATATTCTCTCAATTTCAACATTGGACAAGAAATGATTTAGAGTAGAATTTATTGATGGTCAAGTTCTTATGTGGCCTAGAGGGAAGACCCTTGATGATCAAGTAGTGATTGGAGTTGAAGAAGGAGGAATATACAAATTAAAAGGATATTCAGAATCTGAAATGGTTCATGATATTGTGAATCCCATTGAACTATGGCATAGGATATTTTCTCACCTACACTAAAAATATCTTTCGGTTGTGAGAAAAATGGTGACAGGCCTTCCAGAACCAGATCCAAGCATAACCAGATGGTGTGTGCAAAGGATGTGCAAAAGGAAAGAACGTGAAGCACTCTTTTCCCAATAGTGATAGCAGATCCAAAGGATTTTTGTACATCGTGCATTCAAATGTATGTGGACCGATGTCGACAACTTCACTAAGTGGGTATGTATATTATGTATCTTTTATTGATGATTACTCACATAAAACTTGGATTTATTTGTTAAAGGAAAAGAATGAATCTTTTGTCAAATTCAAAGAGTTCAAGGCTCCAGTAGAAAATGTGACAGAGCGGAAGATAAAGACGTTACGATCAAACAATGGAGGTGAATTCACCTCAAACAAATTCAAGGAGTATTGCAAGGAAGTTGGGATTAAGAGGGAGATTTCTACTTGCTATAACCCTCAATAGAATGGAATAACTGAAAGGAAGAACTAGACAATCATGGAAGCAGTAAATGTCATGATCCATGATCAAGATCTTCCTATGCATATGTGGGCAAAAGAAGTGAAGACGATAGAGTACGTGGAGAATAAAATTCCCCACAAGGTGCTTGAAAACAAGACACCCAAGGAAATGTTTTCAGGAGAGAACCCAGAAGTCAACCATTTTAGAATATTTGGTTGCCCTGTATTTTTTCACATCCCCAAGGAAAAGAGGAAAAAGTTGGACCCTTTCGGATGGAAGGGAATATTTGTTGGTTACAGTGACACATCAAAGTCTTATTGGAAAGTGGAGATCATCTGATATGTAACCTTTGTTGAGAATGCAACTTTTAGTAAATCCAAACAGATCCATGCAAAAGAGGCACATGAAGAAGAGAATGAATATCCTAAATTTTCAAAGGCAGTTGAACCAGAGGAATTCATTCTAGAGGATCATGACATGGTAGAACCTCAGAAACCAATCGAGATACCTTCTTGCAAGAGAAGACCAGCTTGGGCACAAGAGCTTATCAAAGATGTATAAAGAATTGGTGCCCTAGAGAAATATTTTAGGGAAATTAAGAAGTCGAATTTATATTCCATATATGTGGCATGCTTGTGTGACATAATGGATGCAAAACCTTCCAATTATGAAGAGGCTACAAAAAATCATGGAAATATTCCATGGAAGAGGAATACCAATCCATTGTGCAGAATGATGTATGGGATGTGGTTCCCAGACCAAAGGAAAAAATTGTGGTGACTTCGAAATGGATCTACAAGATGAAACACGCAACTGATGGTAGTATTGAAAAATATAAGGAAAGATTTGTGGTCCGAGTTTTCTCTCATAAGGGATTCACTATGAAGAAACTTTTGCTCCCATAGAAAGATATACCTCGATCAGGAATATACTTTCATTGGTCGCTATGATGAAATGGAAGGTGCACCAAATGGATGTAAAGACAACCTTCTTGAATGGTGAAATAAAAGAGGAATTTGATGTGGAGAAACCACTTGGATTCAAGACACATGACATGGAGACTCATGTGAGTAGATTAAAGAAGGATTTATATGGATTGAAGCAATTACCCAGAGCATGGTATGGTAGGATTGGAAATTTTTTGATGAGCTTAGGTTTTACCAAGAGCAGTGAAGATCCTAACCTTTACTTTAAGGTTGAGGATGGTGAATCGGTGATTCTACTGTTGTATGTAGATGACCTTCTTCTAATAGGTTAAAATATCACCACTGAATGTAAGAGAAAATTGGTTGGAGAATTCGATATGAAAGATTTAGAAATGATACACTACTTCTTGGGACTAGAAGTTTGGCAGAGATCAGATGGGATTTTCCTAAATCAAGGAAAGTATGTTGTGGAAATCTTGAAGAGGTTCAAGATGTTGGACTGTAAGGCCATGGTTACCCCGATTGCTATAGTGGGAAAAACCCCCTATGGACTACACTAGGGTTCAACATGTAGGGAGAGCTAACTGTCTAAAGTCTCCTACTCTTTATACTACCCCAAAAATACCCCACATTCATACATAAAACACAAAGATAAAAGGATCTGGTAACTCTACCTTAAAATCTGCATCCGGTATCGATCCTTTTGTGTTTGGTTGTTCCTCGACTGCAAATATCCTCTCAAGGCCAACCTACATTCATAAACAGACAAACAAAGAACTACAAACATGCATATTATATATGAATTAGTGGGTTATATGTCATAATAAAACATGAATCAAACATAAAGATTGAACACATCATAAGGTGGGACAGAAAAAAATACTTCTTTTTATTAATCTCACAAAGTCACTTACAATGAGATCGACGACTGCTCCTCGAACCTGGTCCGAGATCCTCTTCACCTAAATCCAATTGCTTCCATGAATCCTTCTCCTCTCACAATTCTCTCCAGGGAAATGGCATAAGCTTATGAATGAGGAAAAAGACAAGAAATAGGGAATTTTGGCTCAAAATTCACAATGTGGATGCAAATTCTTGGGGCAAGGGGGGAAAGTGAAATGGGTAGAGTTTCACTGTTCTTATGATTAGATTTGGAATGAGACACAAACACCTCCTTTTATATGACAAAAGGATGGTTATTCAGTTGGGTGATGGGATATAGGTGGTGGGACAGTTGGAAAACTACCTAATAGCCCGTAATCTCAACGAATTCCTTGCAACTTTTTAATTTTTGCAACTTTTATAGGTATACACGGGTTGTAATGGTGCAGATAGCTTACATACGCGGGCAGTAGTGATTCCACTAGCATATATACATGGGAAATAATGGTGCAGGGCGCGTACATCTTCAAAATATATGGTTTTTAAGAAGAGTTGCTCAGTAATGGCTTGGCAAAAATAGCAAGTAAGATGGCCTGATGCCAGGTATGTATGTATGGTGCAATTTAGGGTTATAACAGATGCCCCCTAATGTGTGAGGTCAGAAGAGCATCTGATGGCTGAAATACATTACAAATCTTTACCAACGTACGAAGCGAGTGAGCCTAGGACCAGAGTTCGGGAGGTGCCATCTGCAAAAATAACAATTGTCTCACCGAGGCGGGCATACCCATGCTTGAGATGAAATAAATCATGGATTCCAATCAAATACATTGTAGATCCATGTCATATAACTATATAAAATGTAGCCTCGATCAATACACAATGGATCTACATCTTAAAATCAAATATATACATGTATATTATCCATCTTCAAGAAGCCAATGACGCCTGATGGCTGAAGATGAGGCCTTCAGAGCTTGAGAAACAACTTCACGATCTTCGTAACTCGGGTAGGAGTGTAATGTGAGTGTACAACTTCACTACCCAGAGGTCTTCGATGGCTCATTGGGGAACAGACAAGAAGATCTTGGTGATTAGGCATAGAACGTCAGTGATTTCGAGCAAGGACTTGATTTGACTTTCGGGATGGTCGGGCATGAGGGAAAGAGACAAACTACAGAAGGCCAGACTTAGATTAGTAAAAAATTCCCTTGGACAATAACACGATAGATAATCAGACTCAGGCAGCATGACATTGAGATAAGTTCACGATGCAGGAGGCAACACAAAATC
This sequence comes from Picea glauca, assembly GCA_000966675.3. NCBI lineage: Eukaryota > Viridiplantae > Streptophyta > Pinopsida > Pinales > Pinaceae > Picea > Picea glauca. The sequence goes on along the minus strand of JZKD02S1794623.1, from coordinate 280,997 downwards.
TCCATATGTTTGGAATAATAACAAAATGGAGGAGGACACAAATCTATGTAGCGAGAACAACTTCGTAAGGTCATATTAAATCCCAAAGCTTGATGAAAAAATGGAAGGATTTGGTTTGTCCAAGGGTGACTCATTGTGCTACCACAAAAATAAAATACTTTTCCCATCCTATTTTGGGGTATATTTGATTTTTTTTTGTCTTTTTCAATAATTTTGGAAAGCTTGAAAAAGAATAAAAGAATGCTACATTACAAAGGAGGAACGAGTGTCGCAAGCATACTAGTTCCAAGAACAAGGAAAACACTAATGCTCAGAGCAAAGAGACATCTACAGAAAAGGGACACTTGGGAAAATTCCTCCATGGGTCAAGGTGTCAAGACGTAGAGGCAAAGTGCTACAAGGATTGCATATAAGGCATGATTCAAAGGTTAAGTTGAGAGAAACATGGAGCCGACATTAGGCCAAAATACACAGGAATGCAAATGCGATTAATAGGACACAATGATAATGCCCTTCAATGTAATTTTAACGAGTTCAGAGAAGGTAAGCTCGGTGGTTTTTCATTTTTAGAGAGTCTGAAAAAACGCAAAAGAAGACTCCACCGAGGTACCTTTTTCGAAGGTAGTCTAGTCATTTCGAAAAAGGGGTAAACTAGCACTGAAAAGACGTCTATTCAAAACCATTTTAATGAGTGTGAAAAAGACAAGATCACTCGACAATATTTTCAATTTTAAGGAGTCTAAAAAGAGCTTAACTATGGACTCGCTGGATTTTTCTAGATTTAGTCTCCTTAGCCCGAAAAAGTAAAATTTACTTAGGAGAAATCTCCCGATGAGGCGAATCTTCCAAGGTGTACCTTTTTCCTCCTTAATCTACAAGCCAGAAAAAGGGGTAAAGTCATGCTAGTAGATGTTTTTCTGAACCAATTAACGAGTGTGAAAGAACAAGGTCACCGGGCGATCTTTTCACTTTTAGGGAGTCTGAAAAGAGCTTAACTATGGACTTCGTAGGGGATGTTATTATGGACCAGTTTAACGAGTGTGAAGAAACAAGGTCACTCGGCTATCTTTTCAATTTTAGGGAGTCTGAAAAGAGCTTAACTATGGACTCTGTGGGGGTTCCTTTTTCGTAAATCTAGTCCCTCAGGCCCAAAAAAGGGTTAAACTTATACCTGAGAATACTCTTCTAGCAAATCGGAGTTCCTAGAGTATACCTTTGTTCGTACAATTGACTTTTTGGACCGAAAAAGGGGTAAACTACCATCAGACAGACGTGCCTTCAAGTTTTAGTTTGGCGAGCGTGAAGGACAAAAAGATCGCTCAACAATATTTTCATGTTTATAGAGTCTGAAAAGGGCTTAAAGAAGCTCATTTTCTGGGAGTCCCGAGGGTGAGGTCAAGAGTGATGATATATCAGACGTATGAGGCTCAAACTCGTAATCAGGATAGACTGGCAAGGACTCCCGAGCCTAAAGTCATTAGTGGAGGCATGGACACCAAAATGCAATCAGTCAGGATATACCTAGGGCATCCATGTAAAAGAAGGCTCTACCACTAAATTACGACACTTCTTAAGAAATAAGGATGGTTTCTGTCGCAATTCGGTGGGATCGATCCTATGACAAAGCAGAAAAGACAATGAGATGCAGAAACTGGAGGTGGAATCCTAACCTAAATGCAAAAAGTTGGAAAAATGACTTTTTCCAAAGGACCTTCAAAAGTAACCCATCTCTCAAAAAGTTTTAAAAATCAAAAGTAAAGTGAAACGTAACATCCAATGAGAAACTCAAGAACCATGTTAAACAATTTTCAAGCTAGAAAAAATGACGAAAGGGTTCAAAAAATGACAAAAAGGGCCAAAAAAGTCTATAAATAGAAGTTGGCAGCTCATTATCACCATTGCAAATTGAGAATTGACCAAAAATCCAAAAACACCCCTTTGTTAAAGAAGTTAATTCCAGGAGTTTCAGAGGACAAAACGAACTTCCTCTTGGACCAAGTAAGTACAAACTAGCTCCTCTTTCCTTTCCATACTTTATTTTTTCTTTTATTTTGGTTTTTTGGGGGCCACGCACCTCTAAAAAAGGTCGACCCTATGTGTACGTGGGTTTTCCTAGGACAACCCGTGTATGCCCGTGGGAAGAAAACAATCTGCCCGTGTGCATACGCGATTGTGTCCAATACAACCGACGTACACCCTCAAAGATATGGAAAATTTAAAAATACAAGAAATAACTCTCCCTTTGAACTTGTCATTTTGCAGGATGTACATCCATTGGAGAGAGAGGGAGCATGAGGACATTGATATACTGGTCAATGAGGACCCTGCAGCTATTGCCGCATTGAGACAATGCGGTTTATGGAAGTTCTTCCGGTGTCCATTCATGAGGGCACAACCCAGGCTGTTGAATGCCTTGGTAGACTATTGGAACCCCGACGCTGAGGCATTTATGCTTGAGGGGAAGTCGTTGACTCCAATGACTGAAGACATTTACTTTCTGACTGGCCTCTCGGGGAGAGGTGAACTAGTCAACCTGTGCGATTTCCCCCCTAGGCCTCATAACATCGTTGAGTTGAATGGTCTACATTGTGAGGCCGACACTAAGAAAGTAGGTTCTCAGGTGCCTATAAACAACATTACCAACCTATCACTAAAAGTGATAGTTTTAGTCATTGGTCATATCACTGAATCCACGGATTTACATTAGGCCTCCCGGGCGCACATGCATTGTGCGGTGCAGTGCTTAAATGCATGAATTTTTGACTGGAGTACGACCATGCTAGACTGCATGAAGAGACAACTCACCAAGTGTTGTGGGCGGAACAACAAGAACTTTGGGTTCAACACTATTCTCTACTCATTCTATTTTGAGAGAGTACCTAGTCTCAGTCCATGATAGACAGTGCGGGGGCATGTGGCCTCCGCCCCAACAATGAGTAGATGGGCGGCATTGCTGCCACGATAGGGGGGTGGAAGGACCATAGAGGCCTTCGATGACACCTTTATTGACTAGTGGGCACGACAGATTTTGGTGATAGAGGACTCCCCTACGTTGGGATCAACTTTTCCAGGGATCTAGACATGACCGTACCTCTCGGAGATGAGAGAGGAGAGATGGGTACGTTTTTCTTTTAAATGTTATTTAATTTTTAATTTCTTTTTATATATATCATTTTTATGTGTATCAGAGTATCTGACAACTATATATCTGTTATGTACATATGTGGGACCAATGCATCCAATAGATTTCATAAGGATTAGATGGCATCCTCGACCAGAGGCAGCACCAGCAACGGCCGTTGGACCAGCATCAACAACAGCAGGGGGACCTCCAACCAGAGAGGTTGAGCGAGTGTTGAGACGGGCGGAGCGGAACCTCATCGCGCTCACTCGTACAGTTCCTATGGCTGATATCGAGGATCTCCCGCCATCTATGCAGACTCATTTAGTTGGGGTGCTACGAACTTGGGTCCAACTCTTCCAACATTTGGAAAGCGACGTGTCTCATTATGGCAGGGCCAACAGGCCCCGTGCTTAGCTAGGAATACCTACATGCGGAGAGCACTTTTTTGTATATTTTTTGAGGGCATAAGCCCCGCAGTGTATACCAGACATATTATTTTTGAGGCACTTGCACCCACCTATGTACTCTGAGACTTTTGATATATATATTGCGTATTTACATCTTTTATGTCTTATGGTCTACATTTATTTACAAATGTATTTACATGTGTATGTGTGTGCTTTTTCTTATGTGTGTGCAATATGCCAATCTAATATATGATTAGCTAGAGTATCTGTGATTTGATTCAATATCCTAGGAACATGGATATACGTAATGTAATCAAAGCATCGTTCTAAGAGACATACCCTAAGGAATCGTCGGTGTAGAGTAGGATTATAAACATGGTAAACTCCCTTCAATTTTGGACACAACCAACTGTGCATCTAAGTAGACCCGAAGGTGAGAGATATCATGCGAGAAAGTGTCATGAAGAAACTATATTACTGCGTTGTACTCAACAACATTGTTTGTGGTGTCACCTAGACATATACCTCCAAAAGATAGCAACTGGCCTTCAGGTGTGAATATCACCCAAGCCTCGGAAGCAAGCCTCTGAGTGTGTCAGCTAGCGCCATCTGCGAACACAATGAACACCTCTGATTCACTTGACATCTACCACAGTGAAAAAGATGACATAAAAAATGACACGTCCATAAAACAAAAAGACAAAAACTAACTGTATAAGAACTATACATATGTACAAGAAGTCACCCAAGGCGACCATCCTACGAGTAATACTTCTTGAGGTAGAGCCCATTTCTAGGCTCTGCCAAAGATTTCCCTTCGAAGTCAAACAGACGATAAGTGCCCTTCATTAATACCTCCTTCATAATGAAAGGTTTGAACCACATGGGTTTGAATTTGCCTGCCCCCAAGGGATCCTTATCTTGGTCGTAGACCAGGACAAGGTCGCATTCGGAGAAAATATGAGGACGAACAGACCTATCATACTAACACTTGACTCGTTGTTTGTGAGCCTCGTTAGCCAAGACTACATTATGATGTTTCTCATTGAGCTGCTCGAGATATAATAAGCGTTCCTCAAGCGGTGAAGTGTCTGGGAATGACTGTACTTCCAACTTAAGAGATGGGATCTGGCATTCTATAGGCAAGACTGCTTCCAACCTGTAAATGAGTTGAAAAGGTGAGAAACCGGTGGTAGTATTTACAAACATTTGGTAGGCCCACAATGATGAGTACAACATCAAATGCCAATTTGATTTGTCCGAATTGATTGTTCACTGTAGAATGGTCTTGAGAGACTTATTCATAGCTTCCACCTGACCATTCTCTTGTGGGTAGTAAGGTGATGAATGTTCTTGCCTCAACCCAAGCTTTGATTTTAACTCGGACATCATTTTGTTATGAAAGTGACTTCCATGGTCAGTGACAATCTCCTTCAAGATGCCAAAACTTGTTATTATCTGGTTAAATAGAAAGAGATTTGTTGTTTCACCATCATCTTTGAACGTTGGCATAGCTTCGACCCACTTTGTGAAGTAGTCTACTGCTATGATGATGTAATGGTGCCCCCTAGCTGAAGGGGGGTGGCATGTATTATAATCAATCCCCCACTTGGTGAAGGGGCCAACTGTAATGACGAGAAACATAGGAGCGTGGTGTGCCCTCATCTTCCTGGAGAAGATCGAACACGGGTGGCACTTCTTGACCGATTCAACGCAATATTTGATCAACGTCGGCCAAAAGTAACATTCTCATAGAACATTTTGGGTTGTTACCAAGCTAGACAAATCACCACTACATGCTCCAGTATGGCATTTGTTAAGAACAAGTTCCTCTTCTTCATGAGTAAGACACCGACGAGGAATGCAATCTACACCTTGATGATACAAAGTGTCATCAAGAATGAGATAGTTTTTAGCCTGATGACTTATCGGGAGAAGCATAGGCAGGGCACTTCAAATTATGGAGATAGACTAGTATATCTCCATACCAGGGGTCCAAAGATGAAATCAGAAAAAGATCTCCTTTAATCGATCATTCTTCAGGTGTAACATCACCTGACTCGACCGAAAGTTTCGAGATAAGTACCGCAAAGAGAAACCACTTTTTAGATTTCGCAAAAACAAAATCCAAGTCAAATTCCTGGAGGATAACAATCCATCGACTAATATTTCCACCAATTACACGTCATGTCAACACGTATTGGAATAGATTCACAACGACAATGACGGTGGTCTTGCGAAACATGATATAGTGACGAAACCGCTGGACAACATGTACTGCTACCAACAAAATCTTTTCAACATGGGAATAGTTGAGTTCTGGTCCAACCAGGCCTCGACTCAGGTAATAAATGACATATTCTTCAAGCATATCATCCTCTTCAACCGAGACCATACCGATGGTCGACTCTACCGCGACCAAATACAATAAAAAACATTTATTATAATTGGGTGGTCGAAGTAGAGGGGCAGACGTGAGGACGCGTTTCAACGCTTCGAAAGAGCATTGAGCGACTTCATCCCAATGGAAATGGACATCCTTCTTCAGTAAACGCATAAACACTGAAGAAAATTGGCTTTTCCCTGTAAACTCTAAAGCTGAGGGACTGTGCACAGGGGAGGCAATTGAACTATCGCCTCAACCTTTAGAGGATCGACCATGATCCCTATTATCGAAACTATGAAACCTAAGAGACAACCCAATGTCACGCAAAAACTGCATTTGTTAGGATTCAAGCGAATCTGATAGTAGCGACATGGATCCAAGATAAGTTAGAGGTGTGTGGGATGAACAACTCTCTTACGAGATCGTGATGCTAAATCATCGAGATAAGCCTCGACTATGTGTTTGAGATCATGGAAAGAAAAGGGCATGGCCCGCTAAAAAGGGGCTCCAACATTCTTCAGGCCAAAAGGCATCTTCTGATAAGAAAATGTACCCCATGGACACATAAAATCTATTTTATGCTGGTCTTTAGGCTTAATCTGTATCATATTGTATCCTGAAAAACCATCCATCAAAGAAAAGACCTCACAACCTGCACATTCATCGACGATCTGGTCAATGGATAGGGTGGGGAAATTATCCTTTGGACATGCCTTGTTCAAATCATGGAAGTCCATATATACGCGAATCATACCCTTATTTTTGGTGACAGGAACAGGATTTGACACTTATTGAGTCAATTGAACGGGGTAGATGAAACCAACTTTGAGCAGTTTCTCTACTTCAGCCTTAATAGTTGTTGCATTTCAAGGATTAACCAGACAAAGCTTCTGTTGGACCGGTTTGGAGTCAGGGTAAGTCATTATTTCATGTTCGATGATTCTTGGATCTATGCCTGACATTTCCTCATAAGACCAAGCAAAAACATCGCAAAATTTTTAAATAAATTTGTATAGATTCGAATCTCTTTGAGGGAGAAGTCCGCTTTGAAAAAGACATTCTCAACGATGCCATGGGTTCTGGATATGTCAATAAGTATCATTTTAGTGATAGTTTCCATATTACCCTCGGCATAAACTGCATGCGTAGCTAGAGGTTTAATTGGACAAGACCTATCTCCAGTCATAGTCAACACAAATTCTCCTGCCTCTATTCTTCCTAACTTCGCGAGAAAATAAGATCTCTGATGGAGATCATCCCAGGGTCTGTCTGGACCAGTCAGTGCCTCTATAATCACCTCATCATAGGGAAAGACCAAGTCTAAGGAATCGATAGTGATGAGGGAACCTTGAGCCCAAATAGGCTTGAGAACTGGATCTAACTCATGTGCGGGAGTCAGATCGGGGTCGGTCGAAGCTTGATGGACAATGGAGTACACAATGTTTGCCATAGACAAGGGCATGGACATCTCATGGTGTCCTATCCCTGCCATCATGGTCGATGGGGAAGGAAGATTCCACAGATCATTAAATTAAGTTGTGTGGAATGACGACACTTGAAATATTTCATCCTTGGGTTGGTCAGGGACAACCGATATGAATTTGAAATCGTTGGACAAAGGTGGGTAATCGAAAGTACCCATCAAAGGTGGCCACAAACCAACCCCTACATTGACGACGCTGGGTTGTGGATTATTAATCATTGAGACCATGGATGCCCCTGATGAAGGGTCAGGACGGGAGAAAGACAACCGATCAATGGACACAATCCAACCTTCATGTGGAAACAACAAGACCCGAAAAACTGTGGTGACCATTGCATGCATGGCATAATTCCATCTCCTTCCTAACAAGATATTGGGTGCATCGAACACTTCAATTTCGATGCACACGGTCTTTCCTCCTAACTGCACGATTAAAGAAGGAATGATTCCATGTGGTTGGAACAAACGACCATTGAAAGCGGTAATAAGAGTAGGTGAAGGAGACAAAACGGGTTGGCCAATGGCCTTCCAACATGCCAATGACATAACGCATGTCGAGGAACCCTCATCAACCACCGTATGGAAAATATTTTGGGTAAAATTTTTCATGGTGTAAGCCACTACTATCCGAAACGCGAAGTGGTATGGGAGACGAGGTTTCATATCGGTCGTATCAAGCATGATCATTCCAAGATTACAGGTCTCAATAGATCCTAAGGAAACTAATAGATCCTTTCTCTGTGAAGGGCAGCTTTGGAGGACCTCCAAAGCAGACATCGCGCAAGGGGTTTGTGACAAATCCTCCACCATAGAGTACTTTTGGGTGGCCCTCACGTTTGGATTGTGGGAAGCTTTCTTGAACGCCCCTTTCAGGATGCGTGTCATTGTTTCTCCCAATGACTTTTTTGATCTAGAGAGGAACAAATGGGTTTTCGACATATTTACCCTTCTCAGAAGTGTTTGTCATTTCATAATCGTGTGTCCTAGTTGCTATGTGAGCCTCACCTTTCAACATATAAACATTCAAGGTCAAGGGATTACTAGATGACGAAGGGGGTCACTGACTTCCCCCATTCGCGTTCGCAGAGGCTTGAGTTAAAATTTTCCCATGAGGAAATGGGTTTGATAACACTACAGGTTGTTTCTGCGCCAATAACTTTTGGGCCTCCGCGAGTCGAGGGAACAGGTGAGTCAAGTGGTCTTCCATACAAAGGTTACATGAATACCTCAAATTTGTTCTCTTTGTGTTGCCTCTGCCAACATTGTTGGTGGGTTTCTTATCCCCCTTACTCTTCTTTCGTTGTTTCTTCTTTCTGTCAGCCTGCTAGTTGGATTTTGGGTTTGTTGATTGCACACTGTGTACATAGGATGTTTGAGTATGGGGAGAATCCCAACCAGTGGTTTGGTTGGCCGTTGTCTATTGTATCGACAATTTTTGCAATTGGTTTGATAGCTGATCAACGGGCTTCGCTTGTGTTTAACCAACAATACCATCGACATGTGGTCCAGACTTGTGTCTAGTCTTATCAAGGATAGACCACGGTGCATCTAGCAAAACTTTGTAAAGTAAACCGAACTAAGAGTATATTAGTTCAAGTTGTTGAGCTCTCATTATCACCTCTCCCTAAGAAAAGAGTCTTGATGTTGTGACGTCCTTGGATAACTGAGGGACCAAAGACTTAATGAACCACTCCAGCAGGAAATCCAGTGGGATTGGTACCTTTATTAAACTCTTCCTACGCCACCATTCTTAGATGTGATCTAAGATATGGTCAGCCTTCATTTGCTCAAAGTTGGCCAACAATTCAGTGCCAACATCGTATCTCATAGGTAATTGGAAATGGTTCAGAAAAACCATGGCCAATTCACCAAAAGTAGAGTATATTGAGCGGTCAAGCTCGATGTACCATTTTGCGGCACTCCTGATAAGAGTGCGTTGAAACAGACGCAACTTAACAGAGTCATCTTTCAACGAGTTGGACGAGCACCATAGGTGAAAAGTAGTCACATGATCACCTGGATCTTCATTAGGCTTACCTTAAAACTTGGGAATGTCCGAGGGAAACTTCATCGACATGCGGGGGCAACGTGGATCATGACATATTGGGTCATTTAATAACCTTGTCAAGTCTGGAAAATGCAATGTTGCCAGAAATGGTAGCTTGGGTTGTTGACTATGTACATGGAAAAAGGAGCCTGGATTTTGGTTGGCACCAGGTTGCCAAGAAAAGTTAGGTTGTTGACCAGGGTTCTGGTAAATACCATGGCTGTGGCTGGCGTACGGATGTTTCACTTGTTGAGACGTCATCGGTTGACTCTCATAATTGGATATTGAGGGTTGGGAAGGGATTTCTCCCGACATTGTGTTCCAAAGGTTCTAGAAAGAGTTTCCCCCTACGGATCTGATGGGCATAGGTACAGAGCCTTGCCCAGGGTTCCATTGACCATGGAAGTGGTTTCCCTCAGTCAACACCCTGACGATGGGATTGATCCCTGCCATGGATTCCAAGGTCCTTGTGAAGTGTTTTCCCCCTGTAAAGGAATAGTACCCTACACAATATTTTGTGGTCCAAAACTAGGGTTACCCTCGACCGAGACAACAACTGAAGAGAATGCATTGTTACCAAATCCGTTGAACAAAGAGAATGACAAAGAACCCACCTGCATGGTGTTGGAAGAAGGTCCTTGACTACCTGCTCTGGACAAGTTGTAGTTCATGGTTATCCAGATGGGTTGCTGAGAAGCACCGCCGAGCGAGGGAGACGATGGAGGTATATGAACCCCACCGTAAGGGAAATCATTATAAGGGGTTGAGGTGCCCCCCGTGGACCCTTGTAGAGGAGCATTTGAGCTCCCTGCCCCCAGACCCATGGTTTATAGGGTGGATTAGGATAGGACCATGTTTGTATCAAAGTCAGGCATCTTGTATGAAAACCGAGGGCCTGTCGCACTCTGTGTGAACAGAGTGGTGATCGCTGCCATAGACGGAATCAAACCACTACTTGAGGTAGAGGCGGTCAGGACCATGGTGGTCCGGACCTGGGAGGGTGAGTTAGGAGGCAGAATGCCCCCGATGGTGATGACCGTTGAGGGAGTATGAGGACTCCTAGATGAAGTAGTAGCATTTTCTTTCATCACTGCTTGCAACACTATTTGATGCTCGTGATGAGTTATCCTTGGAGGGACAACTTGTACCATGACAGGTGCCAACAAGTCAGTGATTGGGGAGTTATACAGCCCAAGAGATTTCGCTCTGAGGAAAAAAATGGTAGGCTCCTCCGGATTCAAGTGTTCTCCTCTCAGGGATGGATCGGGTACAGTTTTGTATGTCATGGTCGCCTCAAATGACCCTTGTTGGTCAAGTCTTCGCCTTAGCGGTGGCGGTGGTGGCTCCACTTCAACTGGCGATAGGCCCAAAAGCCTTCACGACTATCAGATCTCTTGATATTCCACTTTGTGAGAAAATCAATGACACACTAGGGATTTTTACTAACATTCAAAACCAACACACACTAGAAAAGTTCCTATGAGATAAAGCAATCAAACCACTAACTAGTTGGAAGAACAGTTACACTTGCCAACACTAGAGAAACTTATCGGTGCAAGTGAAACTCGAACACAGAAGAACCCTAAGGATATACTCTGCAAAGCGTGGCCCAATGTCTACCCTAGGTACCATGGTATACCTTTGCAATCACTTGTGTAAGTCACTAAAATAAAGGCAACTAGGTTACCAACGCGAACAATCACCAGGTGGGTACAATCGATAGTCGCGTGGATCGCAATGAGCAGGGTATCAAGCCTGAAACCGATTGAGGGTATCGAAATAAACTGTTCCAAAAGATGAATGAGGACCTCGAACAGATTTGAGACCCATGAAGCTTCGTGGAAAATGAGACCAAGAGAATCCCAAGACAAGTCCTCTATATGTTTTCCCCACTACACTTGGTCTAGCTTTGGAGGTGTTATCTATGCTACCTTTTCGCACGCGACCTCATGTTTAGCCCCTGTGTTAGAGGGGGGTCCCAAATAAATTCCACGTTTACTGGAATTTTTGACACTCCCTAGCACATAATCCTTTGTTTGTTTTGTAGCCTTGAAGAGTTTCCTCTCCAACCTAAATCAAGGCTCTAGCCTAGTCTAGTTGATGGACCCTACAAACAAAAAGGTCTAATAAATTTTAATTGAACGTTAATTTTAAGTGCATGTTTTAAGTCAAGGAAGTGGTAATGAAACTAGTGGTGTGTTTTAAGAGACGAAAGAGAAGAGCATTCAATGAAATTGAAAGCAAAGACTACTTCTTTTTGACAAATAAATATTTGCAAATTTAAACTCTTTAACCAACTTTTCAAACTACCTTTTTTTTTTAAGATATTTTTAAAAGAAACACGCAAAACAAGATTTCACTCGACTACGAGCTACTTAGTGTTCTAAGCATTTAGTAAAGAACTTAAGAAAGCACTCTTTTTCCTGAAAAGTAATATAATCAACCTAACTACTTAACCAAACAAAGAAATGAAATCTTTTTTTATTTTTATGCTTCAAAATAAGAAACTTGAAATAAATTCTTTTTATTTTCTTCCAAAGAAAGTAAAAGGGAAAAATCAAAGACAAGACGAGACCAAAAAACTGACTTTTGGTCTACTGCGGAATGCAGAGAGTCACTGACAATACCAAACAAGCTTATCAGAAAAGACTCACAAAATCGTCTCAAACCCTTCAAAGAAACCACAAGAAATATTTAAACGAAAAACCTAACTGATGTCAAACCTACGCTAAAGACTGTAATAACAGAGACTGATACTAGATCAAGAATACCTTGAGAAGTATGACTTCAATCAGGGAATAGGTTGATTGCCCCTTCTTGAAAAAAGACTTTCTTGACACAGGCACGCTACTGACACTTCAGTAGCCTGTGTATGTACACGGGCTGTCCAAGGGTAGGGCATGTATGTATGCGTGTAGACCCACTACAGGTCGCGTACACCTCTGTAACTTCTCAAAAAGAAAACTAATAGTCAAAGCTAACAAGGCAGGGAGTACTGGTATGGCAGACCAAAATCCCTTAAAGATACAAAAACTTACAGAAAACTCAAAAAAGGTAATCAGACCAATTAAAATACCCAAGCACTATCCCCTAAAAACCCTAGAGGCTTCCCGAGTACGGTCGCCAATTCTTCTATAGTGAGAAACCCCCCCTATGGACTACACTAGGGTTCAACATGTAGGCATAGATAACCATATAAAGTCTCCTACTCTTTATACTACCCCAACAATACCCCACATTCATATATAAAACACACAAATTAAAGGATCCGGTAACTCTACCTTAAACTCCACGTCCGGTGTCGATCCTTTTGCATTTAGTTATTCCTCGACTGTAAATCTCCTCCCAAGGCCAACCTGCATTCATAAACAGACAAACAAATAACTATGAACTTGCATCTTATATATGAATTAGTGGGTTAGATGTCATAATAAAACATGAATCAAACATAAAGATTGAACACATCATATGGCGGGACAGAAAAAAGTACTTCTTTTGATTAATCTCACAAAGTCACTTACAATGAGATCGACGACTTCTCCTCGAACTTGGTCCAGGCTCCTCTTCACCTAGCTCCAAATTCTTCCACGTATCCTTCTCCTCTCACAATTCTCTCTAGGGAAATGGCATAATCTTATGAATGAGGAAAAGGGCAAGGAATAGGGAATTCTGGCTCAAAATTCACAATGTGCCTGCAAATTCTTGGGGCAAGGGGGGAAAGTGAAATGGGCAGAGTTTCATTGTTCTTATGGTTAGCTTTGGAATGAGACCCCAACACCTCCTTTTATATGGAAAAAGGATGGTTATTTGGTTGGGTGATGGGCTATAAGTGGTGGGACAGTTGGAAAACTACCCAATAGCCCGTAATCTCAACGAATTCCTTGTAACTTTTTAATTTTTGCAACTTTTGTGGGTATACGTGCGCTGTAATGGTGCAGCTAGCATACATATGTGGGAAGTAGTGATGCAGCTAGCCTACATATGTGGGAAGTAATAGTGCAGGGTGTGTGCATCTTCAAAAAATATGGTTTTTAAGAAGAGCTGCTCAGTAATGGCTTGGAAAAAATAGCAAGTAAGATGGCCTAATGCCAGTTATGCATGTATGGTGCAATTTAGGGTTATAACACCAATGGTATAAAATCTTAAGTTTTTTCAAAATACAACTTCAAAGATTGTGGATTCTACCTTATACAGGCAGATAGTGGGCTCATTGATGTATTTGATGAACACAAGACCAGATATATGTTTTTTGTGAACACCTTGAGTCAACATTTGTAGCAGCCCAGACAGGTTCATTTGGTTGCAGCAAAACATGTCTTGATGTGACTTAAGGGTACTCTAGATCATGGCCTCTAGTATAGATCTGACCATGAGTTTGGATTGTATGGATACTCATATTCATATTGGTCCGGCATAATTCCTGACTGGAAGAGAACTTCCAGATACTATTTCAATATTGGCTCCATTATAGTCTCATGGAGCAATAGAAAGCAGTCATGTGTGGCACTCAGTACGACTGAAGTTGAGTATGTGGCAACATGTGAAACGATCAGAGAAGTAGTATGGCTTCAAAAAAATAAATATGGGTTATTTGGTCTCAGATTGGAGGCGACCTGCATTTGGTGTGACAACTAGAGTTGCATGAATTTGTCAGAGAACCCAATGTTCCATGACAGGTCGAATCATATTGAGATCATATACTACTATATCAAGGATATGGTACAGAAAGGAGTAGTGAGGCTCTAGTTCGTGACTACCCAGGATCAAGTTGCAGATGTGTTCACCAAGCCATTGTTGAGGATGAAGTTCGAGTACTTAAGGGATAAGATTGGTGTGGTCCCTCTTTAGAGGGAGTGACATGTGGGTCTCATCCAATATGAAAAAAGGGCTGGCACTAAGACAGGAGTGCACATGATCATGTACTGATGCATTGCAGAGAGTGGATGTCCTAGGGACATGTTGTAGCTATTGAGAGATACCCACAAAACTTGGTTAAATGAGGTGAATTCATGTTGCACTATGAATATCCGAGGATGTATATATTCACATGTTCAACAATCAATGGATGTGATCTCGTTTGGTATTAGAATTGGAGTCTATGTTTGGAAATAATACCTTCTTAGTTAAGAGGGAGTGTTAATATTTTTTATGTAACTACGGAAGATATTCTTGTATATTTGTTTTATTCAAACCTTTAAAAGTTTATTATAATTATATTGTACAAGTCCACTCAAAATAAATTATTATATTATTAGTAGTTTACTTATAATTGTAAAAAGCCCCATTATGGCTAGTCTACCCTGTTTTATGGGTTACTTAGGTCAAGAGTCACGTCTCTTCAAGAGACACTATTGTGTATAAATAGACGATAGGTTCCTCTCATTTGGACACACACTCACACAATTCTCTTGTGCATCTTGGAGTTCATAAGAAGGTCTAGCACACAAGTCTTGGAGACTGGTTCTTTTGGTGTTTTGGTCTTGGTATTTCTTAGAGAGCTATAGTGCATCATTGTATTGGTTGAAGGAATCTATATTGAGAATTTTGGTTACTTGGTTTTCTACCCCACGAGGGTTTCCAAGGATAATATTTGTGTTCTATTGTATCTGTGATTATCTATCTTTTAGTGATCCTCTATATTTGTTATTGGATTAAGTAATTGTAATTGTGTAACTAAAAAATTTAAAATTCCAACAAAAACTACCAGTTATGGAAGATGCAGATGGAAGATTATTTAGATCAGAAGGATATATTCCTACCATTGGGAAGAATAGAAAATCCAACAATGGCCATGAAGGACTAAGAATGGGAGGTTCTTCATAGAAAGGAACTAGGAACGATATGGTTGATCCTGGCAGCGTCGGTGGCTTTCAATATTTCAAAAGAAAAGACAACGAAGGAGCTGATGGATGCATTGGATAAACTGTATGAAAAACCCTTTGTGTCCAACAAGGTATTTATAATGATGAGATTATTTAATATGAATATGTTATAAAGTGGGTCTGTTGCAGATGATTTAAATGAATTTAATATGGTTACTAATTAGATAAGTTCTTTAAAAGTGGACTTTGATTATGAGGTCAGGGCTCTTCTAATATTGTGCTCATTGCCAGAAAGATGGAATGGCTTGGTCATGGCTATAAGTAACTCTGTCTCTATTTCAAACACTCTAAAATTTGATGATGTTGTTGGTGTTATCCTTAGCGAGGAAATGCGATGAAAAATCACAGGAGAGACATCAAGTAATGAATTAAACATGGAGAACATGTGAAGACAAAAGGATAGAGGAAAGGGATCAGGGAACTGTGGGAATTCCATAAAGGGAAGATCCAAATCCATACTTGGAAAGATAGATTGTTGGAATTGTGGGAAGAAAGTACATCTAAAAAAATACTACAGGGCTCCAAAGAAACAAATAGATGGACAGCAGGAGAAAAATGAAGAAGTAAATGTAACAAGTGATGTGTTACAATATGCTTTGATTCTTTCTATAAATAATATTTATGAGTCTTGGGTAGTAGATTCACGGGCTTCATTTCATGCCACACCCCATAGGAAACATTTTCTAGATTATGTTCAAGGTGATTTTGGACAGGTTCATTTGGGTGATGATGCACCATGCAAAATTGTTGGAATGGGAAAGGTAAAAATAAAGCAAAGGAATGGAAACTGATGGTTGTTGAAAGAGGTAAGACATGTTCCATATCTAAGGAAAAATATAATTTCAACAAGGTAGTTGGAAAGTGAAGGTTGTATATCTATATTTACAGATAAGGCATGGAAGGTCACCAAAGGATCATTGGTGATAGCAAAAGGGGAGAAGGTAGGTACATTGTATTTATGTACTGGTAATATTGATTCTTCTGTCTCTTTAGCTTCTACAGGAGTGGATACATCACTTTGGAATCATAGTCTTGGAAACACGAGTGAGAAGGGAATGAAAAAACTTCATAAAAGGAATTTGTTTCCAGATCTTAAACAAATTGATTTGGATTTCTGTGAGCATTATGTTTTTGGAAAACATAAGAGAGGTAGATTTCTCAGAGTCGGAAAATAAAATAAGAGTGAAAGATTAGAGCTTGTGCATATAGATGTATGGGGACCAGCTCAGGTATCATCTCTTGGTGGCTCTTGTTATTATGTTACTTTTATTGATGACGCAACTAGAAAAACTTGGGTTTATTGCATTTGAAAAAAATATGGTGTTTTTGATACTTTTAAGAAATTGAAATCTTTGGTTGAGAATGAGATAGGAAAAAGGTTGAAGTGTCTCAGATAAATAAAATGGAGGTGAATATTGCGGAAAGGATTTTTATGATTATTGTTCATACCATGGGATTCGTAGAGAGAAAATAGTTCCAGGGACACCACAAGAAAATGGTGTGTCATAAAGGATGAACAGGACAATCATAGAGCGTGCAAGGAGTATGAGATTGCATGTTGGGTTTCCCTTACAGTTATAGGTAGATGTTGTAGATACTTTTGTTTACTTAATAAACAAAGGACCTTCAAGCTCTTTGGATGGTGGAATTCCAGAGGGGGCATGGAAAGGTAAAAAGGGTAAACTACTTTTTTTGAAGACTTTTGGTTGTGAAGCATTTGTCCATATTGATAAAGAAAATAGAACAATGCTTGAGTAAAAATACAAGAAGTGTACCTTTATTGGATATCGTGTTAATGATTTTGGTTATCGCTTATGGGATTACAAAAATCACAAAATCATTAGCAGTACAGATTTCATATTCAATGATAAGGTCATATACAAAGATTAGTTGCAGGGAAAGAAGCAGGAAAAAGAAAAAACAAAATACACAGTGCTTGATGAGATCACTAAAAAAGAAATTCCAAAGGTACCAGAAAATCAAAATGTACAACAATAGGAGAAACAGGTACCTCAAACACCTACAAGTGTTGTTAGAAGATCTAACATGTTAAGTAGACCCATTGAATGATACTTTCCTTCATTGTACTATTTATTGTTGATTGATTCTGGTGAACCAGAAAGTTATGAAGAGGCAATGTAGGTAGACACTAAAAGTAAGTGGGAGCAAGGCATGAAAGAGGAAATGGATTCCTTGGTAAATAACCAAACTTGTGACTTGGTTCAGTTTCCTTTAGGAAAAAGAGCATTGCAGAATAAATGGGTTTACAGGTTGAAGGAAGAAGATGGAGGAAAAAAGTGAAACAAGGTTAGATTTGTTGTAAAGGGGTTTGCACAAGAGAAACGTATATATATTGATTAAATATTTTCTCTTTTTGTTATAATGAATTCAATTAGGACTATTTTAAGTCTTGTGGCAGTGGAATATTTCCATGTTGAATAGTTAGATGTAAAAAAAACTTTTCTCCATGGGGATTTCGATGAAGAGATTTATATGCAGCAACCACAGGGGTGTGAGGTCAAAGGGAAAGGAAAATTTTGTATGCAGGTTGAAGAAGAGATTTTATGGCCTAAATAAAGATCCAAGGAAGTGGTATTTGAAGTTTGACATGTTTATGCCAAAAAAAGGTTATAGTAGATGTCATTTTGATTACTGTGTTTATTTTAAAAGGCTGGAAAATGGACGCTATATTATCTTGCTATTGTATGTAGATGGCATGCTTGTTGTAGGGTCTAATATGCAGGATATAAATGTGATCAAGAAGAAATTAGCTAATTCATTTGCGATGAAGGATTTGGGTGCTGCAAAGAAAATCCTTGTATGAGAATAACAAGAGACAAGAAAAATTGCAAATTGACATTGCCTCAGGGTGATTACATAGAGAAGGTGTTGGAGAGATTTAGAATGAAGAATGAAAAACTAGTTAGTACACCTTTGGCCAACCATTTTAAATTAACTAAGGAAATGTGTCCCAAGAAACATGAGGAGATATAATACATGTCCATGGCCCCTTATTCATCAATAGTTGACAGCTTGATGTATGCAATAGTTTGCACAAGAACATATATTTCACATGTAGTGGGAGTTGTGAGAAGGTATATGACCGATATAGGTAAATAACATTGGGAGGCAGTAAAGTGTATTCTCAGGTATTTGAGAGGTACTACTACTCATGCATTATGTTTTGGATGTTCAGACACTGTTC
This sequence comes from Picea glauca, assembly GCA_000966675.3. Taxonomy (NCBI): domain Eukaryota; kingdom Viridiplantae; phylum Streptophyta; class Pinopsida; order Pinales; family Pinaceae; genus Picea; species Picea glauca. The sequence goes on along the minus strand of JZKD02S1794623.1, from coordinate 262,463 downwards.
TACTAGGATATGTTGATTCAAATATGGCAGGTGATCAAGATAGAAGGAGGAGCACCATAGGGTAATTTTTTACTATAGGTGGAACAACACTAAGTTGGATTTCAAAACTACAAAACAAATTTGCACTTTCAACAACACTAGCAGAGTATGTTGCTGCTATAGAAGCTAATAAAGAAATGATTTGGTTTAAGAGTTTTATGGAGGAATTGGGAAAGAAGTAGGAGAATAACATGTTGTACTATGACATTGAGAGTGTCATTCATCTTGCAAAGAACTCAACCTTTGATTCAAATAATAAGCATATACAAATCAGGTACCATTTCATATGATCCATCTTGGGAGATGGACATTTGAAGTTGGAAAATATACATACTAGCCCAGAATCTTATAGACATGTTAACAAAGGGAGTAGCCAGATAGAAACTGAGTTCCTACTCAGTTTCAGTTGACCTTCAAGTATGAAGGTGAAGATGAGAAATTTTCCAAGTCCAAAGTGGAGTATAGTCCAACAGGTACCACAACAGTGGAGTTTTTGTGATTAGTCTCCAAGTTGGAGATTGTTGGTTGTGAAGCCTAGTTATTTTCCTGATTTAGAGGTTTGTTTCAACCGTTCTTGGACCCCATTCCCTAACGGGGGGGTGTGGGGGGGATTCCCCCCCGATAACTGTATCCAGGGGGGTTAGGGGGGGTGGCGGTGACAATTTTTGTATCCCCTCGGGCAGGGGATTAAGGGGCAACAGCCTTGAAGCAAAATTTTGGGAAAATTTTCCTTGTAAAATATTTTAATTTTGTAGTCAATATGGACCATTCATTATAGGGTCGCATATATGATAGTAAAAGTTATTTTAGGGTTTTTGTTTCCCTAAAAGGAAACCCTCTCTTATGAGGGAATTTTATTTCGGCTATGAATTATCATGAATATTGTATTCTGAGAGAGGAGACTGTGATAGAAAGAAGAAGAAGTTATAGCAGGCGTGTTCTAGTTTGTATTCCTTCATTTTGTTGGATAATAAAAAGGAAGGACCTGGAAATTTTTCTGGTGGATGTAGCCCACACTGGTTGAACCACGTATATATGTGTCTCTATTGTATTGTGTATCTTTTGTGTTTTATTTCTGCATTTGTTTTATTTTATTGCTCCACGATCCTTTGTTTCTAACAAATACTGGATTTCAAAAAGGCTTGGAATGACAAGAAGAGAGGCAACATGGATCAGAGGAAGAAATGATTCAAGCCATATTTCATAAGGAACAATTATCAATCACATCAACAAGGGAAACCATCTCAAGGTGATTATAAAATGATAAATTCCTTGGGAAAGAGGCCAATGTAGTAGTCCATAAAGTTTTGGGGATGTGAAGGAGATCACATGTATAAATATTGTCCTCACAGGGGAGATAAAATGAATACTATGCATAGCATCAAGCAAGCGGAGACAACAGAGGACATGGGAAGAAGCATGCCAATGATCTATGCAGCCTTGGAAAATAGACAAGTAGACTATCAATCCAACATGATTGAAGTGGAAGGTAATATTGATAATCAACCAATAGCTATTTTAATTGATTTTGGAGCTAGTTATAGCTATATAGATCCAAATCTAGTTGAAAGATTTAAATTGAAGAAATGTAAGCATGGAAAGTCTTGTTTAGTTCAACTAGCTACTGGAACCAAGAGAAAAATTATGATCTTGTTAATGATTTCCCAGTAAACATGAATGGAAATAACACTAACACATATTTGAACATCATATCGCTTGGGTATTATGAATCCTTCATTGGTATGGATTGGATATAAAAGAATCGTGATATCTTAGATTGTTATAACAAGGTTTTCACATGTCTTGATGAAGAAGGGAATTCAAAGATAATACAAGCTATTCTAAGGCCTATATTTGTCTAAGATATTTTAGCATTGTAGCTGAAAAGAAGTTTTAGAAAAGGGTGCCAGATATATGCAACCCATATGGAAGAGACAATGAAGGATAAGGAGCCAGGTATTGAATATTATCCAATATTGAAAGAGAATGAAGATGTGCTTGGGGGGACGCTAAGATTGACACCAAAGAAAGATATAGATTTATATATTGACTTAATTCTTGGAGCTACTCTAGTGTCCAAAACTCCCTACAAAATGAACATGCTAGAGCTAACAAAATTTCAAATGCAGCTAGAAGAGTTGTTAAAGAAAGGGTACATGCACCCAATCTTTTCTCCTTGGGATTCCCCAGCTCTTTTTTTCAAGAAAAAATATGGGACGTTGAGGTTATGTATTGACTTCAGACACCTGAACAAGGCTAAAATCAAGAATAAATATCCTTTTCCAAGGATTGATGATCTTTTTGATCAACTAAAAGGGAAACATATATTCTCCAAGATTGACTTGAGGTCAGGCTATCATCAAGTGAGAATAAAAGAATAAGACACTAACAAAACAACCTTTCACACAAGGTATGGACACTATGAGTTTGTGGTGGCTCCTTTTGAGTTGAAAAATGCACCAACTACATTTATGTGTTTGATGAGTGGGGTGTTTAAAGATTTCCTGGACAAGTCTTTCATTGTATTCTTGGATGATATTCTTATCTATTCCAAGACAAAGGAGGAGCATGAACGATATTTGACGATGGTGATACAAGTGTTGAGAGAAGAATTGTATGCCAAGTTGAGCAAATGCACTTTTTATCAAAAGCAAATCCATTATTTGGGTCACATTATTTCAAAAGATGGCATAGTTGTGGATCCAGAAAAGATTGAAGCAAGAAAAAGTTGGTGAGCGCTAACAAACATTTTAGAGGTTATATCATTTATGGTTGGTTACTATAGGATATTCATTATGGTATTCTCCAATATTGCACACCCAATAACATCTTTTCAAACTGTGAATAAAATTTTCAGTACCTAAAGTATTTACTAACCAATGCACCTATTTTAAAAGTTGCAGATCTAGATGAGGATTTTGTTGTGTGCACAGATGCATGCAATGAAGGACTTGGTGAATTACTTACACAAAATGGACATGTAATTTGTTATGAATCCAAAAAATTGAAGGAAATTGAAATAAATTATTCCACACATGACATAGAGTTGACATTCATAGTACATGTCTTAAGGATGTGAAGGCATTACCTTATGGGAAAAAAAATTGAATTAAGGACAAACCATAGTGGTTTGAAATACTTGTTTGAATAACCAACACTAAATGATAGAAAAACTAGATGGATATAATTTCTTAGTGAATATAACTTTGACATCAAGAACAGAAAGGGAAAATAGAACAAAGTGGTTGATGAAATTAGCATAAGGGTGTATAAAATTCATGCTACAACCATTAGTATGTACATGACATATTTAAAATAAAGAATTGTAGAGAATGTAACAACATACCAACATTATGTCCAAGTCAAATAAATATTATAACAAAATGATATACAACAAAAATATAAGGATTACAGGCTAGAAGAGGATGGGATTCTCTTATTTCATAATAGATTTTATGTTCCAAATTCTCAAGAATTGAGAAATTTAGTTTTAAAGGAGATGCACAATGTGTCATACATTAAACATTCAAGATAACATAAAACTATTATAGTTGTAAGAGGCCAACATTTTTGGCTTGGTATGAAGAGAGATGTCACTGATTATTTGGTTAGATGCATGGAATGTCAGAAGGTACAGGCTGAGAACAAACATCCAGCGAGATTGTTGCAACCATTTCCCATTCCTAAATAAAAATGGGAAGATGTTACTATCAATTTCATTACCAAATTACCTAGGACAAAAAGGAAACATGATTCCATCATGTAGTGGTGGACAATATTACAAAGACTGCACATTTCATTCCGGTTAAAGTAACTCATAAAGCAACAAATATTGCATAAATTTATATGAAATAAATTTCTAGGCTACATGGTGTGCCCAAGGCAATAGTGTTAGACCAAGATACCAAGTTCACTTACAATTTTTGGAAGGGGTTATTTAAATGATTTAGAACCAATTTTAATTTTAGTACAACATATCACCTAGAGTCAGATGGGAAGAATGAAAGGATTAATCAAATAATTGAAGATATGTTGATACTGTATGTAATGGAAAATCCTTCTGTGTGGGAGAAATATATCCATTTAGTTGAGTTTTCTAATAATAATAGGTATCAGGAATCATTGAAGGTGATCCCATTTGAAGCAACATAAAATGAAACAAACCAAAAAGTTGGGATAACCCAACAAATAGAACTATGTTTGGGAAAGAATTGTTAAGGGAAATGAAAGAAAAAATGGTAAATATCATGCATAATTTGAAATTTTCCCAATATAGGAAGAAGATCTATGTCGATAAAAGAAGAACACATAGAGAATTCAAAGTGGGAGAGCCCATTTTTAAAAATTTAAATCCAAGAGAAGCTAGTTGAAATTGGGAAGTTTCCCAAAGTTAGCAGCAAGATATTGTGGGCCTTTTGAAATCTTAGAAAATATAGGGCCAATTTCATACATGCTAGCATTACCTGCATCCATGAGAATTCAAAACATTTTTCATGTGTCCTAATTAAAAAATTATGTTCGTGATCCTAATCATGTGATTGATTGGAATGTGATCCAGGTGGAACGTGAAGGGGATTTCTAGGTGGAACTAGCGTGTATCCTAGACTGGAAGGTCAAAGAGCTCAGGAACAAATCCATCAGCTTGGTAAGGGTTCAATGGAACTACTACAGTCTAGAAGACACCATGTGGGAGAATGAGGATGCCATGTGGGAAGAATACCCACAAAAGTTTGCAAATTTTGAAGAAAAATGAATGTACATTTGTACATAAGTGAATGAAGACTCCATTTTGGCATTTGAAGTTCCTAGAGACAAAACTATGATATTTCATGTCCAACCAATGTGTGGGTTGAAGGGAAAAGAGAGTTGTTGGTTGGAATCATTGTGTGATTCATTAAGTTGAAAAATTATGAAGTATTTTGATGTAATGATTTCATATATATGTCAATGTGTAATTGTATAGTTATGTGTATTGAGGGAAATGCATTTTGTAGGGGGAGGGGAATGTAACACCCCTATTTTCAAACCCCAAACTAGTGATGTATATTGTAAATGTAATGTATGGCCAAGATAAAAATTGATATAATATGTAAATGATGTAAATTTAATATAATGAATAAAATGTATCGCCATTTGTAGATGGAAACAGAAGGAGATTTGGGGGCTAGGTTTCCACAAGAGAGGGGAAGGGTCCAAGGGGGAGAATTTACCCATGCCTATTAAACCCAAACCATTTCTTTCTAAATAATCCTTACCATGAACCTTCCATAATTGGTTGTTGAGTGTTTTAGATCCCAATCATTGAATTCATGTAAGAGGATGGGTGTGACAGTCACATCTCATAGTTATTAAGAGCATGGGGGATGGGTACAATGATATTGGGGAATATTCCAAGTAAAACAAGTAAGATAAAGAGAGAAAATTCATAAAATTCATATACACATCAATGTCGTGTTAAATATATTGTGCTAAATGAAGCGTTACTAACCAACATTTAGGCTTGGGTTTATGCAAAAACAAGCTTAATAGAATTCCATGAAGGAAGCTTTGTACATGCCATGTCTTGGAACCATTAAGTTTCCTGTCAATCTTACTCATGGTAGTACCTCAAGTCTTAAATTGTAGTTTTGTAAGCCAATTCCATCACTTGTTCAGTGTATCAATCCATTGCATGGAGAGCATCAAAGATCTATGCTCTACTCTACCTAGTCGAGGGTTTGGTCGTTTGTCTTTTTCCTTTGCAGGGAAAAATCAAACCCAAGCTAGAGAAAATACCAAGTATTTCACATGATGGCTTACTCAATTGATATAGATGGATGACTAGTTAAAACTTATACATGGCTTCCTGTTACTTATATTATCTTTAACTAGAATTTGTTTGTGTTATGAGGAAAATCTCTCTATGGCTAGGGGTAAGCCACAATAGATGAAAATGACTGCAGAAATCAACTCTAATATCAAGTATTCTATATAATAAAATATTCTAACAAGAAAATATAAGAGGCCTACCTCATACAGACGTTCGATGACGTCCACCATTGAGCACTTGATCCAAAGCAATATACCTGCAACTAGTCCTCGACAACCAAGCAATGCAAGAATATGGTGATAATATATGGTGTTAGCACATTCAATAGCATAATATATCAACATTCATAACAAATACACCCATGGAATAACAATTCAAATATTTGCGAGATATTAATTGGATGAGAAAAGAGTATTTATATTAAGATATAATGAACAAAAGTGAATGAGTTACAAACTTCTGTGTCGACATGGTTCATAACCGAGAACCAAGTTCCTTCCAGCTGGGCCTCCACCACTTCAATCCTCCACCAAAGGAAAGCTCATATAAGAGAGACAATGAAGTTCTCAATCAATAAAGAAACAACTTGGGGGCTGAACAATGTGTTCAGATTTAAAGGACAAAGGGATGCAAACTCAATGTGAAGTGAATAATTTCTCCATAGTAACTTTTCTCTCAAAGTTGAATTATTTCTCCCCTTTTCCATAGCTTGGATTTGGCTCATTTATAGCCTTCAAGTGGAAATGAAGGGACAAGTCAAAACATTTCTAGTATATGGAAGGCCAATGATCATTGATCTCATGACATGACATGGAAACCCACCACCATTTTTCAATTTTGGGCACATTTCCCGATGTACACGGGCTGTAGTGGTGAAACCTGTGTATACACATGCTGTAATATAGGAAGAGAATGTATATGTGGAAAAATTATGTTTTTATCTCAGGGATTTGAAAAAAGGGACTTCAAGTCTGGATAGGGAAATGGAAAAAGGCCTTCTATGAAAGATTGAATGGGGTTAAGAAAATCTTGCTATAACAGATTCCCCCTAATGTGTGAGGTCAAAGGAGTATCTGCAATGGCTTGAATACATTATAAAAACCCAAAAGTGGATTAATGGGGATCCAGCTGGAAGAACTAGTTGCTCATTACAATCTGTATTGAATTTGTGTACATGGCTTCCAATTTGAATTACACTACAGATCCATGTGAAAATATACCAAACAACTGTCCATGGCCATGAATAGGAAAATACAAATGTGGTTACATGCCAAAGGTTGTCATAGTCACAAACAAGGCCCAATAAATCTATTCTGAAAATCAATATGAAGATATATGTACACCATGGAGTACAATCTGATCTCCCATCATCACTGAAGTCACACAGGTACTGGTCCAATGAAAAGGTAGAAACAACTCAGAAAAGTTGTGACTATAAACTGATGTCTTCAAGTCTTCTACATAATCTGCCAAAGGTGCAAGTCTACATTATGTGAATAAAGGAGTTGCAGTGTAACACAATGAGACTTCGTTTGATTACCTGTAACACCATGTTTCGCCCATTTTGTAAATATAGCTATAGTGGCCAAGAGAATATGGAAAACTTAGCATGTGTGAATGTTTGATTTGATGGACCTTTGTATAAAAGGTCAATAAATGTAAATTCTATTATTTACTAGAAATATGGAAAAGTGTTGCATGACCGTTGGAAGGGGGGTGTACTAAGAAAGACCACAAATTCTATGAAAATAGATGGTGAAGGGGAGCAAGAATGGTTGCGTTAACCTTCACCAAACCAGTACCTTACTGGATTTAATTGCTAAGGACCAGAATAGTCCTCTGACCCAGAAATGAATTATAGTCAGGCTGGTAGGTGGGAAGACCTCCTCAAGAGTTAATGAGGGGATGGGGCAGAGCACCCATCTGTAAGGCTTCCATACCTGACCATGGGCTGGGAATTCTATCCACACACAACCTTGTTTAAGGAGGAAAGAAAGGAAGGGGTGGTGGACAGAGGAAGACCCACGAAGAGTGCAAAGACGAGAGGTGAAGCTCTCAGGTTCAAAGAAGAACTGGGAAATAAGTGTTATAGTCACAGGAAATGGCTGAGAAGGTTATGATACAAGCTGATAAACGAGGATGGTCCTCCTTGCCTTGTATCATGTAAACCATTGCCAATATCCTACGAGAGGAGGAGAGTAACCTCCATCCCTAGTGTTGTTGAGCTGAAAGAAAACATTTTGTTGCAGAGCATCATGGTCTAGCTCAGGGTGGCTAGTGGTAAATCCATTTTGAGTGACTGAGCCTATGGTTGGGTGGAAACAGGCACCCCTTTCAGCAGTATCTTCACATTATCTAGTTCTGATAATTATTTTCCATGTTTTATGTGTTGAACTGGAATAATGGATGAATGCCTGGATGAATACATATGTGTATTTGTAAAAGTTTTATGTGTGGAATGGTTACTATATGTACATGCCTCCTTGTCCTTGTAAACTAACACTTTCAACCAATAGTCTGTATGCCCAGCTTAGCTCCGGAAGCTTCCTAGGGAATAAGCTTGTATGACGGCTGGGATAGGAGATATCGTGTCCACCTGAACATGTCCGTCTAAAGAGGATACCTCTTTCAGAATCCTTGTTGTGTGACTAGGATTCCGAGCCCAAGTCCTTAACCATTTCATGACAAAGCTCAATAAGGATAGCGAAAGTGGAACCCTTAAAAGGGGAGGTCCCTTCATTTGGAAGATGAGTGGACGAGATCCGTTTGAAAGGACCCTTATGACCAATACCCAGGAACCTTAGGCTAAGCATAAGGAAGCTATTTCCCCTTGGCTTTGGAGCTTCAAAAGTCCAGGACTTTGGAGTATGACTGACCTCACAAGCCTTATACTGGCTGAAGGTAACCAGGAGACTTGGTTTCCCATAATATTGATAAAAAATAGGCGGATCCCCAAGTGGTTGGGTGAACCTATATCTCCAACTAAACCAGGATCCAAAACCCCAAAGGTCAGAGCTGTGAAGGATATAGAATCGTAGATCATGGGATCCTTCCCCAACCGTTGATATATCGGGGACGCATGGCGCTAGCCCCTTTAGATTGGATGCTTTAGGAAGTAAGAGGAGTTTGCATAGAAACACTCTCGAACACTGAATCTCTGAGGTAAACATAATCGTATATCTATAATTCTACATGACTGGATTTGAACCATGAGATCTGAGGAATGTAGAAGCCTATCAGTCCATGGTGACGACATGCATTGACGCCAACCAGGGTGACGTGGACCCCAGATTGACATGCCATGTGTCACTCGGATTCGTGTGTATCACGTACCCTATAGGATCATTGGAACGTAAAATGTGTCACTCTAACCCCTCATACATGTCAGTTCCTGATATGTATCCACCTAGCCAATGTGGTTGGCGAAGTGACTGGGACCCCAGGAGTTCCGGAGTTCGGACTACGGTGGATCAAGGATGTAGTATAGTAGAGATACCAAACAGTCTAAAGGTCAGAGCCACATGGTGAGCTCAAGGGACTTCGTAAGTTTGGAACTTTGGGTGGTCTTGTGCATAGATAGTAAAGAGGCTTGAAGCGTTGGAGCATCGAAATGTCGATTTTCTACAAAATAGACATAGGAGAAAGAGATTGATTCCAGTCCTAGGATCGGGCTATGGATGGTCTTCCACCATGGAGGAAGGAACTTGGAAAAATCACTTGTAAGGTGGATCCATTTGGACGCCACATGGACCTCAACCAATGAACGCCCAAAGAACATTGGAAAGGTATATCCGTCGGTTCTGATATCGGGTTTGAGAATGGAGACCATGGTTAGAAAACTCAGGATGATTAGAGTGTGGTAGAAACCTCGAATGAAGGATTTGATAATTTAAGGAGAATGAATTTCAATGCCCCATCCCGAGGAAAGTCACTCAGGGGTCGGGTGTGTTAAATTACTGGTCTTTGAGGTATACCTTTAACAAACGTGAGACATCCTACCAATGATGAAAGTAGGTTTTAAGGCATCGAGTACATTCTTACAAGTGTGAATAAAGGAGTCGGGGTCTAACACTTGAGGAATCCATCGATTAGGAGACATTGATGTATTCCCAACTGTCGATGGTGAGAGCACCTGCCACTAATGACTGCAAGCCTCTAGGTACTCATAGGACTCTAGGTCTCATTTTCAGAATAGATGAGATGAAGTTGATGGAAGGAGACCCGCTGAAAGAAGATAATTAAGGCATCTCTCATAATTTAGCACGAGGTACAAAGAAGGAGCTTGATGATTTGGTGGAAATCGAACAAAAAACATGTTCACGAACCAACGACCCTATGTGTCTTTCACATGTGCCTGGTGAAAGTGGTACACAAAAAATACCCTCTCAATAGAAACCAAGGAGGAAAACTGTTGACAAAGGAGAGGAAACCACCAATAAGGCTAATGGAATCAAAGACACTACACGAATCCCAATGTGTGAATAGATGTCTTTCCGTCGAACACCAGGGAAACCACCCAGTCAATGACCAATGATGAACTTTCGACTGTTGAGTTCAAGGTTACATACCAATGAGGAAAGTAGGACTAGGGTGCACAATAAGACTACAACTTCATGTGATTCTGAGACAAACTGAGGGTATGGATGACATGCAAAGTCAAGAGTTCTAAGGAAATGCCAAAATAGGTTGATAGACATCCTTTGAACAAGAGCATGAGACATATGGAAGAATCTGATAGCATAGACTCAATGATGAAACCATGAGATGCAGGAAGCATCAATAAAAATCTCCATAGGGACTGGAAGAGTAACCAGTCGAGGGAGTAAACTCCTTGTAACTAGCTAAGCTTCCTAAGGCCATGCTAAACCCAAAATTATGATGACAAGTGAACTCAAACATTTTGTGCTCTGTTCAAAGGCGACACGACTGCTACCAATATAAGATAATACTCCCTTCCTGCCCATATATTTTTTGTTTTTTCATAGTCAAATGAATGCTATGATACAGAGGAGGGAACATGTGTTGCAAGTAAGTAAAACTAGTTCCATCAGTGGAACATACCTATGCTCAATGCAAGGAGGTGCATGCGGGAGATGGACACTCACATGAATGTTCCCTCTTGGATATAGGGTGTCAAGATGTGAAGGATATAAACAAGGCTCTTCTTGGTTGAGGATGCAAACTTGTTGAGGCAAACGGTTTGTAATGCAAAGCGAGAACCGACAATAGGCTCAATACTGCAAGTGAGGGCATGAGATGCAATCACAACTTAACACCAAAAAATGTCCTTTTTCATAATATTAGTCTAGTTGGTTTGAAAAAGGGACAAAATTGTACCAAATAGACATCCTTTCGAATCCAATTTATGAGTGTGAAAGAGACAAGTTCACTCGACAATCTTTTCGCTTTTTGAAAATGTGTCGGAAAAGAGCTTAAATAAAACTCACCTGGGAGTCTTCTAGGTATAGGTCAACATGTTTATGAATGAGAAATGAGGTTCAACATAAATTCATGTACTAGCTATAAGGGACTCCCGGTCCTAGAGAAAAAATCTTTGCATGGGCACCAAATGAAGTAGAGGATCTAACTAGGGTACCCATGTTTGGTAAGTCTCTACCATTTGATAACGACACTTTTAGTAGCAGATAGAAAGTTATGTGTTGCTAAAAAATGGGTTCGTACCTAAGTCATATGAGTGACAGTTATAGGACAATGCGAGTGTGTATGATGGAATGGATACCTATCCTATATGTTGGGTAGCAAAAATACCTTTCCAAAGTTACGAACGATCGACATAAAGCTGAAAACCGCAAGAATCCCTGGACAAAACTACAAAAACCAACTCAATCCAGTGTTGTATTAGGAGAAATTATTATCCAAAACTATGGAAAGTGGGTAAAAAGTTGCTATAAATAGTAACAAAAACCAAATTTATCATACCATTTTACTTTTTTACACAAATAGTGGATTTTGGACCAAATTACCTTCGATCTTCAACTGGTGATTGCGGGAGCTACGGGTGATGGAATCAACGACCGTCTTGACCAGGTAATTCCTCTTCCCCTCTTATTTCTTTCAAGTGGATTAAATTTTGTATTTAGGTTTGAATTTTTAAGTTATTTAGGGCACAAATTAAAATTTTAGGTGTATGCAGGCTACCATTCGTCGAGTTGCGTATACACATGATTATACGTGGCTGTCCAAAAGACAAAAAACATAAACTCAACCCTATACACGACTATAAATACTGCAGCCCATGTATATGTCTGTAAACAATTTTTTTGATGATTGATAATTCAAAAAGTGATGTTTCTCTTGTAGGATGGTGCTAGAGTGGAGGGAAAGGGAACTTGAGGAGGTAGATGTTGCTGTGGAAAGAGATCCAAGGGCCCAAATGGCCTTGAAAAGATGCAGGTTGTATAATTTTTGGGTATTGAAAGGGATGAGGGGCCAAGTGAGGTCGCTGCATTTTCTCATGGATTACTGGGATCTAGACAGTGAGAGCCTCAACCTTGATGGGCAACCATTAAGGATTGAAGTTGAGGATATTTATTTCTTGATGGGGTTGTTGCATTGGGGGTGAGGTGGTCAACCTCAAATCTCGGGGAGCTGGGAGCAGTATGAAGATAGAATAATACATAGATGTTCACTGTATTGCAGGGACCGAGAAGGCCGAGAGTCAACTCCCCATCCGAGTGATAAACAATCTAAGACTCAAGATTGTTTTCCTCGTTTTGACCTAGATCACAAGATTGAATTCATTGCACCAGGCATCGAGGTTGCTTATGTTCTACTCTGTAGAGTTATTGGGACCCATGGTGTATGATTGGTGCACTTCACTACTGGATAACATGAAAAGTTAGTTGACAGAATGAAAACAAGGTGGTAAGAGGAACTTCAGTTTTGCTTCCATACTATGTAGATTTTTCTTCGAGTGGGTTCTAGGTTTGGGACCTAGAGTTGAGATCATTCCTCGAGGACCTCACGATCCATCCATGGCACAGTGGACCGAGGTGATGAGACTATAGGGGGGAGGTAGGGTTCCCACACCCTACAATGATGATTTCTTTTACTGGTGGAGATGACAAGTCATTGCTCTGGATGAATACCCCTATGTAGGGATCGACTTTAGAGGGGACCTTGACATGCCATTGCCACTAGGGACCTCCTACGGGGACATAGGTATGTCAAAGTGTTTTTAAATATTTCATTTTTTTTGTATTTTTGTATAGGAAAACAATTTTTTTTTTGGATGATGTTTAAGTACTAACTAGACATGTATGTGACGTAGACATAGGTACAAGATGGATAAACAAGATTTCATGGCATCGTCGAAGGCACCGGGGAGATGAGGTGACGGGAGGAGAAGCAAAGAGATTCCTTCAAAACATGTAGGGAAACTTATCTCATTTGACACAAAGGATTATGATGGTTCAGGTAGAGGATTTGTCGAAGGCTATGCAGCAACAGGTGGTTGGCGTGCCTAGAGCTTGGGTGCAACTCTTTTGGCATCTCACAAACATCGTAGTTTGTTATCATGACACACATCCAATGCCACATGCATAGATTTCATGGCTTTTGTATTATCGGTTGTATATGTGTATTGAGGGTGTTAGCCCCAATTTTGTACTATAAACATCATATTTTTTGAAATATATATAAAAACATGGTTCTTCGGCCTTGCTTATGTTACAATGTGTACATTGATGAGAATTTTTTCTTTTCTTTAGTTATGTGAAAAATGCCAATATAAAATGAAATTAGCATATGCATCAAATACATAATTAGAACTACTAGGTATGTGATGATAAGTACTAAAATAAAACTGTCGTTCTAAAATGCGTACTTGTAGGAATCGTTGGAGTAACGTAGGGTCATGCACACGGTAACTTTCGTTCAACTGACATACTACTAAATGGGAATCCAAGCGACCCTACAAAGAATTAATACCATGTGAAATGGCATCACACAAAAGTTCTATAACGACGCTATATTCGATCACATTATTCGTGGATGGCCCTAGGCATACACCACCTAAAGACACCAGTAGACCCTCAGGTGAGTAAACAACCCAAGCGGAAGAAGCCAAGTTATGTATATGATGACTGGATCTGTATGCGAATCCTAAGTAGACCGAAGACTCTGTTGACATCTGCCAACCAAGGGAAAACTTGATAAGCAAGTTGAAGACAAAAAATAAAGGGAAAATATATATACACTAAATTACATTAGTATACAAAGAGTTACGTCCAATCTTTGGGCTCAATCATAATATATTTTCAAGTAGAGCCCATTCCTGGGCTCATCCAACATGTTCCCTTCATAATATTCTATTTCATAGGCTCCTTTTTCTAAGACATGTCGCACGATATAGGGACTGTGCCACATGGGCTTGAACTTGCCCTACCCCTAGTGGTTCTTTGGCTTGATCATATAAAAGGACCAAGTCACCCTCAACGTACAATCGAGGAAAGAAAAAATTATCGTATTGGACCTTGAGACATATTTTATTCACTTCGATAGTCATAGAGGCTTCTCGACGCTGCTCATCAAGGCTCTCTAGGTGCTTGAGGCGTCGTTCGAGATCAGAAGTGTTAGCTAGGAGCGCAACTGCCAATCTAAGAGAAGGGATTTCATATTCAATAAGTAATATTGACTCCACACCGTGTACTAACTGGAAAGGATCAAAACGGGTGGTAGTCTTGATTGAGGTTCAATATTCCCAAAGTGCGGGATATAGCATGATATGCTAGTCAGATTTACTCTGGCTGACAGTTTTATGAAAATTGGTCTTGAGAGACTTTTTTACGGCCTCTACTTGTCCATTTCCTTGGGGGTAGTAAGGGGAAGAATAACCATGCTTAAACACCATATTGGATGATCCCTTCCATCATTTCATTCTGAAAGTGAATTCCATGATCAGTGACAATCTCACTTGGGATTCTGAACCTGGCGATAATTTGATTGAATACGAAGAAAGTGATAGTCTTCCCGTCGGGTTTAAATATAGGCATGGCCTCGACCCACTTAGTAAAGTAGTCTACAACCACGATAGTGTGTTGATTCCCCCTAGCCGAAGTTGGGTTGCAATCCACAAAGTCCACCCCCCACTTGGTGAAGGGATCGACGGTAATGACTGGATGGAGAGGGGTTTGATGTGAGGGCATTTTCTGAGTGAAAACCTGGCAGGGGTGACACTTATAAACCACTTCAATGCAATATTTAAATATAGATGACCATAAATAACTGACACGTAAATATTTATGGGTTGTCGCAAGCCCAGATAGATGACCACCACAAGCCCCACTGTGGCAATAATTTAGAATTGACTCAGATTCTTCATGAGTTAAACAATGATGCAGTATATTGTCTATTCCTTGATGATACATAGTGTCGTCGAGGATAATATAACTCTTGTCTTGGTATCGTACATGTCGTCGGTCATCTCACGAGAGATGTTGAGGGAAATTCACAGTTTGAAGATAGAGAACAATGTCTCCATACCAAGGGTCAGATGACGAGACAAGGAAAATTTGTTAATCCACAAAAGAATCAACATGAATAACATCCTCATCCAATCGTTGGAATTCGGATATTAACTCTGCAAAGAATAGTGATTTCTTGGATTTCACAGAAGTGAAATCGAGATCGAATTCTTGTAAAATGAAAATACATTTATTTTATTTTCCCCCTATGATACGCCTGGTAAGGATGTATTGAAATGGATTGACATCGGAAACCACAGTAGTTTTTCAAAGCAGTATATAATGGTGTAATCGTTGGACTGCGTGAACGACAACCAAAACTATCTTTTCAACATGAGAATATTTGAGCTCAGGACCGACTAAGTTTATACCAAGATAGTATATTATGTGCTCGCGAAGCTCATCATCCTCCTGAACCAATACCATACCAATCATCTCTTCAGACGTGGTGACATAAAGGCAAGTAATCTCTACTGTATTTAGGAGACTTCAGCAGAGGCATCAACACCAAGGCTTTCTTCAAATCATCAAAGGATTCCTGGGCTCACTCATCCCAGATAAAAGGGGTGTCCTTCTTCAAAAGACACATGAAACCCTTAGTAATATTGGCATAGTTCACTATAAACCAACGTAAAAAGTTAGCTTTCCCATGTAAACCTTGAAGTTGTCAAATAGTGCATGGGGGAGGCAATCAAAGTATTGGATCAACCTTTAATGTATCTATCATGATCCCAGTCTCAGAAACTAAAAATCCTAGAAGACGTCCAGACCTAACACAAAAGATGCATTTATGAGGGTTCACCGGATTTGATAATGACGACATCTTTAAAAAACTAGCTGAAGGTGCTTAGGGTGATCCACTCTCTTATGAGAGTGAGCAACAAGATCGTCAAGATAAGCTTCAACTATATGCTTAAGATCATGGAAAGTGAAGGTCATAGCACGTTGGAAGGTTGCTTCGACGTTTTTAAGGCTGAAAGGCATCTTTCGGTATGCGAAAGTTCCCCAAGGACAAATAAATTCGTTCTTATGTTGATCCTCGGGTTTAATTTGAATTTGGATATACCCTAAAAAATATGTCCATGAAAGGAAAAACTTTTCTTCCCACACACTCGTCGAGAATCTGATTGATAAAAGGTTTCAGGAAGTTGTCTTTAAAACAGGCTTTGTTCAGGTCACGAAAATCCATGCATACACGGATGGTTCCTTGCTTCTTATTTACAGGAACGAGATTGGATACCCATTCATTCAGGAGAACCGAGTAGATGAAGCCAGCATTAAGCAATTTCTCTAACTCTGCCTTAATAGCAGGGGCCTTCCAATGATTGACAACTCTAAGACATTGTCGAACAGGATTAGCATCCGGGTAATTTTTAATCTCATGTAAGAAAATTCAAGGGTCAATTCCTGGCATCTCTTCATATGACCAAGAGAATACATCTCATAATTCCTTGAAGAGTTAGGTGTAGATCAATATTTCTGTTGGCGAACAATCCATATTGATGTGTACATTTTCAATCTTTCCATGGGTGCAAGAGATATCAATCACGACGATAGGGGAGATACTCACCATATTTCCTTTGGCATAAATTTTGTGTGTATCAAGAGGAATTATGGCACGATCGACTATCTCTCTCATAGTAGATCGAAAGTCATCTTGTTCGATTCTAGCAAGTTCTGGGAGAAAATAAGAGCGATGATGCATATCATCCCAAGGTTTGTCAGAACCATTCATGGATTTGATGATAGATTCATCCAAGGGAAAAGTCTCATCGATGCAGTCGTGTGAGAAAGACGATGAAGTGGCCCACATGGGCTTAAGAATAGGATCCTCCTCGTCCGACTGCGAGGTAATAGAATCAAGATCGGAGAAAGATTCAATAACATCTTGATATGCTATCTCTACTTCCAATAGTGGCATGGACATTCTAGCATGCGACTGACCTTCACAAGACACAGTCGAGGGAGGTAGGGTCCAAGGATCATTAAAATAGGCAGTGTGGAAACGAACAAACCTCTCTGAAGAAACATTCCTACTGGATATGGCATAAATATGGTGAACCGGTGCCATGAAGTCGAAGGTACCCATAAGGGATGAATACATTCCGACACCGAAATTATTAGTTTCCGGTTGATAATTGATGACCACGGGGATCGATGGTCCAACGGATGCACTAGGGATAGCATACGCAAAGGACAACTGGTGTATCATCATTATCTTCCCATCATGAGGAAAACAAAGAGTACGAAATATGGACGATACAACGGCAGTCATAACATAAGTCCAACTGCGTCCTAGTAACAAGTTATAATTGAGGGGTGCATCAACCACCTCGACATCCACCTCTATCGTCTTCCCACCTAACTAGAATGGAAAGGTAGGAAGAATACTATGAGGGTGGAAGGAACGACTGTCAAAAGAAGTCAACATGGTCAGAGACTAAGAGAGAGTTGGAGAGTTGAGATCTTTCCAACAGACCAGGGACATCACACATGTTGCAGTGCCTTCATCAACAACTGTACACTTGATGATATTATTCAAGTAACCCACGTGGATTTGGAATTCCACATGGTAAGGCAAGCGAGGCTTCACATATATGATTTCAAACTTGATAACTTTCGAGCCATTGGGATATAGAGCTCCTAACGCAGATAGCAAGGAATTCCTCTTTGAAGGACACGTCTGGATTACCTCTAGGGCCGACATCGCACAAGGGGTTTGACCCAGGTCCTCAACAATAGAGTAATTATGGGAAGCTCTAGCATTAGGATTGTGGGTAGAGCACTTGAGTACTCCTTTCGGAATATGAGGCAGTGGCTCTTGTTTTTCGATCTGCAAGGGAGCCTCCAGAGGAGGAGGAGACTCTAGACCAGGTACAGTATGTGGAGAACTGTAATCGTGAGATTGGGTGGCTACATTAACCTGATAAATTACCATATTGATGCACAAACAGTCACCGTCTTGTGTTGGTGGGTTTTGACTCCCACTCGCCACATTTTTGGCATTTGAGGAGCTTGAGGCCATGTGTTGGTTATGTGGGAAAGGATTCATCACCACGGCGTGTGGTAGAGATAAGAGCCCTGCAAATTCTGCAATTTTGGGGCATAAATGAGTAAGGTGATCGTCTATATAAAGCTTACATGGAATTTTCACCTTACGCCTTTCTTTCTTGCCCTCACCAACATTATTATTTTTTCTCTCATTATTACCATTATCCTTGGGTTCATTATTCTTCCCACCCTTATGATTATTATTACGTCCTTTCTTCTTATTCCCGCCTGGTTTCTGGTTACCATTTGGTCCTGTCGACGATTGCACGAAATGTACATCCACCAACTGAGTGGGATTAGAAGACATAAATGAAGCTGGCCCTCTTGTAGACTAGTTTAGAGAAAAACTCTTTCAAATGGATTGTCACCGAGTCTGTGGATTTCACATTGGCAGAGCCTACAATGCCATCAAGATGAGGCCCTAGATTTTGTCTAGGGTCATAGTTTGGCCTCGGTTCTTCAGGAATAATCTCGTATAAAATCCCATACTGAGTATATATAATATCTAACTGCAGGTCCTTGAAAATCGCTTCTTCCTCAGATGTAACCTCAGATGTGGCAACATCCTTTGAAATAGGAGGTTGTAGAGACTTAAGGAACCACTCTAATAGGAATTCCGGGGGTATGCAAGTCTTGATCAACCTCTTCTGTCTATGTCACTCTCAGATGTGATCCAAAATATGTGTGGCTTTGTCCTAGTGTAAGGTCAATAGAAGTTATAGGCCAACATCGTAACGAACCAACAATTGGAAGTGGTTAAGGAAGACTAAAAAAATTTGACTAAAGGTATCGTATGCCCCCCTAGGTAGCTCGATATACCATTTTCAAAGAAACCCTTGTGAGGGTGTGTTTAAACAATCTTGACCGAATGGAATCATTGTTAAGGTAATTTGAAGAGCACCATTAGTGAAAGATGGTAATGTGATCACGAGGATCCTTGCCATTATTGCCTTCGAATTTTGGAATATCTGAAGGAAGCTTGGTGAGAAGAGGGGGGCATGTAGGGTCATGACACGATGGGTCGTTCGTCAACTTAGTTAAGTCTTGAATTTTGTGCATGGCTAGGATGGGGAGTCAGGGTGGCGGCATCTGGCCCCAGGCTCCCTGGAAAGATTGTGGTTTGGGAATTGTAGCCCATCCAGGGTTTTGGTAAGCACCATGGCCCTGTCCAGTATTGTAAGACCCTCCTCCAGGCTTATTCATAAGAGGTTGGTTGGGCATCATTCCAGTAGGAATGTTTTGATGAGGATTATAAAAACTGCCCCTATTCATAGTGGCCCCAGATTGGGGGTTGCCCAAGGAGTGAAACTGACCTCTTTCGGGTGTGAATCCGGAGGATAAAGGTGCATTCGTCATGCAAAATGTGTTGGTCAGAATCGACACTGAGGAGGTGAGAGTAAAGGACAGAACTTGAGCATAAGCATGTCCGCGAGGTTGGTTACTCCATCAAGAAACAATAGGATTAGACCCGGGGTTAAAAGAAGGAATGCCTCCCACGGTATGAGTCGTTTGAGGGATATGAGTGCCACCAAATGCGAATGGAGTATAAGGAGGATTTGGGCCCCCAAGACCAATGCTACCATTACAGCCAACAAATGGGATGGAGTTTGAAAAATGCAATGTAAAATTTGGCATACCCTAGCAAAATGGACTAGAGGCCATCGAGATGGACTGAACATTATAGCTCGGTGAGTGACCAAGAGAACCAAACGTGTTCATGCAAATAGGTTGATTATTCACTATAGGATGGGCAACAATAATATTGTCCGGTATTGTAAGACCCTCCTCCAGGCTGATTCATAAGGGGTTGGTTGGGCATCATTCCAGTAGGAATGTTCTGATGAGGATTATAAAAACTGCCCCTAGTCGGAGTGGCCCCGGATTGGGGGTTTCCTAAGGAGTGAAACTGACCTCTTTCAGGTATGAATCCGGAGGATAAAGGTGTATTCGTCATGCCAAATGTGTTGGTCAGAATCGACACTGAGGAGGTGAGAGTAAAGGACAAAAATTGAGCATAAGCATGTTTGCGAGGTTGGTTACTCCATCAAGAAACAATAGGATTAGACCCAGGGTTAAAAGAAGGAATGCCTCCCACGGTATGAGTCGTTTGAGGGATATGAATGCCACCAAATGCGAATGGAGTATAAGGAGGATTTGTGCCCCCAAGACCAATGCTACCATTACAACCAACAGCTGGGATGGAGTTTGACAAATGCAATGTAAAATTTGGCATACCCTAGCAAAATGGACTAGAGGCCATCGGGATGGACTGAACATTATAGCTCGGTGAGTGACCAAGAGAACCAAACGTGTTCATGGAAATAGGTTGATTATTCACTATAGGAAGGGCAACAATGATAATAGGTGCCTTCGACACCACAACCATTGCGGTTGCAAGATTCGAAGGGGTACCATTAATTATAGTGGGTATGGGAGTCGAAGGGCTCCTAGTATCTTGATGAATCAGTTCAGTACTCATCCTTGTAGAATCACAAGTTTGATAAGTGGAGGTGTGTGTACCATGTTTAATAAATCTTCGCCTTTTAGAAGGAAAAGACTCAAAATGTGGCGGTAACTGTAACAAGAGGCGAGACCTGTGGGGAAGATGGTCCTACTCCACGATGACTTAAGATTCAAGATATAAAAAACAAATCCTAAGGCCAACTAGTAATCAAAGAGCACACCAAAAAATAATCAAACAACCAATATGAACACAAATAGGATAAAGTGGTTGAAAGGGACCTCCCTCTCTAAAGTAGGTATGCCTTTCCCAAGAGGGGCCTGAGAATCCACTGCTAAAGATTGGAGGAAACATAATCATTTATAAGGGCCTTCGTGGGCTTAACAACCAGTCGGTCATATCCCCCCGGAGAGGAAATCCTCCATAAAGCCTGTGTGTTGTCTGACCCTTATCTGACCCAGGGTACCTGTAGAATAACCCCTGCAAGTAACCTATGTGGTACTTAAGTCAAGCAAATAAGAAACCATGGTATAACCGATGTAGAGGCAAACAGTCGTAAGTTAGTTCCACCATATGGGCAGGGTAGCAAAGCCTCAAACCTTGAAAGCACCGCCTCTCACGGAGGTAAGGGAACTAGAAAGATCCCAATATACGAATAGATCCCCATAAATATATCTAACGCTAAGAAGGTATCAGGGGGATATCCCTTCAACTGACCTCACGCGACCTCATTCTTAACTCTGGTGTAAGAAGAGCCTCCTGATATTACCAATTATACTATGGATTTCTCCACTCCCTTAGTCAGACACATATGTTGATTTAATAGCCTTGGAGAATTTTACTCACAAAATCCTATTCCAAGGATCTAAATCCTAATTTAGTTTGTGCACCCTAGAAAATAAAATCATTACTAATCAATTTTAAATTATAGCATTGATTTTAATGGCCTTGCTTACTCAAAAGGTGCGGTCATGAAACTAATTATGCTATGACTCAACAAGTAAAATAAATGAATATGAATACAATGCAAAGTCCTAACTTCAATTTCCAATAAATGATATGCTTCTTCAAAAATGCAAATCTTAATTCAATTCTGCAATTCTAAATAAAAAATCAATGTTTCTTTACATGCACTAAGATAAATGACAAAGACTCAAGATATCAAAGTGCCAATCAATGTAAATGCCTAATATTTTTGTATTTTCAATATAAGATAATTAAAATGAAAGGACTGAACAACAACTTGATATAAATATTCTACTGTGTATAGACAGAGACAACCCAAGTACGATATCAAGGAGCAAAACACCCAGCCCGATGTGCAAGGACAATCAAAATAAAAATATGATGAGAAAGGCACCGCCCAAAAATTCAACCAAAGACAGGTTTCCTGTCATTCCAAAGACACTTAAAAGTCACCACAGAGACCCAAGAAGACTCGTCAATCATCAAAACCTACCCAGCAACCACCAAACCCAATAATAAAGCAACAAAGGTTTATGTACGTGACTGTTCAATGGAAAGGCAGGTATGTACGCATATTGTAGAAGTACAACACGCATATGTACATGAATATCAATAAAAAAATGCACCTATATGTGTCTAAACACTGCTAGGCTAAAGGAGAAGGCTAAGAAAATAAGACCCAAAGTGAACAGAGGCTGTCAAGCAATCATACGACAAGAAACTCAATATGAACGAGAGCAATCTAAGGAGAAAAACACTCCAAACCCCCCAAAATAAGATTCCATCTCCAGTATGGTCACGAATTTTGTTACGAGGAAAATCTCTCTATGGCTAGGGGTAAACCACAGTAGACGAAAATGACTACAGAAATCAACTCTAATCTCAAGTATGCTATATAAGAAAATACGCTAACAAGACAAGATAAGAGGCCTACCTCATCCAAACGTTCAATGAATTCCATCATTGAGCACTTGAACCAAAGAAATATACCTGCAACTAGTCCTCAAAAACCAAGCAACGCAAGAATATGGTGATAATATATGATGTTAGCACATTCAATAGCATAATCCATCAACATTCATAACAAATATTCCCATGGAATAAAAATTCAAATATTTGTGAGATATTAATTGGACGAGAAAAGAGTATCTCTATTAAGATATAATCAGCTGAAGTGAATGAGTTATAAAATTCCGTGTCGGCATGGTTCGAAACCGAGAAACTAAGGTCCTTCCAGCTGGGCCTCCACCACTTCAATCCTCCACCAAAGGCAAGCTCATATAATATAGACAATGAAGTTCTCAATCAATAAGGGAAGATATTGGGGGTTGAACAATGTGTTCAGACTTAAAGGACAAAGGGATGCAGACTCAATGTGAAGTGAATAATTTCTCCAAAGTAACTTTGCTCTCAAAGTTGAATTCTTTCTCCCAATTTCCATAGCTCAGATTTGGCCCATTTATAGCCTTCAAGTGGAACTGAAGGGCCAAGTCAGAACATTTCCAATATATGGAAGGCCAAGGATCATTGATCGCGTGACGTGACATGGAAACCCGACACCATTTTTCAATTTTGGGCACATTTCGCGATGTACGTGGACCGTAGTGGTGCAACTTGTGTATACACATGCTGTAATATAGGTAGGGTGCATATATGTGGAAAAATTATGTTTTTAGCTCTGGGATTTGCAAAAAGGGACTTCAAGTCTACATAGGGAAATGGAAAAAGGCCTTCTGTGCAAGATTGCATGGGGTGAGGAAAATCTTTCTATAATAGTTTGGTGTTGTGGTTTGTGCATAGGGACATGTTGGATTTGGAGCGAACAACTTGCCAATATTGACAATATGCTCATTATTCATCCATGTGCTAAGGTAAAGAGCAATTTTATTTGTATTTTGTAGCCTTAGGTTTTCATATTGAAACCTGCGTATTACTAAAAAATGTTTCTAAAAACAAAATTGGCTATGGTTTATTTGCAGGGTATATTGATACCATTGGTGTGAGGTTGGTTCCAATGGCCACCGATAACCATGTACCATGTATTTTTTCCTAGATAATACTCATTTGCGTTTCGCGTAGGTTATGAAATTTCTTGATAAGAATAATGCTGAGAGCATCAATTTGGTGGTGGCTCTGAGTTAGATTTTCTTTTCCAAGTTTCTGAAGTTAGGTAGCATGGTATTCTTTCTTTCCAAAAATATACGAGCTCATCTGTGATGAAAACACTAGGATATAATGTTTGTTTTGATTTATTGAGAGTTGACTAGTTAGTATGATGAACATGGATTAAACTTTTGTGTATGGAGTATGATTATTTGAGCAAACAACTCATACACAATTCTTTTTAATTTGTTGTAATGTAAAATTTCCCTTTTGAATTCATCAATGGTTTGATGTATTCATGAGGATAGAAACTTAATCCTCTAATTCCCACACCCTTAGTTCTTCTCTATTTAATTGTTCTCTGTAATCAAAGTTCTGTAGCATAATATTCTCTATTAAGAAAAAGATTTACAATATCTCTTTGTATTAATGTATGCCAATGTTTCATGGTCGAAGGCTTCATATGAGTTTCAATTTTCCTAAAATTTTACCATGTCCTTTCTTGAAATGATGTTCTAGCTATAATACCTGCATGCATTATTTTTGTTTTGGGTTCATTTTGGGATAAGGATATCATTATTTTGACTTGCAATAGTATACATTATCTATTGTGCAATCATAGCATTCCTTGAGTGAACCATTATTAAGTTTCTTTAATACAATCCAACCTACAACAATGGATACCTCATGTACAAGAAACTTCAACATATTTGTTATGTGGATACATGGTTCTTTCTGTTTTCATCCAAAAACATTTTACTTTTTTTCTGGACAAATAATCATATTTGAAAATAAAAGGTAACTAGATGTATTCTCTTTTCTTTCTAACCACATTGTATAAATAATAATTTTTCTACCTATTTTCACCTAGGTATGCACCCCTTCCCCTCCTCTCCCATTTCCATATACCTTCACAAAAACCATTCCTCTTTTGGTTGTTCAAGTCAGTGTCCCATTACTAAATGACTTGGTTTTCATCATTATCTTTCTTGACAGTTTCTTTGCGCAAATTGTTTTTATTTTCTTGAAATATAATTGCATGTCATGATTTGGTTTGAAATACTTGTCATCATGTTTGACAATGATTGAGCGTGCAACAGGTCGAACAATTCCTTTGTATGCATAGGAAACATCCGCAGAAAAAATACAACAATTTATAGCAGTCAATTTCAGGCTTAGATTTTAAGCCAAACAAACGGGTTAGCTTTTCAACAGTGGAGATCCAACAACCCAGGAGGATCAATGGATCTCATGCATTCAGAGTCTCAAAATCATGTCGACTTTAATACAAATGACTATGTGACTTCAACATTCGGGCATCCAAACTTGTCATTGTTTTGAATTTGCCAAAGTACCAGAGCCCCGAACTACCATGTCACTCCGGGAGGTTAGTCTTTCAGGATTTTTTCATACTCTATGTTCAATAAGCCGTCGAAGAGCCAAAGAGGTGAAGAACCAAAGAGTTGAAGAGCCAAAGTGCAGAAGAGCTGGAGTCCCAAAGACACGTGGCATCCATCGGTGCTGACACATGGCACTTAGTTTAGGTCATTTGGTTGCGTCATTTGCCCATTTCCAAGTGACATGTGTCACTCTCTTTTCATGACGTCGGCACAATGAAATCATGTGGACAGGTCAGATCTCGAAGATTATTATTTTGGGGGTTTTCAATTCACAGCAAACGTAGACCTCCGAAGACCCGAAGTCCCGAAATATTTAAATGTTAAACATGGCTTAATCACAGGTTAATTGGTGATAAGCACTGGCTAATCACTTCGCGAGTTCGGCCCTCCGGGAGGTATCCATACTTTGCGTTCAAGAACTTCCAAACCCTAGAGAGACGAAGATGCATGGAATCCATTGGCTGAGATGCGTGGCACTCATCTATCATGACAGGTCGCACACTCCTATCATGACACATGGCACTCATTTCAAGCATATTTGGGACCGTCATCTGTACTATTTCAAGTGGTACGTGTCATCCTTATTTTTGTGACATGTCAACGATATGATGTCAGGTCACCATGTCACTCTGGTAGGTTGTCCTCCGAGAGATTTCCAAGATTATCATTCAGAAAATCTCAAACCCCGAAGAGTCAGAGTCCCGAACTCCCGAAATAGTTAATGGTAAAAATATCTTAATCTCGGGTTGATCAGATTAGGATAAGCATAAATTAATGAATTCGTGATATTAGCACTCCAGGATATTTTCATCCAGAGAAAACCCAGTTCTTCGAAGATCCGAAGTGCCGAAGTGTCGAAATATCAAAATGATTAAAATCTCAATCTTGGTTTAATTAGCATAAGTGTTGGTTAATGAATATGCGAGTTCAATCCTCTGAGAGATACGTATACTCTACACTCCAAAGACCCTGAACACAGAAGATCCAGAGTCATAAAGAAACATGGCTTCCATTGGTCTCTGACATGTGGTACTCATCAGTTAGGACACACGACACTCATCTTAGGCCCGTCGATTGTGTCATCCACACTAATTTCATGTGACATGTGTCACTCTCTTCTTATGGCACATCATCGATTATGAAATCATATGGCTATGTTAGATCCGGGAGATTGTCCTCTATGAGATATTCATGCTTTTCATTCAAAAGATCCTCAACACCAAAATTAGTGCCATATCTAAATATGGGTAGAAGAATTCTAAAATTCACAGACGGATAGAACTTTAGTAGGGGCGCTAAAGTAGCAGGGTCACCCAGATCACAGATTGCAAATTGATCGGTAGCTCACATTCATTGCAGAAATTAAAGGCTCCTGAACATTAATCTCCCAGTGCAGTCCCACAATTAAAACCATGGTATAGATGGAGAGGTACATGGAATTTGGTGGTTGATTGCGAAAGTCAGAGCAGTGTGGATCCAAACCACCCTTGAAAACTTCTGCAATCACGTTCTTATATCACATCTAGGGTCCAATCCGAGAGTAGCATGTCACAACAAAATTGGACGCTAAGCCAAAACATTATAGGAAAGGTCACAAGGAGAAGTAGAACACTCATAGACTGTGACCAGTCCATCACAGAGAAAACAAGAAGAAGGGATGATTATGGTTGAGACAGAGCATCTTGATGATAGTCAACAGGTACATAACAAAATTTTTGGAATTCAAACTCTGCAACACCATAATCGAGAACTTGAGAAACTATGATCCAGACTCCAAAAGGAATGTCGAAGACTCCAGAAAAAGCACCATAAGACTTGTGTCTTCCTCAAGAAAATAAGTTGAAGAAAAAAACTGCCAACACATCCCTTCACCTCCCAGTGGCCTCCAACAACGTGCATGGATACTAGTGCTCGATATAGAACTCAGTTCTATCACTCCTATTAATTATGTCAAATCTTAGTTTTCTCCAGCATATGCATCAGTCTAGTTTCATTGCTAGTAGCAGTTTTTAGTTGTTTTAATTGCAAGAATAGACTTTCATATTAAGTAAATAAGTGGTATTTTATGTGTGATAATAACCACTCTTTTTTATTAAGTCAAGTGTGAATTATACCTTAAATATACTCCAACAGTGTTAGTTAAGTTAACAAGTTGTTTACAACTCGTAGTGTAGAGTTAAGCCTCAGTCCTAGATGGATGAGAGCCTCTGCAACTCTGATAAGTATGCAATTCATGTATGTTTTAAGGGTTGAGTTTTTGGGGAAAATAATATCAATACATCAGCTGGTTTAACCTGTTCTATGCATGGATTAAATCTCTCTACTTGGTGAATATACTCTTTATGACAGTGTTTCGTTCAAATTTTCATGTGTTTTTATCTTATCTTGAATCCAGTTTTTGATTTGTGCAAAGTACATTTCATTTCCTTCAGCTATTGTATAACTTGTCTTTATTGATATGAAACCTATGAAAACAACTAATTCTTTGGTGAATACTTGTTTTTATTTCAATGTATGGGAGTAATGGTGTTTTTGATACATGTTTAATGTCTTGAAATGATATTTTAAGTATTAAACTTCTTGCAACATATTATTCATTGAGTGGTTTGTTGTTTCCCTTTGTTTTTACCTCTATTTTTTCTGTCATTTGTGTGCCACCAGCCAAGGAGAACCCTCATCCTTATCATTTTCCCAACCCAACCATGCTATTGTCTTGGTAAAACCAACCCTTTAACTGACCAACAAAATAAAAAACCAATCATTCTAAACTTGAGGTGGCCTAGGTCTTCCCTTTAGCAGTCAGGTGCATACTTTAGGACTAACTTTTTTTGGCATCGTTGCTGGGGAATGAAGTAACGAAATATATTTCCCTAGGAGAATGACAATGATCATATCTGAACTTTGACGGTGAACAAATACCAGACACCTTCAGACTACCATCTTTCACTTGGTGACTCCACTGAGTAAACTTCACAAAATAAATATTGGCTCCCAGGAAAGGACTCAAGAGATCCAAAATATGAGCACATCAAAGCCACTAAGGCTCATCCTAACCTTGAGAAGGACACAATATTCTCTAATCCAGAAAGGAAACTAAGAAAATCCACCTTAGCTCAGAGATATACCTCACCCTTCAAGGGTAAAGATGCACCTCAAGAATCTACTTTTCTTCATAATCACAAGAAGCTTGAATTTGCTAGCCCCGAGAATCAAAATTCCAAGGAACCTCAGACACCTTCAAATCCTTTCTCTACTTCATCATCTAGTCTAACATCCACCCCTGTAGCTCCAATAAATATTCATATTCCTATTTCCCGAACAATGGTTGTTAACATGATGGATTCTATAATTTTTGGCAAATATGCTCCCCTAGTTTTACTTGTAGGCTTACATGCACTCCCAACCACATATTACATGACATATTTTCCAAGATATAATGGGGAAGGAGATGTCATAGCTGAGGAACATTTGGTAGCATTCTACAGCTTTGTAGACAACTTTAACATTGACTACGCAGATGTGTGGATGAGGTTGTTTGTACAAAGCCTAGATGGGGAAGTAAGAAAATGGTTCTGGGGCCTCCCTCTAGTCTCCATTGCAGATATTGATGTGTTAGATGAAGATTTCATAAAACAATGGGGAGATATAAGAGATTATATGTATTACATCACTGAGTTTGGGGCCCTTAAGAGAAAGAATGGTGAGTCTATTTCAGAATCTACCATGTGATTCAATAAGATGTATGGTAGGATTCCAAATGAGATCAAAGCAACTAAAGCCTCTGCCAATATCACTTATTCCAATGGATTTGATGAACAATTCTCTTTGTTGTTGAGAGAGAGAAGATCCACCACCTTGTTGTCCATGCAATAAGCAACCATTGAGGTTGAGTCCAACATCCTAGCATCAGCAAGTTAAAGACTAGATCTAAAAAATAAAAGAAGAAACAGAGAGATGATTCCCCTACTTCCTCTAACCCAGCCACATCTAATCCCAAACTTGATGAAATGAAAAAAAAATTGAAGGATTTGACATCTGAAATAGCTAAGCTGAAATGGGAATCTAAACAACTAAACAAATCTTTTCAAGGGGATGGGAACAAAAATCCAAACCAGTTTAGAAGGTCGAATGATTCCCCTCGGATAATGTAGAGGGAGAGAAGGAATGTTGATGACTAAAGAGTAGTACATCCTTTCCAAAATAATCATATTGAGGAGATGGATGTAGATAGTGATGTTGTGGATGATGTTGTACTTTTCAATGAAACAAATTTTTACACTAGTCACTTAACACATCACGATTATGAGGTAGCACAACTGTCAAATCAGTTTGATATTGAGATAGGGGAAGAGGGAGTTATTCGAGGCTATCCCCAAAATAAATATGACTTGAGGCCTAGAACAAACACTCCTAAAGCCACCACCTCTGACCATAACAGAAAAATAGAGGTTCCTCCTAAGACAAATCCACCCAAGAGTGCATTGGCTAAAGCTCATCAACCTCCTCCATCTAAACATGTTTTCCCTGAAGTAAAGGAATATGATAGGTGTTAGGTGATTTATATGTACTAGAAAAGACACTAAACTACCCTCAATTAAATTGTCAACCCGGGGTAAGTAAACTTAGAGTTGTAGCAAAATATATGCCAAAGGTAAAAGGTTGGTAGGAGTATAATCTAACTAATGAAAGCAGCTATCTAAGACTAATCTACTCAAGCAAACCTATCTAATGAAAAAACCCTACTAATAAACTTGAAGCTAGGTAACCTAAGTATTTTTGGGCCAAGGATTGATGGATGGTTCTAAGAAAAGCAAGTGAAAACCCTACTTTAAAGCAACTAGTTCATGGAAATAAGCAAAAGCAAACTACTAAGCATATCAATAAGCAAATGACAAAAGCAAACTATCTTAACTTGCCAACCTACATTCAATAAGCAACTACCCTATGAAAGCAAATAAATGAACAAGTAAGCAAATACACCTATCTAACCTATAAAGAAAATAGACAAGTAAGCAAAGACAGCGAACTAACCAACTAAAGAAAAATAACAAGTAAGCAAATACAACTATCTATCCTACAAAAGCAAATAGACAAGTAAGCAAAGACTTCTCATTGAACAATTACCTAGCCTAAGAGGCAAGTGGACTAAATGATTGATGCAAAACTATTTCTAATGCATGAGATGAAATTCACTTTATTGAAAACAAGAAGGACTACCATCTAAATGCCTAATTTATGATAAACAAAACTGCTCTTAAATCTATTGAAGCAAAAGACTGACTACCCTACAATGGCAATAAAACTATATTCTAACCTATGAAAGAAAGAAATTATCTTTTCTCATATAAAAAGAAAGAAGTTATCTTTAACCTATAAAAAACACTCAAATATAATGTTGGTGGTTGTGTGAATGCCTTCGGTGGTGACGGATGATATCTCGATGACACTTGACAACAAAGGACAACTCCAACGGTATAAACTCAACACTAATCTCAATGGAAAAATGGAAGGTATGTATTAAACAATCCAACGAGAATTTAGCCATGACAAAGATAATGTTAAATACCTTGCATATTCATGTATGAACCATCAACAACATAACGAGATCATCATTATTTAACTAAGAAATTTAATTGCATTTTAATCTATGAAAGGAAATTGTGTAAAGGAGAACTATGCTATGTCTACTCTAATCATTCAAACTATGATAAGAAAATGAGTTAGAGACAGAAATTAAATTATGCTATTAAAAAGTAAATTGACAATCTACATTAACCAACAACTAAGCAAATGAAATCTATCTAAAATTGAAGTAAACAAGCTATAATTAAAACTAGAACTTATTCTATCCATCCATCAAAATCCCTGTCAAAGAAACCCAAATAAAAATTTGTTTTATTCTAAAAATTATGTTGTTAACTTGATTATAAAACCATAAATCGAAGCATAATTTAACATCTAAATGTACATGAGGTTAATATAGAGACTTGGGGTTAGTATGGAGAGAGAGGGACTTGCAAGTCTTTTCCTAGCCTACAAAATCAATACATGCTAACACATATCATCATCTAACCTGCAAAAGAGAAGCAAAACAATTAAGCTACAACAAATTAATTAACTAAATAAAAATATACATGTACAAGAAATAAGAAAGAGTAATTAAATTAGGAATTGCATAAAGAGACATAAGAACAATCACCAGACTGTTGGTGGGCCCCCCAGCAAGTCGTGGCTACCTCCTACAAGAACACCATGAACTTAACAAGGCGAATTCACCATGAACGCTTGAAAACACAGTTCTAGCACAATTCTGGCAATGTAAAATACCAAAACAGAGAAAAATGAATTTGTCTCTAATCTAATGGCTCTTCTACTTGTTTAACAATCTAATGAACATCCTGACAATATTTATAAGCTTACAAACCAAGTGGTTGACCACAGGAGGGTCGAACCACCTCTAAATTCAGCAAATTACAATAAATTATGCCATAACTAACAAAACAGAGTAAGCCAATAATTGCCCTCTTTGGAAAATTGAAACCGAGTTGTCTTGAGCTTAGTAGCTGGAGGGGGCGATCATGAAGAAAACCCATGTGCCCGATTTGTCCATCACTAGCCGCCAATGCCATAACCGCCAACTCGCCTTGCGTTTTTGTGCAATACTGGGTGCTAGAACGAGCGTCATATCAGGTACCGGAACGAGTACTGGAACGAGTGCCGGAACTGGAAACATGGTGCGTTTTGCCCTGCTATAGCAGAAAAAAATGAATTAACTCTTGGAAATCATAGAACAAGATGAATTAAACTTGATTTAATCATTAAACATGAATTACACGTACCTTATGCCAATTGTTGGGTCGCCAATTTACCATCTTTTTACCAACCTTTCACTTCACTTTCACTTCACTTTTAACCATATTCCGCTTTCCCATATCCTTACATTAAACCATTTTCATGAATACATGGGTTTTAGACATATTATTTTCCAATGCATCTATTTTAGTGTTTTTGAGTGAATTTATGATTAAATATTGGAAAAATGACATGTTTACACTTATATATGAAAGTGGGATG